>JACTTY020000085.1:1200000-1756036 GCA_014595695.2 Epargyreus clarus clarus | reverse complement strand
TGGAAATGGCCTCGGAAAATATTTCCCCACCACACCCTTAAAACTAGAACGCAGCGCTTCCAAACTGCTGTTATGAGCAGAAATAGGTGTGGCGGTAGTGCCGCCGGAGTCGAACCACAAAGTGTTCTACCACCTTAAATCAGCGACAATAGCGATTATCACGATGATCTTTATGACGTCCCGTTCTGATATATATTTTATTAGGTATATATTTTCCTATATGTTCAGGAATACTCACAGTAACAATTGCGTTGCTTGACGCATTTCCGTCAAATCGATAGCTGTAACGAGATCAATCAAATTAGCTTCAGTGAAGTCAATGAAACCACCATTCCATTACTGTAGTCATATGCCAGCTTGTATTCACATATCTGAAACGAAAACACCGTGCTAGTAAACTCGTGTGAAGTAAAGTAAACTAAGCAAACTAACTAAAAAAACATGACAAGCTAATAAAAACGTATAGTAGACTATTTGTTCCGTACGCAATATCGAGAATTACCATTTCCATCATCAATCAATCATTAACAAGCCATTTGTTGTCCCACTGCTGGGCACGGGCCTCCTCTCAGAATGAGAAGGATTAGGCCATAGTCCACCGCGCTGGCTAAGTGCAATTGGTAGACTCCACATATCTTTGAAGTTTTTTTTTATTTAAATTTTCTTATTGTTGCAGGTTCCCTCACGATGTTTTAACCTCACCGTTTAAGAAGTGATAATTATTTGTAATACACACATAACTTTGAAAAATTTGAACCTGGATTTGAGCATGGCTTTTAAACCTCGGACCCCTAGATCAGAGGGCCGTGTTTCCTAAACACTATCACTGTTACCTACCGGTTGTAAGAAGAAATGGTTTTGGCGTTTTAAGGAAAAAACCTCACCAGTACTACGTATCTGTATAAATTTAATAATTGTTGTGATACAAAGGTCTGTCCCTTATTTTTCACAAAATACACTCTGTAATTGTCATCTGTTGGCTTTGGCAGAAGTGCGCTGATACTGCAAAAAAAACAAAATTCTAAATATTATTAATGAGATAGCATTTTCATTATTTGCATAGTAAAACTCCACAATACTAAAGTATTTTAAAAACACATCCCATATAAGTATTTAAAAAAGATCAGAATACTAATCATGTTAAGATTTATTTATTTATTTGATTGATCTAATTAGATGTGAGTGTTGATTATCATAATTATAGTTTAAAAACTAAAAACCACGCTAAAATCATACAAGGAAAATCGTTCATCCTGATTCCTGACGATCCTAATGAGGATAATGATATGTGGATGAGATAATGGGATATTATTATTAAAATCGTGTATTGTTATCGGTCTTTGATAATTGTTCAAAAGTTTACATTTATCGAACCATTAAAATTGGGGAAACATCGACTTCAAAGATTCCGTTACATACATACATACGACCCAAGCTAATAAAAGCGTGGTAAAAATGAAGTACGTATTTTTGAAAACCAAATTGGAATAATTGAATTGGTGTTATTTCATTTTATTGAATTCAAATATGACCGTGGAATACAAAGAAGTTTTTATAATCCCACTGCAGACCAATAGCATGACTAGAATTTAAATGGACCTATTGAATTAAGACATTTCAATCAATTGAATTTAAATGAAAATAACTTGTTACATTCAATTACTAAGACATAATTCAAAACTAGACATTTTAATAAGATTTGATTCTTAGAACCGTACTCATCATTATCGAGTATACTTGGAATAAGCATATTGTTGAATTATAATTATATTAAGAAACATTTATAAACAAAAAAATACGTGTGGCACTCGGAGACTGCCGCGGTAAAGCTATTGCATAGCATTTTTTATGCTATGAAAATGCTCAGAAGGAATTCCAGAAATACAATATATTCTTCCATAATCATCAACATTTACATTAATACATCTTTAGCCACTATTTTATCATATCTCCATTATATAAGACATTGCAAATATCAGCTGACATTTCATAACCAGGCAAGACTGAACATTCTAAAATATAAAATAGAAAAGTATTTATTAAGAGACGTAAAGTATTAACAAACAGCAATATAAATGGATCAATGCGATGTGTAACATTTGGCCGAATGTTACAGGCACATCGCATTGATCCATTTATATTGCTGGTTGTTCATATTTAAAACACTTTGTACACAAATTATTTGTACCATAAATCATAAATCATAATGGCGTTTTGATTTTGTACTGTCAAGTCTGTCAGTTGTAATTGTACGTTAAAAAATTACAAACACTCTTTTACGTTATTTTTATTAATTCCAGAATTCAACATAGGCTTATGTTGATAAAAACATTATTTGGATAATGTGGTAATATAATTTTGAATTTATAATGGGAAATATAAAATATACTTCACGCAATTTAAAATTTCCGCACAGATTATAAAAAAATGTGTATTACTGCCATCTGTGTTCAAGTTGACGAATTAAGGTTATCAAATAAAATAATAAGGAAATGTAAAATAATACTTTATTCAATTATATCCTATTTTTCTATTGACAGTCAACAACTCGGTTGCCTGGAGACTTGATATCCAACAATCCTCCACCGCTATTTTCACTTACACCACCAGGGGCGCCCGGCAGCATTTGATCAAGGTGACGGCGCACCAGTATGCCATTTTCAGTTCTGACTTCAATAATGGAGTCTACCTAATCTTCGGATGACGACTCGGAACTCCCATTTAACTCTTGGGTTGGTGTACTGCGGACTTGTACCTTATCACCTTGTCCGAACTCCTTCGTTGGCGGTGCATTGTAATGTAATCTGGATAGTTGGGGCGGATTTCTTAAACAAGGCATGCATATAGGTTCTTACCTCTCTGCCGAACATTAACTGATAGGTGATACCCTTTTGTATTAGGTGTACGTCTCAAGCGTGCCTTGACAGTAACAGTTAACAGTTTATCAAATAAACTTCCGCTCTTGCCGATATAAAAGAACATTCAGGTATTAGCCGATTATTTTCTTTTTGTACATTCATAAATTTAAATTTTAGCTTTGTATATATTTCTTTAAATTCGTACCTGTATTTTATTTCCTCTTCTAAATTTTCTTCTTCTGTAAGTTATTCAATTTTTTCTTAAATCGCGTAGAATTTGTTAAAATTTTCTTGTAAAGAATTCAGTCGTATATTTATTTCTTCATTGTCATTTTTTTCTATTCCCGAAATGTAATTTTCGGTTCGTTTAATTAACTCACGTAATGTCCCTCGTATTTTCTTATTGTTTTTTAGTTCATTCGACATCTCATCGCCAATATCAAATAAAATAATAAGGAATGTAAAATAATACTTTATTCAATTATATCCATATTTTTCTATTGACAGTCAACAACTCGGTTGCCTGGAGACTTGATATCCAATAAAGGTGTTATTAATTTTCGTTACGGAATTTCTCGATTCGGTCGCCGCGCTCAAAGCCCGTGATAAAAGCTATGCAATAAAAGCTATGCAATAGCTTAAAAAATATAGAGAAAAAAGATTAATAATTTGCCAAGTACGAGTCGAACTCGCACAGGGAGGCTTCGGTACCACCAATTGTTTATTATTTTTTACTTATTTAAATTCATTTAATTATTTTAACTAATAATTAATAATAGATTACGTATACGTAATAAAATTAAAATAACTATTATATTAATTACATAATTATTACGTATACGCAATAATTAAAATAACTATATTAAATATCATGGTTCTTATTTGTATTTATTTTAATACAAGTTATAGTAGTAAAAGGATCGTAAAAGTTTCAACCGTTTCCCTAGTACGGTTTAACAGTTAGATCGAAAAATGCCAAAAAATACCGGTTTGTTGTATGGAGACCCCCTTTAATATTCAATTTATTTATTTTTAGTATTTGTTGTTATAGCGGCCAGCGTTATGCATCCTTCATAAAAAATCATGTGTCTATCTATCTATTACGGTTCCGGAGATATAGCCCTGTGACAGACGGGCAGGCAGCTAAGTCTTAATAGTAGAGTTCCGTTTTTACCCTTTGGGTACGGAACCCTAAAAACTAATTATTTCTAATCATATCCTATAATTGTCTAAGATAAATCAGACGTCAGCTGTTGCTGCATGACGTCAGCGAGCGTTGTTGGTTGGTTTTGGCCTTAGGCAAGTAACATACGAGCGATAGGTCACGCAATAGTCCCTCGCCCACTGCTGATAGCAGTCGAAGGTGGTAGAACCCTTTGTTGTTCGACTCCGGCTACACCACCGCCAACACCTATTTCTGCCTATAACAAACAGTGTTAAGCGCTGCTGTGTTCTGGTTTGAAGGGTGTGGTTCGAGAGATATCTTTTCCAAGGTGTTTTAGCTTAGTCCTCAGGGGTAGTGGATTATCTGTGGCTGACTTCAGGTAGGAAACTAATCTTATCTGGGTTGATTACAGATGTCCATGGGCGGCAGTAGTCACTTACCATCAGGTGGACTGCATGTTCGTCTGCTACTTCAATATTACAAAAAATATTAAAAATTAACAATAATAACAATCAATATTAAAAAAAGTTGATGAATATGGGACGATGTTCGCCAGTACGGACTATCGCTCGTACATAAGAGCCCTTATTTGGAAAATAGTAGTGTAGTTTAGCATTACAGGAATACCTGTTAGCCTTAACAATTGTATAATCTGTAATGCTCTTATATACTAACCGGGTTAAGGTCTATCTATAAACTGGTTATATTTAATAGCTTATGAATTTGTTTATAAGGACCATAAGTACGATTCATTTTAAATATGGTTGATTAGTTTTGAACGTACTTCAATGATCGATTTATGAAAAAAGTTTAAAATGTTCATGGCATTAAAGTTAGACGCCTACGATGGGCAGGACATTTAGAAATAATGGGTGAAACGAGACTACACAAACATCTATTAGATGGTAAACCGGATAGGCGAAGAAATTGTGGAAGGCCAAAACGTCTGAAACTCTGAAACTGATCTGAAAACTCTGGACGTAAAAAAATAGACAAAGAAACCAAAGAAAAGGCCGAACTGGAGGTATGTTTTGGTCCAGGATAAAGCGTGACTGTATCACCTCAAATTATGATGAAAGATCGTAATTTGACGTAGAGATATGTGACAGATGGACAGGTGGATAGACAGACACACAGCAAAGGCTTATAAATAGAGTTCCGTTTTTACCCTTTGGGTACAGAACCCCAAAATTTTAAAAATAAATACTTACAAATCTTCCAAGTTTTCAAAGTTGTTCTTCGTCAGATTATCCCCGAAAAAGTCTGGCATTAGTGTCCTGAATGTGCATATTTTGTCCAATTTGATTTTGGCCCTCTCTATAGAACCCTTGTTAGCTATTATCGCCTTCTCCAAGTAGCTTCTTGCTATAAATAAAATTATATACATAGGTATTATTATAGTTATTAATATAGAATATGTTCAAACAATTGATTTGTTCAAACAAATACTTGAAACAAAAATTAAAATTTGGTGGCATGGAAACCGACTACGAATACGACTCGCACTTGGCGAAGTATAGCAAGCATCCCAAGACCGCATAAATACAAAAAGTTCTTCTTCCTAGTCGGCGATGCATTGGCAACTCTTCTGTTGCTAATGTCTATAAGCAACGATGACTACTTTCCATCAGGTAGCTCTATCGTTAATACAGATAAAAAATCAAATCAATAAATATATTGTATCGTATAAAATTTTGCATTACATAAAAATACTTGATTATTACATGAATATAAATAATAAAATATTGTGCCAAATTCATCATATTAATTAAATAAAATTTGTTACTTTACTTTTACATAAATTATTTTACGATTTTATTTCATAAACCGAATATTTAGCTTTATGAGAAAAGGAATACTATGAGGAAATATACATAACTAAAAGTTCTTAAAGGTTCCTAAATGTCTAGCAATTCTAAGTTTGTCAGAAACTTGGACTGACAAAACTATATAATGTAATTATAAATCTATATATATAAAAGCGAAAAGCTTTTATATATATAGATTTAAAAAATCGAAAGCGGAAAACTCACGTTCGAAACGTATTAATCAAGGTTTTGACTAAACTACTGCAGCTATAATCATGAAATTTGAAATATAGCTTCATTTTATGATGTACATGCGCACTAAGAACGGATTTTTTAATATTCCACCGTTAAAGGGGTTAACCCATCTTTACCCATCGTTGCGTAAAAGCAACATTTTATGTTTGATTTTTTTCGGTATTAAAAATAGGGCAGTAAATCTCTGAGATCTTATCCAGTCTGTAAAAGAAACCTGAAATACAGGTTATTATTATTTGGACACTTAATTTAATAAAAATTATATTTATTTTTTATTTTGAAAAACAGCGAATTGAGGTCTTCTCCAGACAGACAATTTCATTAAATCATAAAAAATATTAATTAAAATAAATTCGAACTTTTTACACTAAACAAATATTTAACAATCCTTTATTTATGAGTTTAATAATTCTGTTGAACAAGAAGACCTATATATATAGTGTAACTTAGACTTCCACAAAATGTTGCGTGTATGTAACGTTGGGAGATTTATTGAATGTTTGTTATTGTAATGCCGTCGACCCATTGATGCTAGAGATTTATAGTAAACAATGATTTCTTGGAGCTCATGTGACACAAACGCTTTTGTTTCATCAGTTAGTTACTTGTTGAACTTCAAGCTCTCTGGTTTACGTAGTAACCCACAACAGAAGTGAATTTGTACAATATGGCTATAAAAAAGCATTGTCATCACAAGAAGATTATGGCCGTGTTGGAAGAAGAGGAAGATTACAAAATGCTAACCAAATTGATGCTGTATACATCCCTCCACCGGTTGACAATCTTACAGACGAAGAAGACCTAGATGATGATATGTTGGGTGGTTTCGACAAGCACTCTGCCCACCGACATCGCTGGAACGTACGAAATCCATACTGACTTACCCACTGAGTCTGAAAATATGCTAGACCAGACCAGTCCTTCAACTTCAAGAAAATCGAAAAGGCCAAAGAAGTCACCAAAATGTATTCCAGACTGGAAAATGGTCATCCGACATATATAAACTTTCCTATAAGTGATGAAACCGTTATAAAACAAATATTGAACAACGTGTAGGCGGAAAAACACCTTTTGAAGTATTTTCCTTATTTTTCAGTGATGAAGTTTGGGAACAGATTGTAAACTTCTCAAAAAAATATGCTTGTGACCATAATCGACATTTATTCACACTTACGGTAGCAGAACTCAAAAGATTTTTTGGTATATTATTCCTGACCGGTTATCATTCTCTGCCTTCAACAAAACTGTACTGGTCTAAAGATGAAGACAAAAATGTACCGATTGTAAGAAAGTGTATGAGTCGAAACAAATTCGACTGTATAAAGGAAAATATTCACTTATGTGACAACGCTGACTTGGACAAAAATGATAAATTTGCCAAATTGCGTCCTATTTTCAATGTCATCAACAAAAAGAACATGCAGTTTGGGATATTTTCACATAACTTGTCAATTGACGAAGAAATGGTGCCGTATTTTGGACGTCATGGTTGCAAAATGTTCATCAAAGGAAAGCCTGTTAGATTCGGATTCAAGCTTTGGTGTTTATGCAGTGCAAGTGGCTACTTGTATCAGTTTATTCCATATGGTGGCAAAAGTAGTAATGTCACTAGAAGTGACTTGGGTTTGGGAGAAAATACTGTTTTAGATCTGTTGTCCCTAATTGAAGATCCTTGTAAACATCGCGTATTTTTTGATAATTTTTTTCTTCATATAAACTATTTTGCATCCTAAAAGAGAAAGGTTACTTTGCTACCGGTACTATCAAAGAAAATCGTACAATGAACAAAACTTTGAAAGCTACGAAAATTCTCAGTAAAAAAGAGAGAGGGTCATTCGATTATTGTTTTGACAAACAAAATGAAGTGCTGTTGGTTCGATGGAATGACAATTCTGTGGTAACTGTAGCTACTAATAATGGCAAAGTAGAACCATTGGTTACTGCAAGACGTTACGACAGAAAAAATAAAAAGATGATGAATGTGCAACAGCCTCAAGTAATAGCAGATTATAATAAAAATATGGGAGGAGTTGATCTTCATGATAATGGAATAGCCAACTACAGAATTCGAGTAAGAGGGAAGAAGTGGTGGTGGCCACTTTTCATCAATTTGATTGACAGCGTTTTGGTGAATTCGTGGAAAATTTACAATATGGTAAATGAACAGACCTTGAGTCAATTAGATTTCAAATCTTACGTTGCTGTAACTTTGATGAAAAGTGAAGAAGCACAGTTAGCCACACATTCTAATTCTTTGAATGTTTCAAATACAAATATGGGAAGACCATCCAAGAACGCATTGCCTACTAATATTCGCTATGATAATGTTGGTCATGTCATAGAAGAACATGAAAATAAGCGTCGAAGAAGATGCCGACAATGTAAAAGTACAACAATTTACATGTGTAAAAAATGTCAGGTGCATCTCCATGCTGATTGTTTTAAAATGTTCCACTCCCGTTAGTAATTGAGTGTCCATCCGTATAAGTAAGTTGCGAGTTGAGAGTAAGTTTTAAAGTTCACTAATCCCAACGTTGCATAAACGCAACATTTTGTGGAATTTAAACGGAGGTATCAATATTTTTTCTGACTATGATTTTCTTCTTTTGAATGTATACGTAACTAATATAAATAATAAAATTTAAAAAAATCCTTTTATTTCAACCCTTGGGAATTAATGGGTTAAATGGGGGTTGAAAGTTAGTATGAAAGTCCGTCAGTTTTAAACCAAACTTGATAAAAATTGGTATTTAGCTTTCTGATTTAAAGTAATAAGAATCTAATCTAAGGGTTTTTCCAAAATCAATCCTAAAGCTGGTTAAATAGGGGTTGACAGCTTATTTTAAATTTTGCCATTTTGAAAGCCAGCACTATGAAACTTAGCCATTGCTTTACTGGTTACATATAATAAAACTTTAGTTCTACCGTTTTTGGAAAATAAATCCCTATATGGGTTAAATAAGGGTTGTAAGTTTGTATGAAAGCCCCCCCCCAGTTTTGATCTAATCTGTATGAAAATCTGTATTTGGGTTTTCGATTAAAAATAATTAAAAACCTATTTCACCCTTTTTGTAAAATCAACCCTTTAGGTGGTACAATAAGGGTTGACAGCTTATTTTAAAATTTGCCAATTTGAAAGCCAGCACTACGAAAGTTAGTCATTGCTTTACTGATTAGATACAGTGGAACTTTTATTCTACCGTTTTTGGAAAATCAACCCTTATATGGGTTAAATAACTGTTGTAAGTTTGTATGAGAGTCCCCCAGTTTTAATGTAAACTGTATAAAAATCTGTATTTGGGTTTTCGATAGAAAATAATTAATCACCTATTTCATTGTTTTTGGAAAATCATCCCTTAAGGTCGTTAAATGGGGGGTGGAATTTTATTTCAAACTCCGTTAATTCGGAAGCAAGGACTATAAAAATTTGCATTTGCCTTTTCTGTTAGAACTAACTGTAGAACGTTCTGTTAGAACGAACTGTAATAGAACTTTTTTAAGAACATTTATGGAAAATCTACCCTTAGAGGGTAAAATAGGGCTTGAAAGTTTGTTGGGAAGTCCGTAGAGATTCCGTCGTAGATAGTCCGTAGCAAAGTCTATGGAAAATTGGTATTTTGCTTTCTGGTTGTAAATAATATATCACTTATTTTTCCATTTTTTGAAAATCAACCCTTAAGGTCGTTAAATAGCGGTTAGAACTTTATTTTATAATCCGTTAATTTGGAAGCAACCACTATGAAAAATTATCATTGGACTCAATGAAGCATCTGAATCACTGTTTTTTTAGATCAACCCTTAAGACGGCTATTAAAGGGTGTATGCATTATGCCTTTCTGTTTACACATCTGTTTCAGCATTTTTAGCAACTCAACAATCAACCCATTTAGGGTACTATAAGTAAAGAAAGTTTCTTTAAAAACCGTTAATGAAGTTACTTCCTTTGGCGTGTCTGGAAAAAGAACAGATTGCAGAGAAGTTTAGTGTAGGGCGAAATTCCACGGGCCGTCGTAACATATATTTTTAACATGGGAATGTATTGCGCGTGCTGAAGTGCAGAACAGCGGTTTTTTAGGGTTCCGTACCTAAAGGATAAAAACGGAACCCTATTACTAAGACTTCCGTCTGTCCGTCTGTCCGTGTGTCACATGGCTCTATCTCTGGAACCGTAATATATAGACATTTGAAATTCTTACAGAGGATGCATAACGGTGGCTGTTATAACAACAAATACTAAAAATAAAAATAAATAGTTGAAAACAAAAAGGGGTCCCACTACAACAAACTGCCATTCGATATTTTTCCAACTAACTTTTGAACCCTTAGAGGCAGACAGTTCAAATTTTCACAATGTGTGTACTTTAATGGCTGATACAATATTCAATACTATAAATTAAGAAAAAAAAAAGAAAATTTTGGTTGTACGGAACCCTCCAGGTGCGAGTTTGACTTGCACTTGACCAATTATTAGTAACGCGCAGAACCGCGGGCCACAAGGGAAAGTCGCGGGTCACACACCACCCGTGGGTGTCGGATTGCCGACCGCTGGTGTTGAATATAAGCTTCCAGAAATTTGCTGATAAAGTATTTATAGACGCATATGTACATAGGAATGTTTTTTTTTTTTTTTAATTCTACTAAGGAGGTAAAAGAAGTGTTATATGTATGTATACGGGAATCTTTTAGGTTCGAAGTTAGAAACGTGAAATTTCAGATAATGTCTATTCAGAATAAAAGCGTATTAAAAATACACGACAACGTGGACGGGTGCCAATTTCATATATGATAATGCGTAAGTTTATTCAAATTGGCCTAAATTTTGGTATACTGATTAGGTACATCGCAACTACTTTGGACACACAGCGTGCCAACATTTTGTCCTGCCGTGGGGTATGGTTGTGGTTATGCGTGATGTGGTTGTCCCTGTAGTTCCGGGACCAGAATAGGGCTACGGTATCCCCTGCCTGTCGTAAGAGGCGACTGAAAGGGGCTTTCGGGGTTGCGGGCGGCAAGAGTGGGAGCTCGAACAGCGCGGCTAGCGACCCCGGGAAGGACGGCGGTATGTGTGGTCGCATTCCGTCGTATACACCAGACGGTGTGGTGATACAAAGTCACCTGGGCGGAGCCCGACGGGGCAGTGCGCTGAGAGGACTCCGGTCGCGTTCCTTTGGAGATCCCGGAGTCCTTTGCGCAGCGCCGAGGACGGCCACCGGGGGGTTTTAGTGCGGTAAAAGTCCCACATAACCCCGTGTCGCTCCCACGGCACCGGGTACCTTTTGAAGGTTTCGCCCTCGAGAAAAAAAAATAAAATAAAAAATGTGTGATGTGGTAGACACATAGACCTTGGATTAAAATTTTGGGCTAGAACAGGGCTACAGTATCCCCTGCCTGTCACACGAGACTAAAGGGAGACTTCTGGAATTGCGGTCGGCAAGAATGGTAGCTCTAACCGCCCAGCCAGAGACGCCCCATATAACATGGACGGTTCCTATGGAATAGTGTAAATAATAATTATTGTATCCTACATGAAACTTATATTTTAAAGAAAGTTTCATTACAGTCCACTAATTAGAGTTTTAGTGTATGTTTCTGAAGAAAGCTTGACCATTTTAGGTATACAGTGACGAAATAAAAGCTTTTATTAATAAAATATTAATGCTACTTTATTGTTAAAATTGTTAAAGGTACAAATTTACGATTACAGTTATTTGTATGTCATATCATATTTTCTACGCGGGCGAAGCCGTGGGTTCTGCTAGTAATGACATAAATTGGTTGGATTTATCAATTTTACTTTTTTAATAGAATTGAATAGAACTAGAATATGTATTTTATATTTTATTATTTTAACGAAACAAAATACTCACGAAATTCCTTCCTTAGGAAGTGGTTTTGTTTTTTGACCCACGCGTCCAGCACATCAATGGCACGGTCCATATCATCGGGTTTTTCGAAATTGTATTGTTTTCTCAAATTACTTAAAGTATCTTCTTTAAACTCTAATATAGGATTTTGCGGAATAAATTCCATAATGAACTTTGAAACACTACAATTTTTAACCCGAAAATTTGAATGTCCTAACCTTATGATGTGCGTAGATGTATTTATTATCTTGATTGAATGTGAATTTATAGAAAAGTTATCTTCAGATAAGCTCTTCGATACAACTAAACTCGAACTGCCGCTCGCTTGGGTGTTAAACCTTGGAAGAAACGGTTAGGTATGCTTCAACTGTAAAGCTAATTTTCATTTATTATATGCGACCATTTCCGCTGCAAAAAATGGGATGACGTGTATATATGCACCGACGTTAATTTAGCCGTCATGACATTCTATAACACATTATATAGGTGATTTAATGATTGTGTGCCTTTGAAAAAGTTTAGACGTGAATATAATTCACGCTATGAGTATCCTGTTTGGTTTACATCTGAGATAATTGCTAATATAAAAACAAGTACTTCCATCTTAAGAAATTTAAAGAACGGCAATTAGATTTTAATAAAGAAATGTTTAAATTTTGCCGAAAACGAGTTAAACAAATGATCAACGCAGCTTACAGTTATTACATACAGCAAGTTGAGAGCGATATTAAAATTAATCCGAGACAATTTTGGAAATTTGTAGGCGAACAAAAAACCACTCGGCGGTCCAATATGCAATTTCAATATAATGGTAATCTTGTTCACGGAATTGATGCTGCTAATGCCTTTGCCAATTATTTTAAATCAGTCTTTTTATCTGAAAATCCGCTGTTATCTGCTGATAATGGAAATCGAGAGACTACCAGTTCGCTGTGCTCCTCCCGCATCGCAATAGATAGTATTAATTCTAATGACTTACTGCGTGCAGTACGACCACAGTACGACGTTTAAAGACACATTCGTCTATAGGGCCCGATGGAATACCTCCTTTCGTTGTAAAAGACTGCGTTAACATACTTACGCAACCGCTAATGCATATTTTTAACTTAGCTCTTAGTACAGACACATGCCCATTCTGTTGGAAAATCTCCCGGGTCACTCCTGTACCTAAACAAGGCTCCAGGTCGATGATCGAAAACTACAGGCCTATAGCTGTCCTTTCGGCATTCGGAAAGGTATTTGAGTATATTTTAAACAGGTATATCACGATCCAAGTGAAAACTCAGCTTAATGACGCACAACACAGTTTTAGGGAGGGAAGATCTACCGTTACGAACCACATCAACTTTGTAGACTATGCTGTATCTGAGATGGATTTCAAAAAGCAAGTGGACGCCGCTTATTTCGATTTTAAATAGGCTTTTGATCGCGTCCACAATGACGTACTACTAAAAAAATTTTCGGCCATTGGATTTACCCCAAAATTACTTAATTTATTTGCTAGTTATTTTATGGACCGAACTCAATATGTGCAACTTGCAGGGTTCCGGTCTGACCCATATGCGACGCAGTCCGGGGTAAGTCAGGGTAGCAACCTTGGACCTACCCAATTTTTGATAATGGTGAATGACTTGCCGAATGTCGTCAGGTCAGCTGAGTGCTTGATGTTTGCCGACGACCTGAAGCTTTTTCTGGGTATAAATAATGTAGCGGACTGTAAGTCCTTGCAGAGGGACATTGAGGAGGTTGTGAAATGGAGCTAGAGGAATCAACTCGAGTTTAATATATCTAAATGTAAAGTTATTACTTTCACTCGATCCCGTTCACCCATCTCACATACTTACTACATAAATGAGATACCTATAACACGCGTGGAGCAAATTCATGACTTGGGGTTGTATCTGGATGCTGAATTGACATTTAATGCGCACATTTCTGAGTTATGTAGCCGAGCATATAAATCCCTGGGGTTTGTTATGCGGCAGGCTACTCGATTTGCTGAGAGGAGCACGGTTATCACTCTTTATTATGCATTCGTAAGGAGTCAGTTAGAGTACAACGTAATAATATTCGATCCTCACGAAATTAAATACAAACTTATGCTCGAGAAGGTGCAAAAGAAATTCGGTCGTTATCTGTATAAAAAAATATATGGGTATTACCCATTTTTATATCCATCCCGATTTGTAGCCGGAATGGTTGGCATAGATACTTTGGAGTTTAGGCGTAAGCGTGCCTTATTCATGCACTATTACCAGCTTATCACTAACAAAATTGATAACCCTGCCACCTTGTCGCGCCTTTCATTACTGGCTCCGGAGAGGTTGCCGCAGCGGCGCGCGCGGCCCACCTGCGGCGGCGCCCGCGCGCACGCACACCGCGCGGCATGCCCTGACAGCTCAAGCCATACGATTGCTTAACGCTTTAATTGCTCAGGAACCAGATGTAGACGTTTTTAATATGTCACTCAAATTGTTTATGTATTATTGTGAAAATTTTATACAGTTAAACAGAACTTATTAATATTTCCACTTGTATTTGTCTTAGCTTGTTGTGCGTGTTGGCTTTGCTGTAAGCGCTTCAAGCAATTGTTTTTTAATAAATAAATAAACTGTTTCAAGGTAGAACTTTTTATGGTTGGATTTCAGCAGCACCATCGCCACATCTATTTCTGCTATTATAAAAAATACTAGTAGGTACTTTCGTTTCGTTCACTCATTCGTCGTCGACAACAAAATACATTACTATTCCACTACTTTATTTAAGTTTAATTAGAGCATTTTTTTATTGTTTACGAGAGGGAAACCCTATAAAAGGTACGATGACGTGGGAGCGACGCCGGGTTATGTGGGATTTATACCAAACTAAAACCCCCCTGGTGGCCGTCCTCAACGTTTGTTGGAGAACTCCGGGATCTCCGACGGAACACAACCGGAGCCTCCAAGGGCGATGCCCCGATCGGGCTCTGCCCTGGGGGAGCGTTTGCTCCTACCACAACATCTGGTGTTTTACTACGGGATGCGACCACACATATCGCCGTCCTTCCCGGGGTTGCTTGCTGGACGGTTCGAGCTCCCACTCGTTGCCCCGTAACCCCGGGAGCCCCATTTTAGTCGCCTCGTACGACAAGCAGAGGATACCGTAGCCCTATTCTAGTCCCGGGACTACAGGGACGAAGTTTAATTAGAGCCTGAGAATCTTGGCCCTCCTATTGTAACGCTGAGTTTTAGCTTTACCCTTATTACGTACGTGTTAAATTAGAAAATATTCCATAATAATATATTTAGGGTACCCTTTTGAATTACTTATTATTTCGAATATTAATCCTATTATTAGTTATTTGATATGTACAGGCGTTGATTCGTAAAATCCATGCTTTGAAAGTTAAAATAAAACTTGACAGCAATCCAAAATCAACTTTTACATAATATATTGATGAAGAGTAATTTAGTAACTTGGTAAGAGGGATATTTAGATTTATCAGAAATATTAGTAGGCCCATTATGTACATTTTGCCAAAATCCTATTATAATCTAATTTTATCAAATAATAAGTATATAGACACGTGTGTAATTAAAATAAAATGGCACTTACATTCCATAATATCTATCCTGATATGTATGTTTACATATATTTTGAACATACAGAGACATGGTGTTAACAAATGCCAATTTTTGCTCATTTATTTGTTTCAATTCCTCTGTGATTCAACATTAGGTCACTTATAACAAAATTCATCAAGTAAAGAGTAATCATTGCTATTAAAGTTTTGTTAGGCGTTAAAAAATTGAAATATAAACTTTTTATAAGTTTACTAGTTGACCCGGCAAACGTTGTGTTGCCATATAAATAAAAAAATGTTAAGGGTGCACAACCCTTATCGCTTAGGGGTATAAAAAATAGATAGTAGCCGATTCTCAGACATACTTAATATGCATATAAATTTTTGTGAAAATCGGTAGGGCCGTTTCAGAGGAGTACGGTAACTAACATTGTGACATGAGAATTTAATATATAAGATGAAAGCTATCATTATTTTATTTTAAAGCCATATTTCAATGAACAGCAATAACCACTTAATATGTCCGTTATTAATTTATTAATAACCAATCTATCTAATGTTTTGGTCACTAGATATCAACATTTGACAATTTGTTTAGGAACATAAATTAAACATCGCCAAATTTCGATCGTCGGTAGATAAATAATAGATAGATATTAATAATGACAATGATATTAATAAGTCTTAGGTTCTATGGGCTCTTACGCAAATTCTTCTCCTATTTTATAAAAATAACCTTTTCACGCTTTCTACACTCACAGCCCCACACTAGGATTCCCTGTAACGTGGTTGCAATGGACACACACAGAGACAAATACACAAAGACCGGGACTCAGAAAAAGAAACCTTAATTCATCATTTAGATATCTGTCTGGCCGGGGATCGAACCCAGGACCCGTGACCGTTCCGCCACGCGGGTCATCTTTTACCTATCCACCATTTTATTATCCAACTTGAAAATCTGGACGTAAAAGCATTAATAGGTAGATTTAGCCGTTTCTTAAATAAGCTCGTAAACGGCAGATAAGGGGAATAAAAGTAAAAAACAAACACGTGCATATTACAATGTGTGTTTTACGTAATAGTTACGGGCCTGTTTTTCTTATATTAATAAAGATTTATTTAAGCATTTACGCCTCTGTATTCTCTAGGTACCTATTATTATAACTTTCAGTTATTATTCATATTATTAACATAATTATAAACATTTTTAAGAATCATAATCGTGAAGTTTTGTTGTAATATTCAAAATATAATAATTATTGATTAGGCATCTTAAATTGTCCAAATGTAAAGTGTTAATAATGTCTACTGTAAATTAAATTTAATTAAATTTAAATGTATACAATTTTCCTATTCATTATAAATTCATTTTCCTATTATGTGAGTTATTCTATTAAGTCAGTTCTATCTAAGACTCTAAGCTACTTCCGTTACTTAGAAAAAACAATTGTTTAATTAAATAATTATTCGGTTTCTTATCGCAGGATGACGTATTTGTTCGCCTTGACGTATGTGGATAACAATATGAGATAATGTCCGCCTCCCGAAAAGCGGAGTTATTTGACTGTAGATAATTTATTTCTGTGTATTATCCTGGCTTCACACAGCATTGTACTGAAGGTTTTTTATTGTTTTTGTTCTAATACGCACAATCAGCAGAAAGCAAGTAATTAAGACGACAAAAATTCCTTCGTTTGAAAACAATTGACTGTAGTTTTCAACGGTAACTATTTTATTATATAAAAATCGCGCCGTCTGTGGGCGTCCTTTAAAATAACTGCGTATGCACGAAGCGAGCGTTCGCTCTGGACCTGGACGCATCGCGTGCAATACGCGGCATGTAGTGGCGGTAATTTATTTGGAGGAATAATGGATAAGCGATTATTATACCTACTACGTACGTTTGAGCTGCGCGTTTAAAAACCCGTCACAAGCAAGCAGGCCTATGCGGCGCGGCGTTCATACTTTTTTAATACAAACAGGCGAGCGTGCAGCGGTGCCTGTTTCAGGGGACGCTCTTAAAACTCACAGAGCATTTTCACGTGCGTAGTTTATTAAAAATAAATTTATATTTAAAAAAAAAGTTTTTTCAACTAAAATGAAAATAAAAACTTTTATGGTATGAATAATAAATTAATATTTATAATTTCAACACTTTCATATTTTTATCTTTAAAGTAATGCCGCGGTGTACACACTTCGAAAATGTATAATTTAAGAAGAAAAAATGATAATATTATAGGTACCTAAGTCTTCTTATAAAAGTAAATGTGTTAACAATATTGTTGTATGAACTTTAAAAAAGCTGCATATCAAAAAAATTATCAAAGAATTGTTAGGATAAATTAAAAACTGTTTATTTGACTTCAAATAATTATATTAAGCTTTATCACAATGCACATAATGATTGCACAATGCAGGTAAATTTGCAATCACAGTCAGTCAATTTTATTATCCGATCCGATAACAAATATCTATAAGATAGTTAAGTTAATTATGATCCAGATTTTTATTATTTTCGACTTTAATCTTAGATAAGATACTGTAACGTTTCCCTATACATATTATACATAATATACGTTTGGCTGTTATATTTAAATACATATATATATATATATATATATATATATATATATACACACACAGATGGCGCTTGTTACCTGATAACCTTATTTACCCAATACATTTTATTAGCTACATTTAATATGTGTCCCACGCGACTAACAATCATGCAACGCCACTGCATCCTTAGGCTTAACCAGACTTGCTACTTTTAGTATCGGCGATCGTTGATTTACCGATTTTTCGGAAGCTAGATACAGCGGTCCAACGCTACATCGCACACATCGAGCAAACGCTTCGCGTCCTTAGGCCCTCTGCACACTTACTACTTTTTTTTTATTTACTCGTTATTGACCATGTTAAAAACAGTGTGGTGCAAAAGGCGGACTTAATGCTAAATAGCTAAGTAGCTTTTAGTATCGATTGACAATTTAACGACCTTTCAGAAGTTTGATACAGCAATCAATTTCTACATCGCACACGTTCGACCAGACGCTTTGCATGCTTGCAAGACTTGCTACTTTTAATATCGGCGATAGTTAGATGCAACGTTTACACGTTTGAGCGACAGACACAGTGACTTTTGGACACTCGATTCAGCAACCCAGTCCCTAAGATGAAGGTTTCGATACCGCGACGAAACATAGCCCCCAAAATCTGAATACTATACCACGAGTCATAAGTAGTTAATCTGTTACAGTCAATTATAATACTAGAAAATGCCCTATTTCAATATTAATCTAGTCTACACTTAACACTCTGAAGCTACCCGGCATGCCCATATACTGTTCGTTGAATTTGTCAGATTGTCTGCACGACTCGTCTGTCTTCGCTTGGTTCATCTCTTCAATATATTTTACGAAGTTATTTGACGTTAGCTTGTCCATGACTTCATCTGAAATATAAGATTATTTATTATCTTTTCTAATTATGATATTGTATGAAATATGATTTTTTATTTTATTTTTTAGAGTAAAAAGTTGGTAGAACCAATACAGTTCGACCGGTGTGTCGTCAAACCTTTTGACGTGAAGGTTTTGGATGGAAGGGTGTGGATGTTGGCTGTCCTATAATTATAAAACAACCATCATAATTCTTAGGAATGGCAAGGCATAATAATATGTAAACACTTTTAGTTAGAACTCCTTTTCTTTAAGAGTTGGTTACAGATGTCCATGGGCGATAGTAACCAGTTATTATCAGATGGACTGCATTGCCGTTTGCTACTTTAATCTTATCAAAAATATAGTTAAAAAAAAACTAAAGCTTTTATAGAAATCAAACTAAAAAATATGAAATTAAGTTTATTTCATATTATCATATATATAAATATATCTTCTTTTGTTTTTAATACAATTTATCATTAAAATTTTTCTAAGCTTATTTTATATTTTTTAGTTTGATTTCTATAAAAGCGTGTACTTTAGTTTTTTTAAACTATATTTATTTTTTAGTTAATTTTCTTATAAAAGCAACTTCTTTAGTTTCTTTAATTATTATTTATTGTTTTATTTATACTGCTGTTCACATTAAGCATCCACAAAGCGTCATCATTATAAGGATGTATGTTGATATCTTTCTACTGAAAAACGGAGTTACTAACTGACAAACATACAATACAAGTGAAGCTAATATAAAGCGTGTAAAAAAAGATAAGACATTGTGTTAAGGTACTTTTATCAGAAAAATCTATTTCTATCTTGCATCGGGCAATACGTTTATGCACAGACACAAGTTTCAACGAGGCGTTTCAACTTAATCCTAATCAGTAGCAATCCACGTAATATTTCCAATAATTTTAACGGTTAAGATGTTCTTAAGAGTGACCATTCCATGTCAGATTGTGGTATGGAGGCGTTCTAAGCGTGTCCTTGGGATAGCAACGCATTTGTGGTAGACCTCTAACAGGACTCTTATATTATGGGATTGATGACATATGTCTTTGGGCAGCAGTAGCCACTTATCACTAGGTTGCCTGGATGCTTGATTCTATATCATATTTTTTTTTAATTGAAACATCTATAGCCGCACGTAAAACCGATTTCTGGCGTGGCGACGCATGCCGTCGTCGCCACGCTATACGATGGTATATACAGTCTATGCAAATGCAAAAAATATTTATGCAAAAAATACATACCACGTAGTTTCCTTAGTGATTTTTCCTTCCCCCCATACTCTGATGGCATTATGTCTTTGGGTATGTATTGGTAAACGGTACTTATATCCTTATGTACACAGATACGCTCCCCCAACTTAGTGGAAAGCACTTGTTTCAAAAGTGTAACCAACGTTTCAACTGCCTTCGACGTTGATATGAGGTGGATGCCTTTTATCCTCATGCCGAAACCTTCCTGTAATAAAATAATATGGATTAAAATATATATACGGTCGAATTGCGAAACCTCGTCCTTTTTTAAGTTAAAAATAAATTATTAATTTCGAATATGTGTGAGATTATGGGGGTTCGACAAGAATCATGCATGGATGGTTCTGTACCATCAAATGTTTTTAGAGTTCTTTACCCAAAGGGTAAAATCGAACCCTATTCCTAAGCCTCCGCTGTCTGTACCTATGTCATGGGGCTCTATCTCTTGAACCATATTGTATTGAGCAAATACTAAAATTAAAAAAAAGAATCGGTGGTACGGAACCCTCTGTGTGCGAGTTTGACTCGCACCTGTCCAATTATTCATTTATTCTTAGGATTTGTTATCATAGAAGCTATCGAATTATATGCGTTGTTTAAATTTAAAGTATCTGCCTACGGTACAAGAGATAAACCGGAAAAAACGGAATAAACTGGTGCTGGTTCTATTGATAAATAAAGGTGGTTCCCTTTACTTTTTACAGGTATATTACAGGTCAAGAAATAAGGCCCTGCAGCAGCGACAGCAGAGACTTAGTAATAGTAGACCGTTTTACGCTTTGCGTACGGGACCCTAAAAAGTATAAAAATATAAATTGTTAATAATATAAAAAATATCAAGAACTGATTCAACAAATTGTTTGTACCGACACATCTGACCTTTTTGTTTTTTAACAATGTTATGTGCAAAGTCAAAAGTCTATATAGATTATTTTGAATTATTATTTATCTCGTCTGTATTTAGTTTACATTGAAAAAAAATGTATGTGGTTGTTGCTAATTATGGACTTTTGTAATTCAAGCAGAGGTTCTAACTGAAGCCTCAGGCTAAGATGGTCGCCTCGTAAGCCAGTCGGGATTGTCAATTGACTTATCAATTGAATTGAATTGCCGGGATTGACGGTTTGGCAAAGGGAGATCTCCCGCCAGGCTAGGTGATCGGAACTTGTATATATGCCAGATATTTAGAAAACGTCGATAGCGTGATTCAGAATACTCGTGGCGCCATCTCTTGTCGAGTAGCGGGAGGTCGGCACAACGGCTTAGGCATCTACTATACGAGCGACAGTCCTCACCAGCGAACGTGTTTTATCATTGGTCGCAACAGGCGATAATAGTCGTCAGCGACTACCGGCAACTGTTGCCGCTTGTTAGCGACAGTCGTGGAGCAGTAGACAGTACGCTGTCGGTCGTATGTAATAGCCCTTAACATACCCTCCGAAGCACAGAAGTGCAGAAAATTTAGCCAAATAAAAATAACGTAACTCACTGTTATTATTGACACGATTTGACGTGTTTCAACCAAATTCAGTGCCTTAACCACTTCAAATAAATTAGCGTCAGTATAGTCCATGATAATCATAAGCCCGTCACTGCAGTCATATGCTAATAGGTATTCACATATCTGAAACATTAAGAAAGACATCGTTAGTAGCCTCTTCAATCCTCATTAATGGCATCGATTCAAATTAAAAATACTAAATAATCGTCAAGTATTCCATGCTAATGAAGCCAACAAAGGTTTCATTGACATATTTAATAATTACATTGAAACATTTTTTAATGAGATCAGAATAGCAATATGCAGAATTGCAGATCACCTGATAGTAAGTGATCACTGCCGTCCATGGACATCAAGCAACTCCATACAAAACAGGACTTCTACCTGAAGTCGAACATTTTAAGTCGAAGTTTTTACGTTTGCTCGAAAACATTCAACGTTGACGAATTCCCTTATACAACGCCCCCGTGGACCGTATCGTAACTAAAATTCCGTAGTATAAGTTTCAAAAACGGAAAATTAAATTTAAAATTTAAAAATAAGTATATATTGTAAATATTAATATTTCTAAAATTAAATGTACAATTGACTATTCAATTTTTTAAAACTCATAATGCGTCACGACATATTAAAATCGGCCCCAAAATAGTCCCGTTCTCGGTATCGGCTTGGTGACAGTGCGGTGGACTAACGACCTAAGGGTACAGATGCGTTGCTACACAGGACTAAGATGCTCGCCTCACATACGTATCAGCATCTAGACCTTGCAACGCTCTAGAAATAGGTCTGGAGTGCTAGTTTAAACACAGTGGTTCCAAGACTATTCAAAATGGAGCTTTTTAAATTTAAAATAATTGGCCAAGTGCGACTCGAAGTCACACAACCTGTCCGTTTGTATCCGTCTGTCACCCTGTGACAGACGGATACAAACGGACATACAGGCTTACTAATAGGGTTCCGATTTTACTCTTGGGTACGAAACCCTAAAAAGTGGTTTTTTTAATGAAAATAAAATATTTTCAAGGGTAGTTTCAAACGTATTCGTAACTCACCAATATGATATATTTGTAGTAATTTGAAAATTGTTCCGTTGTAAATGATTTTCCAATATTCTTCAATATATACACCCTGTGGTTGGAGTCTGTTTGTTTCGGTAAAATAACATTTAATCTGAAAACAAATATACTATGGTTTAGCATTTGAATTGTAAAATATATTGTATGACGAAACTCGATAATATGTATTCTATTCCTCGACGTAGAGAGTAATAGATACATGGCACTAGAATCCATAATTTAACAGGCATAAAGAATTATATAGGTAGACTCCCCGCCAAACTTCTAGTCCGCTCTGAATATAGAAGTGAGTCGCTTCGCAACAGCAAATTAGATATTAGCTGGACGAAGACAGCGCGGGACCTCCCGGCACCCTCCACTGCTCTCGCCCACGGGTACATAGCAGCGTTAGTGTGCCTTTACTATTGCTATGGGGTATATGCTTGTAGTTGTGTTCGAGCGGATTGGCTTTCTGGCTCCACCTGCACGCAACAAGTCACGAGTCTCCTCTAAGAGTAAGAGGTATTTAGGACATGGCCAACATTTTTAAAACTCTCAGGCCTTCAGGTTCCCTCACAATGTTTTCTGTCACCTTTCAATTAATTTCTTAAACGCACATAACTTTTAAAATTCAGAGGTGCTTGCTTTATGTTTGAACTTCAGACACCCAAAACGAGAGGCCTTGTTTCTGACCGCTAAGGTATCTCTGCTATATTGGTAAGGATTCAGACGAAGTCGCGATATATAAGCTAGCTATAAATGTTGATTAATTGTACCTACGCCGTAAATTACAGCTTGCAAGTTGGAAGTAAACGTGTTCACCTCTACATTCAACATTGGCAATTATGTAGGTTGAGGTCAAATTGTACTTTATTTTGTAGGTATAAAACAAAATATATTTGTATGTGTTTTGTTGGTTTAATTTATAACTAGCTGTGCCCCGCGGTTTCACCCGCGTTAAAAAGAAACAGGGGCACAGCTAGTTCTAAAATGTAAGTGGCCTAAGTTACTCCTTATTACATCAGCTACCTGCCAATAAAAGTCCCGTCAAAATTGGTCCAGCCATTTCAGAGATTAGCCAGAACAAAAAGACAGACAGACAAAACTTGTAAAAAATGTTATTTTGGTATATGTACCGTATATATATTCGTCTATTTCATTATTAAATTAGACCCTCCAATTTTATTTATATGTATAGATTAATTTCTAAAATAATTAATTAATTTCTTATAAGTGACATATCCCATAGCTTAATAATACAGGGTGTAATTTTTTCTAAATGAACTCGTTCGATCCCGTTTAGGGAAGTTTTATTTCTTTTAAAGCCTTAAGAGGAAATGTAAGATGTAAGAGACGCTGTAAGAGGAAATTTGTAAAAGTTGAACGTTTTCGAGCAAACGTAGAAACTCGTACTAAGAGTACTGATTGATTGATTGTTCGAAGAGATTAAATGTATAAGTAAATAATTTACACATTTGAATGTTGTTTTGTTTAACATATGTTATCTTATATTTTGTAATAAACATCTTTATATTACGTTATTACATATGAAAAACTTTGATAATTATTGCGATGAATAATGATGTGTCTAATTAAGGGTTATTTTAATAAAATTTTATTGAGGTATTATGTAATGTTGGATTCAGATGGTCAATGTATACAGTATTATACATTGATTATTCAAAGAGATTATAATAATTTACACATTTAAATGTGGTTTTGTTAAACAAATGTTATCAAATATTTTGTAATAAACATCTTTATATTACGTTATTCCATATGAAAGACTTTGCTAAATTATTGCAGTGAATAATGATGTGTCTAATTGAAGGTTGTTTTAATAAAATTTTATTGAGGTATTATGTAATTCTGGCTTCAGACGGGCAGTGATATTACAGACGAACTAGGGACATCGTGGAGCTCCGTAACCATAATGATCGGATACCGAAATAAAAATATATCGAATTGTATATTTTCGAAGGTGGTAGAACCCTTTGTGGTTCAACTCTGCCGGCAACACCACCACAACTATTTCTGCCACATAACAGGAGTGTTAAACGCTGCTGTGTTCGGGTTTTAAGGGTGTGGTAAGAGAGACATTGTCATTACTTTTACTAAGCGTTCCATCGTCGTAGTTCCATCTGTGACTGATCTCAGGTAGGAATATTTAATCCTATCTGGGGGTGATTACAGATGTCCATGGGCGGCAGTAGCCATTTACCATCAGGTGGACTGCATGCTCATCTGCTACTCGTATATTATAAAAAATAATATCCGAAACTGTAACTGTATCGTTACTGAATCCGATATATGAGTTTCGGATAAGGGTAGAGTCTAAATGACACATTATGAAAAGGTTTCATCCGGAGAATCCGATGCAGCAGTACAGATAGTCTACACATAAAATCAGATCATTATCTTAATATTTATAATAATTGTTATAAATGTATTTTTTCACTTTTAAAACTTAAGATCTCTATAAAAATATCCGAAAATAGCAGATAATCCGAAATAATTCCATACCCATTACGAAATTAATCCTAAAATAGGGTATAAGACAAAAAATGTATAGTAATTATAGGATTAATCCTATAATTACTATACATTTTTTGTTAATTATAGGATAGGATAGGATTTTTGTTAATTATAATCCTATAATTAACAAAAAATGTATAGTAATTATAGGATTAATCCTATAATTACTATACATTTTTTGTTAATTATAGGATAGGATAGGATTTTTGTTAATTATAATCCTATAATTAACAAAAAATGTATAGTAATTATAGGATTAATCCTATAATTACTATACATTTTTTGTCTACTACTATTTTTGTACAATTTTTTTGCTACGGAGTTTCTTTCACCGCTTCTTCCCCATAACGAAATATCTTGCGAAGTGGTCGTAGATATATTATTGAAGTTCAAAAAGAGTTCTGCAAGGAATCTACTTTGAGTACAATAGTTTTTAATTCATTCGCCTTGGTGCGGTCCGTGGCGGTCCGTCGCGATTCGCCATCCGTCAAATAAATCCGTAGATTCACTGACCGTGTTAATCCGTCATAACAAGTTTTTATTATAATAAGTTTTTATTGATATTTTTGTGCACTTAAAATTCATTGTAAGTAACACATTAGCACATTATGGTAATTAGTGTGGTTTAATTATTTTAAATAATTAGAATGAAATATTACAAATATGACCTACTGCAGTGGTTTTTGTTTCCTTAAATTTAAGATAAAGGATCTTACATAACTACTTATTACCTAACTCTGATGTACCTAAGCGAGTGTATTTAACTAAGTCAAATTATTTTCGCCGTAAACAGGTTCGTTCTTTCAAATTTATTTGTGCTATTATAGCACAAATAAATTAGATTTGAGTTGAATTCAGGTAAAAAATATCAATATTGTTCATACTCCAAGTTGTAGCTAAGGACGTGCAAGATGAGGAATGAACTTCCTCCTGAGGTATTCCCGGAGCGCTATGATATGGAGTTCTTCAAAAAATGTGTAAAAATAGCTCTCCTCCAAAGCCGGCATTGGCGACTCCTCTGGCGTTGCAAATGTCCATAGGCGACGCTGACTGCTTTCCATTAGGTAGCCGGTCTGCCTCATCGTTTAGGTATAAATATATAAAGAAAACTCACAACTCATCCATATTGCCAAAGTTATTCTTCGTCAAGTTTTCTCCAAAGAAATCTGGCATGATTGTCCTGAAGGTGCATATCTTGTCCAACTTGTTTTTTGCCCGCTCTATGGATCCCTTGTTCGTCATTATCATATTCTCTAAATAGCTTCTTGCTGTAATAAAAAATGTAAAATTACATGAAAGTCTGGCAGAATTATATTATCGTTCGCCATCGGAGGCATAAACGCTACATCATCATCAACCTATTACTGTCCTACTGCTGGGCACGGGTCTCCTCTCAAAATGAAAACGATTAGGCCATAGTTCACCGCGCTGGCCAAGTGCGAATTGATAAACTGCACATACCTTTAAAAACTTTTTTCTAGATTTCTCAGGTTTCTTCAGGTTTCTGCAGGTTTCACGATGTTTTCTATCACCATTTAAGCAAATGATAATTAATTTTTATACGCACATAACTTTGAAAAAATCAGAGGTGCGTGACTGGGATTTCAACCTCCGACCCCTCGACTAAGAGCCCGGGTTTAATAACCACTAGGCTATCACTCCTTTTTTCAACGCCACACTTATTGCTAACTATAACAACAGTTAAGCGCTGCTGTGTTCTGGTTTCAAGGGTATGTTAAGGAAGATATCAACTCTATTAAGATTAAAGTTTAAAAGTAAATTAAAATACACTTCTTCGGTGCATTATCCTTAAATCTAAGAAATACAAATCCAACGTTTATTTGCATAAATTATGAATATGTTACTAATCATTATAATTTATCGTTTGCTTTTAAAGTCTAGGTAAACGTTGTTAGGAAACCTACATGCAAGTATTACAAAAAATCTCAATACAAGAGTACAAGCATACAAGAGTATTGAAAAAAATCTCAAGGGTAGTGAAGTCTACAAATCGCCATTTTGTCAGTATGGTGCAATATGATCTGAACTGATCTGATAGTTGTATAGTAAGAAGTAGTAGTACACTGTATGGAAGATAAGTGGGAAATACTTATTCGAGGCGTTCCAACTTATTCCTCAGGAGTCACACATCTGTGGCGGCCCTCAAATATTTTCGGGGATTACAGATATCTATGCGCGACACTAGCCACTTACAATCAGTACCCTTACCATAAGGTTTCAATACATCCCACAATTTTACGTTACGTTTACTCAATCCATTATTCTGTTACGTTTGCTACAGTTGACTGAGTAAACGTAACAATAAATAAGTGCTCAAGTCTTTTTGTTTACCTCATATGTTTGCAAAAAAGATAGAAAAAACATAAAGCGCCATTATGTCACTTTAGACATTTAATGTTATGTTACTGACACTATAGTTCTGATACAATCCGCTAGGGGCCCTGATTGGAAATTGTATGGGCAAATACGTAAACCAATACCAAAACAGTTAGATTTGTCAAAACGTAAAAACTCATGGTAAGGGTACAGGTGGACTTTATGCTCGTTTGCTACTTATTTTATAACAAAAATGAGGAGCGTCAAAATAATAATTGACTTTTACCAAAATAGGGGTTGGTAGGAATAACATATCTTTGACAAGGTTATATGAATACTCGGTTTGTCATGAAATTTTCCGTCAATTTTAAAGGTAGTGTTAATTTATGATACACGTGCTTACTAAACAAAACTGAGGTGACCTTGATTTTCAATACTAATGTTATTATTTTTATTTATTGCCAGGTTATTATTTTATTTATGAACGCGATGTACTAAATCTGAGTACATGAGTATCTAAATATTTTCATTAACAAATTTCAAAACTTCAGACAATATTAGAAGGCGAATTATTCTTAGAAGATTAATTTTAAGCTTAGGTAATTAAAAGATTTATATTACTTTTGGAAAAAAAATACCTAATTCTAAAATTATTGTTTTTGTTTCCAGTAATAGAGTGGTCGGTCAACATGCCGCTTTGATACGAACGGACTCGGGTTCGATCTCTTGTCAAACTTATCTTAATTTTGATTACCTACTGTTTTGAGTTTATTAACTATTTAATTTTTAACGACGAAATTACACAAATGTATTTGGAAAGGTATTTTTATGATATTTTTCTACAGTACATTATTATAGCAGTGATAGCCTAGAGGCTAAGAAATGCGGCCTCGTGATCGAGAGGTCCGAGGTTCAAATCCCAGGCACGCCTGATTTCTAATTTTTCCATCTCTAATTTTTCAAAGTCATGTGCGTATTAGTTAATTATCACTAGCTTAAACGGTGAAAAAAACATCGTGAGAAAACCTGCATAACTGAGAAATCTTAAAAAAAAGTTTTCAAAGGTATGGGAAGTCTAACAAAACGCACTCGGCCAGCGCGGTGGACTATGGCCTAATCCTTCTCATTCTGAGAGGAGACCCGTGCCCAGCAGTGACAGTAATGGGTTGATGATGATTTTATTATATTACTTGCAGTAACATTGCATAATTCAAGGTTCATTACCTTCGATACTAATGAAGGATGACACATCGTCAGCCGATTACCTTGACTTCAACTTCGAAATATTAAACCTTACACATCCTTGAGAATATATTCTATAAAGTTCTCAGGCTTAAAAGCTCCCACGTTATGTTTTTTCTTTACGGATATTTTTGTTAATTCATAAGATGATAAACAAAAAATATGCCTATACGGAGATAAAAAAACCATTACCTCATAACCGGTACCTCCATTTTAGGCACATTGAGCGCTCTGGGCTCGGAGATTTAGCTTATTTAAAATTTATTTAGAGAAGAAAAGCAATAAGACAATGAATGTAACACATATAATGTGCATAATATGTGTTACATTAATTATAGAAAATAATTTATTTCTTCGCCTACTGAAAATTTAACTATTTATTTCAACTTTAATATCAAATATGAGTATGATTGTTGATACAAACATTGTTAGATATAGCTTTTGAATGTGGCTTAGTCTAACTACACCTATTGCTTTATATATTGGGCGTCTTCAAATTACGCGAAAATTTCAAAAGACACGAAAAATAGATATGTAAGATTTATAGTAAATAAGAACTGTTTTCGAATTATGAAACTTAAAAAATAATCTATTAACATTGAGAACAAAATGTTATTTTTCGGTTCTGATTTCGGGAATCTCCAGTTTAGAATTTATTTGCATTACAGTCGAATTTTGAAACTAGTGATATTAATAATTGCTTTGGCAAAAATATGTTAGCTAAAGTGGGGAGAAAGTAGAAAGTTTGAGTCGAGACAAATTATAGATAGTGTGCTTTTTCGATGTGCCTTTCACGCCTTTTAATTGAGACACAGCTGTTTTACCCTTCGGTAAAACGGAAGGATTACAACACTTTTAAAACATAAGCTTACTTTACTGTCAATAAAGATAATAAAATATATTGTTAGATATTATGTATGATATACGAGTATAACATATTGTCTATGTTTCCATTTAAATCTACAGATTTTATACGCGTCAGACAGTTGATTATTTAAACTGGCATAGCTATGTATAGTAACTATACTATTGCCATTTCTTTATTTTCTCGATGACAGATTGACGCCCATGTAATTTTGTGTTGTTTACCTTAAAAAAGTCACACAGATAATACTGTACTTCATGGACAGGTAGTAATGTGCTACATATAATGATTACTATAGGAGCTATAACGATAAACGTAACACGATAACATACCCGTCTTTTTTTACAAAATGTAAGAAACTAAACTACTGCCGGATACTTTTGTACAAATTTATTTACTATCTATATATTATATTACATATACTTATAACATTATATTTCATTACAAGATGTTACACGTATACATTTTTGATTGATAATGCTACTTCTTTAATATTTTCGAAGCCGTTGTAAAATAAGTAGGTATAGGTAGGAACTCGACAATGAAATGAAATGATTATTACGACAGATAATCTTTATTTATTTATTTTAATCAAAATTTGATGAATCGTCACTGTCACATAATCATCACTGCTTATTTAGTCACAACACTACAAAGAACTGTAATCGAGATAATAAAGAAATCGAGATAATAGTATAATCATTATACCTACTTAAATCATTTTACAAATTTTTATTGACAATACTAAGGACCCATTTATAAGATGACAATTTTTGGAAATGCGAGTACTACGAGTATTACTAAATCAATAACTCGATGTAAAACTAATTTAAGTGCACTGATTAACTTTTATGGTTTGTATACAACTGTTTGCACGTGGATATTAAATAATTATAAATCTTTAATTGTAGACCTTGACAAGAAATAATTGCAAGTGTCTTTTGTTTACAAGTTTTACGTCAATTAGGAAATAATTGCTTTCAATTTTTTATTTGACTTAACACAGGCATGTAACGTTATTAATAAATAAACGCTTTCTACACTCACAGCCCCACACTAGGATTCCCTGTGTCGTGGGTGCCATGGACAAATACACAAACACCCAGACCCAGAAACAGAAATCTAAATTCATCATTTAGATATCTGTCTGGCCGGGGATCGAACCCGGGACCCTTTGCGCGTCAGACCGGTATGGTGGCCGTTCCGCCACGTGGGTCGTTTCCTTAAATTATTGGTAAGTTACTTCGTGTTTTTCATGTTTATGTTGGCGATTTTATTCAAGTTTTCATTCAACGTTTTTGAATGTGTTATATGTGTTGTGTTATCATCTTAATATGTGTCTTTAAAGCAGTAAGTGTCAACATACCCTCAAAAAAAAGGTAATTTAAATAAACACACGTATTGCAGAAAATTATTAAATGCACTTATTACAGTGAAGGTTATTTTGAATGGAAAGTACCCCAGTAGAGCAAGAATGTGATAAGTGGTTACGAGGATATTAGTCATTTTTTTCTTTTAAAATAATTTTATGCAATAGGAAAAACCAAGTAAATGGGCACTTAATATGAACTTGCGTTACAACTAGAATGTGAGATGTTGTACAGATAAAATAGTTTTATTATTATTATTTATAAAACAGGTTTTGCTTCAATGCCAAGAATATCTATTGGGGTTCGAGGTTAACAACTCCTAAAGGCAAAGAATTATTCCATGCCTTGAAAGACTTGAAATGTGAAGTTATATCAACAGGACAACCCACATACTGGCCAACTGATCCTAATAAAGTTCCTGACCTGATAGATTTCTTTATATATAAAAAAATATCAGGAAGAACAAAGAAAAACAAAGAAATATTGCTTTATACTGTTTTATCCTTGTCTATAAATATATTGTATTTTATTGTTTAAGTACATTTTGCTTATGTACGCTCCTTATTAATAATTAATTTATAAAATGTTTGCCTACCTATGATTGAGATTTAAATTTTTGGTGTACAAAACATTGGACAGATTGATTATTGCCTAGTAAGCTGAATATCTTAAATAAACAGGAGTCATCCAGACAAATATTCCCCATATTGGTTCGATAACGATATTAAATTAATATGCATTTCGATTAAATGTATTTATTTAGATTTTAATTATAATATTTTTCGATATAATAATGTTAACTTATAAAATGTTATTAAAAACAACAATAACTTACGAAATTCCTTCTTCATGAAATGCCTCTGTTTTTTGATCCATAGGTCCAAGATATCAATGGCGCGGTCCATATCCCCGGGCTTCTCAAAATTGTACTGTTTCCTAATATTTTGTAACATATTTGGGTTAAACTCTAACAAATCATTTTCTGGTATATGCTCCATGTTAGCACGTATAGATCACTAAATAAATTTTTATTAAAATGTTTTTGATACAGACGCTTTAAACGGACCGGTTTTTTCGAAGCTCACAATAGAACTGCCTTAAGCGAACACCGAACGGTCGAATAAATTAGTTTCGAGTTACCGATTAAACCTGACTGAATGAGTGACTTAAGATACTTCTCTTTTTACTTATGTTAAGCAAAAAATATATTTTATTATACGTTCATGTTCGTATACTTCAATATAAAAATTAAAATAAGTCGAAATAAAAGTCGATGTTTGTCATTTAACGAGCTTTTGCCCGCGGCTTCGCTCGCGTTACGAAGTAATATTTTCATCCCCTATTTTATCCTCTTGGGGGTAGAATTGATCAAAATCCTTTCTTAGCGGATGCCTACGCCTATGTTATGAACATCTACCTGCATGCCAAATTTCAGCCCGATCCTTCCAGTGGTTTGGGCTGTGCGTTGATAGATCACTATGTCAGTCAGTCACCTTTGAGATATATATATTTAGATGATCATATTCATTATTTTATTTTTACAACACGCATATCAGTCATATGCCTGTTCAGTTACTAACAGAATGTTATAATTTTCAACTAAATAAAAATAACTTTTTTCCGATTATGTGACCCTCTGCATTTTTATTATATGTAGGTAAACAAATTATTTTATTAATATAAAAGAGTAAAAATTTAAAAAATGTAACTAGTATTATATCTTTTTTTTCCTTACGAGGGGGATACCTTCAAAACGTACCTGACGATGTGGGAGCAACGCCGGGTTATGTAGCATGTTTACCGCACTAAAACCTCCCGATGGCCGTCCTCAACGCTTGTTGAACAACGAAGAACTCCGGGATCTCCGGCAGAACACGACCTTCTCCAAGCGCTATGCTCCGATCGGGCTCTGCCCTGGGGGAGTAGTGTTCGTTCCTCCCACACCATCTGGTGTTTACGACGGTATGCGTACACATACCGCCGTCCTTCCCGGGGTCGCTTACTGGACGGTTCGAGCTCCCTCTCTTGCCGCCTGCAACCCCGGAAGCGCCCTTTTAGTCGCCTCTTACGACAGGCAGGGGATACCGTAGCTCTATTCTAGTCCCGGAACTAGGTACAGGGTCAAACTAGCATTATACTTAACTATACATAAAATAAATAAAATTAACTAATAGTTATATAAAATAGTGGTCGGAAGCATTTATTTTTAGTAAGTTTACTTTTTAAGTATTTGAACGTTTAATAGGTTCGCTAAACGATTTACATAAGGAGGTTATCAATTCGACCTATTCTTTCTATATACTTGATAACTCATATCCTAATCATAGCTATTATTTTGTTTTTAACCTGATTATTTTTTACTGTTTTTAGATTTAAGTTTGATTTTTGTATATTTTTGTATGCATTTTTGTGTACATTCTCTTTTTTTTAAACTTAAGTAGTTTTTAACATCTGATATTGTATTGTTGTTTTTGTGTCATTATATGAGTGTTATGTGTAGTGAAGTAAAGGTTAACATGGTATTAATAACTTAAAGTACCTCATTTTTAAGAGAAGTAATAAAATAATTTACTAGCATTAAAAATAATAGCGAAAAGCTGAACCTTCACTAATATTGACTGGTCCAAACTACATTTACTATTTTAAGGGTTCCGTGCCAAGAGGGTAAAAACGGCACCCTATTACTAAGACTTCGCTGTTGTCCGTCTGTCCATCTGTCACAGGGCTCTATCTCTGGAACCATCATAGATAGACACTTGAAATTTATAGAAAGGATGCATACCGGTGGCCGCTATAACAAAAAATACTGAAAATAAAATAAAATTGAATATTAAAGGGGGTCTCTTATACAACAAACCGGTATTTTTCGGCATTTTTCGATATAACTGTTAAACCGTACTAGGAAGACAGTGGAAATTTTTATAATCCGTTTACTACTACAACTGCTATTATAATAAATACAAATATAGAAGAATAGAAAATATATTAATATGGTTATTTTATAAAAATAAGTAAAATATAATGAACATTTGGTGGTACGGAAGCCTGCTCGTGCGAGTTCGACTCGTACTTGGCGAATTATTATAATATGGAAGACGCAAGCGCGCATGCTGTCATATCATGGCAAGACGCTACTGCTACTGCTGTCCATGGACATCTGTACCCTTACCATGAGTTTTCAAAACATCCCACAATTTTACGTTACGTTTACTCAATTAAATATCCTGTTCCGTTTGCTTCAGTAGACTGAGTAAACGTAACAATAAGTAAATGCTCAAGTCTTTATTATTGCCTCACATGTTAAAAAAGGGAGTCAAAACATAAAGCGCCATTTTGTCAATTTAGATATTTAATGTTACGTTCCTAACACTATAGTTCTGATACAATCCGCTAGGGGCGCTGATTGGCAATTGTATGGGCAAATACGTAAACAAATACCAAAACAGTCAAAACGTAAAAACTCATGGTGAGGGTACAGGGCGCGACGTGGTAACTTTCCACGACGTCATAACGTGCCACGACTCGACGCCGTATCACGTGTTTATGTTTAGCTTGTACTCCATAATTAAAACTTATATTTTGCAAATGTAATTTGAACCACTTTGAAAACATTATTATTTATAGTCGGATTTCTCACAAAAAACATTGCATATAAAAACATATGATATACGAAGACGCGATAAACAAGCAGAATAAATATATGAATAGGTGTAAAATTATTTCTTATTTAACTAGTTAACAATGGGATCAATTATAAATTCATCATTAGAGTTTTGTAATTAAAAATATTGTCGGTATTGTAATTCCATTGACTGATTGCAAAAACATTAACAAAAGTAGGTAGGTACTAAAAACTAAAAAACCTACCCGGAAAAAAATATAGCTATAGGCCGTTCGTATATCGTAAAATATATTTCACATTGTCATTTCTCCGGAAGGTAATGTTTTTCGATCGTATGAAAGTATGTATGTCTCATTATTTGGCACGCCGGCTTGATGGATTTTCACATAATTATGAGGTGTGGTCGGATTCGTCTAAAGGGTGGAAGTTTCTCTACTTATTATTGCAATGCGTATATACCTTTACAAATCCTAATGATAGGCCCTTTAACTTGATATTCATATTGAAGGATTCGAAAATAATTCCAAGAATGGTATTTCACAGTGACAGTTTTGTTCAGTATTAGGATAAATAAAAAATCTCAATAATAAACTAACATTTTAATTTTCCCCACAAATCACATTCTAATTTAAAAATCCGTTTTTTAAAAACCAAGTCCTTATGAACTATAGAAATAGGTGTACTTAGCTGTCAACATACTAATTTTATAATAACCTTAAACGCTACTTATTTTTATCAGCCATTATATAAATTAATCTACATTCAGTTTTCTAAAAGATCCGGGCATTCCCAAATATTCTTCATTGAATTTAGCCGTTGTCCTTTTTGACTCGTCAGCTACCCATTTATCTGAGTCTTGAATTATTTTCATACATTCTTTAGTTTTCAGTAAATCTTTCCATTGTGCTGTAAGGAAAAAATATTATTTCAAAGTAAGTTTGTATCGTTATCGTCGTCAACCCATTGGTGGTAGAACCTTCTGTGGTTCCACTTCGGCGGCACCACCGCCACACCTATTTCTGCCTAATAACAGCAGGGTTATACGCTGCTGTGTTCTGGTTTGAAGGGTGTGGCAAGGGAGACTATTCTGGGCTTAGTTCTCAGGAGCAGTGGCTCATCTGTGGCCGACCTCAAGTAGGAATTTCATCTTATCTGAAGTTGATTACAGATATCCATAGGCGACAGTAGCCACCTACCATCAGGTGGACTGCATCCTCGTCTGCTACTTCTTTATTATAAAAACTACCGCGGCTGGGTACGGGTGTTCTTCCGGAGTGAGAGGTTCAGGCCACGCTCTACCGCGTTAGCCAAGTGCAAATTGGTAGACTTCACGAACCTCTCAGAACCAGAGGTGTGTTTTGGGGTTTAAAACAAGTAAGTAATAAGGTCGTTTATTATTTTAATCTTATAAAAAACCATGGCCAAGTGCGAATTGGTACACTCGAGTAACGTAATTGAGACTTTCCTTTGGAAATTCTTAGGAATATATTCTTCTATTCTTAGCCATACTTCTTGGAGGCGTTCCAGCCTAATAACCCTCAGGGGTAGCAACGCCTCTATGAATAATCGCAGGTAGGACTAATCTGATCTTATATGGGGTTGATTAAGAATGTCCTTGGGCGGCAGTTGTCACTAACCATAGATGGATTGAATGCTTATATGCTAAAACTCACCTGCTAACTTAGAACAGGAGATTTCATCTCCACCGTAGTCCATAGGTAATATCTCTTTAGGCACGTGTTTGTGTAGGTCCTCATATGATTGGTGCACGTGTAACCTACTCGCCACCTTCTCCTTAAGACCTTGTTTTAGTATAAACACCACTTTGTCCACAAAGGGTGGTGCGTTCAATATGTGAATACCCTTTATTTTTGTTCCGAAGCCCTCCTGTACAAAAAATGACTTTAAATATAATGTTATGTTTGCGTTTTATATACACATAGTCTCACACTTAATTGTATTACTTATGCATTTTTTCTTTTTATATTAATAAAGAATTATTCTTTTTTGTTAGTATATATTTTTTGTAATTTTATCTTTGTTCTAAGTCAGCCATCATAAATGTTTCCTTATTTTTTCACTAGTATTAAAATCACCTTTTGCATATCATTGCATAATTTTATTCATTTGTGTATTTATATATTATTTCCAAATGTATTAAGATAAGAATTATAAAATAAAAAGTTCTATACGATACCGTGCATAAAATTTCAGCCTTTTTCAAAGTGAGAGGATTCAACTTGCTAAGAATACCTATGTGTACATTTTTTAGGTCCAAAATATATCTTTCTGATATAAGGTAGTCATGGTGTATTCTGTATTCACCTACCTGTAACAAATATAACAAAATATATAAAATACAATGCATAATAATGATAAAGTCTGCCGAGATGGGTCCCTATCGAAGTGAGAGGTTTATGCTGTCCATCGCGCTGGCCAAATGCGGATTGGTAGACTTCACACAGCTTTGATTTTTTTGTTGTCAAAGAACTTTCAGATGTTTATTTCCTCAATTTGTTTTTCTTCACTGGTAGGTAATATATTGCGAGTGATATTTAATTTGTAATATACACCTAAGTTTATTGAACTTCATAGTCCTCAGAGTTTCAACCACTATGTTATTAACACGAAGTGTAGGTAAAAATATAAAATTAATCATCTTAATTCTCCTTTATACAACGTTTGCGCAAAATTAGTTTTAGTGCTTATTGCTATTATTTATTTAAAGTTTAAATAATTACTATTTGTTAAAATTAGGTAAGAATGTATTTTTTGTTCATATCAGCCATGTGGCGTTTACATGTTTTGGCTCGAACTATTTTTTTTATAATACAGGAAAGGCATACGAATATGCAGTCTACCTGATCGTAAGTGGCTACTGCCGCCCATGGACATCTGTAATCAACCCCAGAGAGGTATAGATATTCCTACCTAAGGTCGGCCGCAGATGCGCCGCTACCTCTGAGGGCTAAGCTGGAATTAACACATATTTCAAACCAAAACTTCTGCATATTTTTTTTAATAATCACGATTTTTTTTTGCATAAGTTGGCAGAACTTTGCCATAATTCAGGATAGGTTGCATAGAACTAAAGAATACATACCAAGAAACAGTACCGCAGATAGGTCAAAATAGAGAAATCTTCTAGTTTGTCTGTCACAAACTGTGTAATCATAACTCTGGTTTGGTCGGTAGGGCATGTTTTAGGCAGCGGTATGTAGTTACTGTAAATATAAAAAAATATACAAACATGAAATAAAGGCAAAAAAACATTACTTTGTGTATCTTTGTATTGCAAACAACAACCATATTCATGTGGATTTTATATATAAGGCAATCAACGAAATCCTGATGGCTGGGGTTCAAAATAAATAAATATATGTACCTTGGAATCGATTCAAACTTTACTGCCCAGCTCAAGAAAAAAATCTTAACACTATTTTTTGCAATTGCAAAAAAGATTGTAATGCCAAATGTGGCTGTAGTAAAGTAAGGTTACAGTGTTCTTCAGCGTGTACCAATTGCCACGTTCTGTATTGCTCAAATGTTTAAATAAATACAAGAGAGGAAGATTCTTGTGATTTTGATGAAGTGAACTTATTCGTCTTCATTTGAACAAGTCGATGAGGACTTCTGGCACTTTATTTGTAATTGTAAACCGAAGGTCTCCATGGAAATTTAGCTTTCCCAGAATTATTGTTATTTCAATTGTCTTAAACGACTGGACTACAGTGTATAAATAAAAATTATGAATATAATAGCTTACACGATATCCCAAAACTTCTCGAATTCTTCTACAGTTCTATTCAAACAAAGATCTGGCATCATTCCTCTTGAGGTTAGTAGCCTGTCAATATGCTTCTTGGTACCCTCAAGTGATCCTTTGGCAAGCAAAATAAGACGTTCCAACATGCTACGATCTGAAAAAATATTGACAAGAAATTAAATTTTTGAAGTGAAAATTTCTTTAGCGGCGTTGTGCACTTTTTGTGATAGGTAAAAAATGTTAGAATAGGGCTACGGTATCCCCTACCTGTCGTAAGAGGCGACTAAAAGGGGGCTTCCGGGGTTGCCGGCTAAAAGAGTGGGAGCTCGAACCGTCCGGAGAACAACCCCGGGAAGGACGGCGGCATGTGTAGTCGCATGCCGTCGTAAACACTAGGTGTGCGGGTGGAGCGTAAAGTGCTCCCCCCAGGGCAGAGCCCGACCGGGGCATCGCGCTCGGAGGACTCCGGTTGTGTTCCATTGGAGATCCCAGAGTTCTCCACCAAGCGCTGAGGACGGCCACCGGGGGGTTTTAGTGCGGTAAAAATCCCACATAACCCGGCGTCGCTCCCACGTCGTCGGGTACCTTTTGAAGGTTCCCCCTCGAAAAAAAAAAGGTTAAAAATGTTAAACTCCCGTCAGGATCAAGTGTCCTGATCGAAAATTCGTAAGACGGCAAAGGAGCAAAAGTCAAGATGTCATCCGGTGGCAGCATAAAATATCAAATATGTCAATGGGTGTTAGTTTCATTATTTATTTATTATATTTTATTATTCAGGTTAGGTTTCGAAAGTTTTCACGTCTGCCGGCACTCCTGGATAGCAACCCATTGATTTTTTTTCTAAGACATGATTCTTATCCACTAAGCCCAGTGGGCATCCTCATCGCTAAGAGTAGGACTTAGAAGTCTCCGACGAAATACATCCTGAGTCCTCTAAGCGCGAAACCCTATTAGGCATCTGTCCAGATGAGCTTTTACGCTCACCACACCTTGGTGTTTACGATATACCGTTCTTTTTAAGGGTCGCTGGCTGGACGGTTTGAGCTCTCACTCTTGACACTCGCAATCCCAGTAAGTCATTTTAGTTGCTACTTTAGACAAGCAGGGAATACCATAGCTCAATTCTGGCCCGAAACTACAGATACAAATTTTTAGGTAGGTACCTGACACCAATAACCATTTTAAACTAAAAAAAAAATAATAAAAAAAAGGTACCTGACACCAATAACCATTTTAAACTAAATTGACCTTAGAGCGGTCATTAACCTTGATGACGTCCGTATCAGTCACACACATGCAAATGACTAAATTGTAAACATATTATTATAATTATATATCGTTGTATTAGAAAAATATGTTAAATAATTTATCTGTTTAATTTTTTTTATATTGAACAAATGTACGAATAATTACGAATGAATGAAATGTATTATTTTGAATCGAATTGTCTACTCTATAAGGATGTCTATTGTCTAATCTAATCTGACATATCCAAGACATTCCAATTTAGTCCTCAGGAGTAACAACGCATATTTAGCCGACTCTAATCTTATTTAAAAAAAACAGTGATAACCTAGTGGTTAAGAAACACGGCCTCTCGATCGAGGGGTCTGAGGTTCAAATCCCAGGTTTCCTGATTTTCAAATCTAAGTGCGTATTAGAAATTAATGATCACTTGCTTAAACAGTGAAGGAAAACATCGTGAGGAAACCTGCATAACTAAAAGATTTACAAAAAAATCTTAAATGTATGTGAAGTCTACCAATCCGCACTTGGCCAGCGCAGACTAGACTATGGCCTAATCCTTCTCATTCTCAGAGGAGACCCGAGCCCAGTAGTGGGACACTAATGGGTTGATGATGATGACAGATGTCCATGGACGGCAATAGCCCCCTACCATCAGATGAATTGCATGCTCGATTTCTATTTCAATAATATAAAAAAATGAATTATCGTTTAAGTTAAAACACCAACAAACAAAGCCGAGGTAAAACGTAGAGAGAAAAACACAGTTATACTTAGATATCTACAGCCGATATTTTAATTAAATATTTCAATTACCTCCGATGTTTATCTATTTCTGTCATTGATTGTATATTTCCTTGTGAAGGAAATCAATAATGTTAAACATGAATGAAGAATGCGGTAAATCTTAACCTACTTGCATGGCTCGCTAATTTATGCTCGTAATTAAAAATCTATCCAACGTTTTGCCTACCAAAGATAAATATTACGACATGACAAAGGCGTTAATCTTAACGAATTGATTATTACATTTTATTACCTTTATATGTAAGCAATCCTACTCTTCCTTAACTTATGACATCCATATTATTATAAATGAAATTCTCAATAGATGCAAAATTAACGATATTTTTAGTATGAGCGTTTTAGTGACAAACTCATGCGGTTCGAAATCGGTGTACAAACCACCGATAAGATTAGATTTCTACCTGAGATCAGCCTCAAGTGCCTCGCTAACCCTGAGAATTAGGTAGGAATGCCTCGGGTATCGGAATCAGAGTCGCCCGTGGCTATCGTACCATATCGTATGAGGCGGCGACAGTCCTGGGGAGACTTCCGCCCCTGGACATTCTGGCGGATATGGACGCACGGATCTACCATAAGATCCGCGTCCTCCGTCAGACGGCTGAACCCTTCAGCGAAGAGACGGTCGTAGTGCTTCGGAGGAGAGCCAGATGGCGTGCTCTGAGGTGCTGGCGCGATCGACTTCAGGAGCCTCGGAACGTACGCCAAAGGGTGGTTGACGCTATCCTGCCGAACTTTCGAGCCTGGCTAAGAAGTAGGGGTCGAGTGACCTACCGCCTAACTCAGATACTCACCGGACATGGCTGTTTCGGTGAGTACCTGAATAGGATAGGGAGGGAAGAGTTAGCCCAATGCCATCATTGTGGGCATGACGAGGATTCCGCACAGCACACGCTGCAGTACTGCCCCGCGTGGGACTCGCAGCGGCGGAACCTCGTCGAAAAAGTGGGACCGGATCTGTCTCCGCCGGCCATCGTTGGGGCGATGGTTCAGCGCAGCGAAGCCTGGGACGGCATGATCACCTTCTGCGATATAGTCATGTCTGCGAAGGAAGACGCCGAGCGGGCAAGGGAGCGCGCTGAACCCGCTCGGAGAAGGAGTCGCCGCAGGCGTCGGTAACGCCCACCGGCGCGGTGTCCCTGTAGTTCCGGGACCAGAATAGGGCTACGGTATCCTCTGCCTGTCGTAAGAGGCGACTAAAAGGGGGCTTCCGGGGTTGCGGACGGCAAGAGTGGGAGCTCAAACCGCCCGGCCAGCGACCCCGGGAAGGACGGCGGTATGTGTGGTCGCATACCGTCGTGCACACCAGACGGTGTGGTGAGTATCAAGCTCACCTGGGCGGAGCCCGACGGGGCACAGCGCTAAGAGGACTCCGGTTGCGTTCCGTTGGAGATCCCGGAGTCCTCTACGCAGCGCCGAGGACGGCCACCGGGGGGGTTTTAGTGCGGTAAGAGTCCCACATAACCCCGTGTCGCTCCCACGGCACCGGGTACCTTTTGAAGGTTTCCCCCTCGTTAACAAAAAAAAAAAAAAAAGGAATGCCTCGGGTATATATAACAAATACAATCAAACGGGACTTACACTGTCTACTACATAATGTTATGAAGTGTAACTTATACTCATTAATTAAAAAAAAGAATTAGGGTTCCGTGTAAAATAATTCAAGACTTTCTCAAGTAGGCTTACATTCAAACGATTTTTTGAAGGTGGTAGAACCCTTCGTGGTTCGACTCCGGCTGCACCACCGCCACACCTATTTCTGCGTAATGACGGCAATGTTAGGCGCTGCTGTGTTCCGTTTTGAAGGGTGTGGTAAGGGAGACATACTTTTCCTAGATGTTCCAGCTTAGTCCTCAGCGGTAGCGGCGCATCTGTGGCCGACTTCAGGCAGGAATATCTTATCCTATCTGGGGTTAATTACAGATGTCCATGGGCGGCAGTAACCACATACCATCAGATGGACTCGTCTACTATTCCTATATTATAAAAAAAAAAAAAAAGTCTCCTACCTATATAGGCGTACGCTTCAACCAAATGCCCCTGTTTCTTGCACCATTCGTCTATAGCATCCAGATGGTCCTGGATCTTCTTGACGTCATCCAGGCCGCAGCTCGCCCGCACCTTCTTAATGTCTTGCTCAGTCACTATTATAAGAGGATGTTGCGGTATCGTCTCCATTTTTATTCCCTGCTGGAAATAAACGCATATTTATTAAAGAGTGGTCATAGGATTACACGCTAAAAATTCTAAGTGTGTTACTGTCTATCTATTACGGTTAAGATAAAACCCTGTGACAGACGCAAGGACTGAGGCCTAGTAATAGGGTTCCATTTTTACCGATTGGATACGGAATCCTAAAAAAGCGTATCATAAATATATAGTGATTAATTGACCACAATGATGTGGTCTGAAATAGCTCTACAATTTACAGTTACTCTACAGCTCTACAGTTATTATAGTTAAACATCAACCTATTATTGTCTCACTGCTGGGCACAGGTCTCCTCTTAGAATGAGAAGGATTAGGCCATAGTCCACTGCGCTGGCCAAGTGTGTATTGGTAGACTTCACATACCTTTGAAAACTTTTTTTAAAGATTTCGAAAGTCCGTTTCCTCGCGATATTTTCCTTCTTCCTCCTTTAAGCAAGTGCTAAATAATTTCCAATACGCACATATCTTTGAAAAATTAGAGGTGCGTGCTTGGTATTTGAACCTCGGACCGTCGATCAAAAGGCCGAGTTTCTTAACTACTAGGCTATCACTACTGTTATAATAGTTAAACCACTTAAATGCAAAACATACAGTATGTCATTACTAAGCTATTATACTTATTACTAAGTGTGAAAATGAAGTATAATTATATTTATTTTAATGCCTTTGTTATTCTAAGTAATGGTGACCTCTCATTATTGTCTTTATTTAACTTCGTGACCTTTGGGTTTACTTTATGTAATAGTAGTTCAAGGTGAATTGTAATGCAGATGACCTTTTAATCATCATCTCTTAATATGTAGATCTAATTATTTTGTAATTATGTATCTGAAGATCGCTTTTAATATAGACGGATATAACGAGCTTACAATCCACCTAACTGTGAGTGGCTACTGCCACCCATGGACATCTTTTATAAACCCCAGATAAAAAATAAAATAAATAAACGCTTTCTACACTCACAGCCCTACACTAGGCTTCCCTGTGTCGTGGTTGCCATGGACACACACATATAGAAATACACAAACACCCAAACCCAGAAACAGAAATTCATCATTTAGATATCTGTCTGGCCGGGGATCTAGCCCGGGACCCTTTGTGCGTCACCGGTATGATGGCCGCTCCGCCACGCGGGTCGTCAAAGATTAGAACCCTTCCTGAATTAGACCACATACATATATTTTTGTGCCTCGATCAAACTTGGAATACCTCAGATAAGTATGTCTCCCTTACCACACCGTTTAACGCAGAACACAGCAGCTATTAACACTGCTGTTTTTAGGCAGAAATTGATTGTAGCGGTGGTAGTCAAACCACAAAGGGTACTAACCTAAAACATTTATTCGTGTATCACCCCTTTCATCGCATCATTTATTGCATGTATGTACATTTGTTTAGGTATTCTACCTAATTGGTAGTGGTTGGAACGCAGTCTGTTAATCGAGAGGCCCAAGGTTTGAACCCCAATCTATACCTGATTGTTCAAAGTTATGTGCGTATTATAAATTAATTATTACGTGCTTTAACGGTGAAGGAAAGTACCTTGAGGAAACTGTACACTAGTGAACACTTTTAAAAATGTTGAAGTCTATCAATGGCCCTATGCGCGCACCTCTGCATCTGCAGAACTGAGAAATCTAAAATAAAGTCTTCAAAGGTATGTGAAGTCTACCAATATGCACTTGGCCAGTGTGGTGGGGTACTAACGGATTGATGATAAATTTAAAGACTTTGGAAGTCGCAACAGTAGCTACATAAAAAACGGAAAAACCAAGCAAACACTTAAAAAATGTTATCAAGTAGGTACTTACTTGTCCGTAAATGGTGCTATATTTACATACGTACTTAGACGCTTCACGGAAAACTTCAAAGGTCTTTTACATAGCGAAACAATGTCATTAGTAGCACAAGATCGGATCATATTTATAGATTATAGCCTTCAAGAACTTCGTCTTATTTTATCTTTAGATTAAAATATATTATATAGGACAACACAATAGTATAGTATAATAAACAAATGATATTCTGGTCGAAACTCAACATTAATTGAATCTGAAGGTGATAGAACCCTTTGTAGTTCGACTCCGGTGGCACCACCGCAATACCTATTTTTGCCTGATCACAGCGGTGTTATGCGCTGCAGTGTTATGCAGTATTCTGAGGCATCAGAGATTTCAAACCCATGCATACTTCTCAAATTTTTCAAAGCGTACATTAGAATTAGAGGATTATTATTTGCATGACAAAATCACAATAAATGCATACCTGAGAAATCTTACAAATTAATAAACCAATACACCTTACCGCAATTATTTTTGCCTAATAACACCAATGATAAGTGCAGCTATGTTCTGTTAAGCGTGATAAGGGATACATATTTGTTCAAAGCATTCCAACTTAATTCTCTAGATTAAGAACGCATCTTGTCTCTGTAGAACCGGGACCAGAATAGGGCTACGGTATCCCCTGCCTGTCGTAAGAGGCGACTAAAAGGGGCTTCCGGGGTTGCGGGCGGCAAGAGTGGGAGCTCAAACCGTCCAGCAAGTGACCCCGGGAACAGCAAGACAGCGGTTTGTGTGGACGCATATAGCTGTAATCACCAGGGGATGTGAGAGGAGCGTAAATTGCTCCCCCTAGGGCAGAGCCCGATAGAAGGCCATCGCGTTAGGAGGACTCCGGTTGTGTTCCATTGGAGATCCCGGAGTTCTCCACCAAACGCCGAGGACGGCCACCAGGGGGGGGGGGGGTTAGTCCCACATAACCCGGCGTCACTCCTATGACGTCGGGTACCTTTTGAAGGTTTCCCCCTCGTCAACAACGCATCTATGGCCAACCTTAGGTAAAACTCTATCTTATCTAAAGGTGGTGGAACTACTTGAGGTTCGCCTCCGGCGATACCACAGCCACATCTCCTTATTGTATGCTCGTCTGCTGCTCCTATACGAGTATTATATAAAAAACTGGGTTGATTACAGATGTCCACGGGTGGCAGTAGCTACTTACCTATCACCAGGTGGATTGTATACTCGTTTAGTCCATTAATATTAAAAAAATATAAACTTTTAACATCTGCAATAGTAGTCCAGACAAAAAATATAAACAAGAAATGTTCCAATTTCTTTGTTTTAGAATAATACAATTAAAAACTAACTCAAAGGAGGAAAAACTTACCTTAACGATACAAGGTGACGAACAAAGAGACAACTGTTATCGCGTTGTGATTGTATGGTACTGATCTGTAGATCCTACCACGTCTAATATTTGTGTAAACAGAGCACTGTTGACTAAACAAGGACAGACACGCCAATTGCTAAGATGAAGCGCACATAACGCCGCATTGTGTAGGTCATAACTTGAGGTGATTGTTTTTTTATTCATTCAAATTGAAATAAACCACTCCCACTCTTGCCACCCGCAACCCCGGAAGCCCCCTTTTAGTCGCCTCTTACGACAGGCAGGGGATACCGTAGTCCTATTTTGGTCCCGAAACTACAAGGACATTCTAAAGGGTTCCACCACGTTCATAACCTTGTCTATTAACCAAACCAGTGATTTGGGTTGCAGGGCGTGGCAAAGAATAAAATACTTACATACGCTCGAAAAACATTTTACTCCGGAGTTGAGTAAAAAAAAATTAAAATAGTTTTATATTTTGACACGATTTTAAATATATGAGGTGTCATAATATATGAGGTGTCAATAGAATTGTATATATTGTGAGCACTCCCACACTATATAGGTTATATATTTAAGCAGATTTTGCTTTTTTATTTTATTTTTTATAAAGGTAATAATAATTTTAATCCAAATGTCGTGGTGCCTCTGTGGTTCAATCGTAATCTTTGGAGCAATTACAAAATGGTTTGTGCAAATACTGTAGACACAGCTAGTAAACATTGATCATATTCCGGTTACGTCAAACATATCCATTTACTATAGCTTGTCAATACATTGCCACTAAATTCATTTCTTGTTTAAACATACCGGTGAACAGAGGTAACATAGATATTTTTATTTTTTTATTTTATAAGATTTTGTACACAGAGAAAGTAATAAATAATGAACATAATAGAAACAAAGTACAAAGGACTGCTTATGGTCCGCGTAAAACTGCTAGTCCGCTCTGAATATACGAGTAGAAATGAATCGCGTCGCCATAGCAAATTGTATGACTACACCTGCTCGCAACAACTTCGACGGACTAGCAGTTTGACGAGAACTATACTAATGTAACCCAAACATATTAAGAAGGATAAATTAAAACAATAGAATGGTGGTAGAATTAGTACTAGTACCAGAAAGGTATCATCGACACATCTATTTATAGTCTAAAGTTCTTGCGCTTCGATGGAAAGGTGTTGATGTTTTCTGACTTAGAGCTTGTACACAAAACTGCGATGCGTCGTCGCATCGTCAAAATTTGCGAGCTCCCTCAACGCATCGCAAGAACTTGCGAATTGATTCGCATCGCGCAGTGTTTGTTGTTGTTGGTCACCCTGGGAGACGCTATGCCGCACGATATCGCATCGCAGCAATTCGTGTCCCAATTTTCTGCGTTGCGAAGTCGCATCGCGTCGCATCGCAGTTTTGTGTACGAGCCCTTACGTATGAGGGTTGGCACATGAGTTATGATAAGATGGTTACATCTTAAATATCAGCAGTGGCAATACTCGTGATTGGGTTTAGGTAGTAGAGTTCTATATGGAGCTAAACATATCCAAGGGCAGCAATGATCACGTACCACCAGGTAGAATTCATGCTTGTGTGCTACTTCAACCTTCCAACCTTCAAAATTATATATTTTCAATCTTATTATATTATCAAGCCAATGGAGCCAGGCCCTTTTTATGACACGACAGTGGAGGCATCGTCACCGATTTCCGATTCAAAGCTGGTTTAAAAGTTAGCGCTGCTGTATTCTAGCTCGAAGGGTATGGTGAGACAGAGACACACAAAACGTTCTAACTTAGTCCCTAAGGAAAGAAGACATCTGCAGGCCAATTTAGAGCCCAAATTCCATTTGGGATTTGGCTGCAGATATGACTAAATACGGTATCGATGACTTACTATCAAGTGGATTGCATGTTCTTTTGCCGCTTTAGTTTCGAAAACACAAGCATTAATGCTTTAATTAATTAATGCTTTCTGTAAACAGTCTTCGGAGATGTGAAAAAGATATAAAAATCTTAAAAATCAGGCAAGTAAGTAAATTTAATAAAATTTCTTACCGAATGACAAAATTAATTACTTTCTACAATATTAGAATCAATAAACTATAATATTATTCGAACATTTGTTAGTACATCGAAATAAATTTTCTTAATTAAGTAAATATAGTCTCGAATTCTGCAGTATAATCAAATTGTTGGCCTTAAAATGTATTTCCCCTTTCTAAGTTAAGAGTTTTTGTTTCCAAGATTTTCAAATGGCTCCAAAAATGTAAATGAGCTCACAATTTTAATGTCGAAAGCCTGACTTTTAGAGGCCAAAACGAGCAATAAAATAGAATGTTTTGCAATTTCATTGTCTTCGAAATAGATAACGTCGAATTTCGCGAAAATTCGCGATACACAAATTTTAACCCTTTTATTCCAAAAGAAATGTTGTCCGAGAAATCTTTGTAGCGAAACATTATCTTAATTACGAAAAGGTGCAAATTTCCTTCATTAGGCTGTGTTAATACTACAGTGTTTTTATCGACATTAATTCTCACTTATTATTTTTTTTTATACAAGAGTAACAGATGAGCGTGCAGCCCACCTAATGGAAGCGGTCCAATCTGTAATCAACCCCAAATCAGATAAGATTCCTACCTGAAGCCTCCCATAGATGCGCCGCAACCCCTGAGGATTAAGCTGGAATGTCCTGGAAAAATATGTCTTCCTTACAACCCTTCAAACCAGAACATAGTAGCGCTTAAAGTAAAGTTTGTAATAAATTTATGGTATAATGAATTTACTTATAATATGCCCTTGAAAACTACTTAGTTTTATTTTTTGAAAATTAAAGGTGTTTAATTTAATTATGACTAAGTGATAAAATCTTCGTCCGTGTTTTATTTTTTTAATTCTTTTATTTTATTGTTGTGGGAAGTATTTTTACCCGACTGCAATGGTTTATGTATTTCGCGCGTATCTTGTATGATTGTTAATTTATTTAAGTCAAATACTGAAAAGTATTTCAAGGAAATCCATGCTATCAAGTTAAGATTCAAACTACTTCGTGCATCTGCACGCATCCTTTGAGGGAGGGAGGGTGGTATATGCATGGTTTAAAATATATACATACATCATATATTTTAAACCATTCATCATTCATCATACGTTTTGTAGTGGATTGTCGCGAAGCAGTTCTAATCTTAACTTAACAATACTAAATAAAAAAATAAATGGAAATATACAGGTTAATATTTAAGAAACAAGTATTTTTCGTCATATCTCGGTGTACCTATAGAACCTTATAAGTTTTAATTTTCTGTAAATGACACCAATTACTAAAAAACAAAATAAACGAAAAATTTGTGGATGTTTTTTCATTACTTTTATGAAAATATGATATGATTGTTTCAGATGAGAACGCGCCTTTATGCTTAGTTTTGTTTCAAAGGAAAAGTTTTTCTTCGCGCTTGTAATATACCGTTTTTCTTGTTAAGCAAAATTTTATAGAGCACCTTAATGTTTAAATTAAATTACGCATAGATTGTAACATTGTAGATTTCCTTCTTGAAGAAAATAAATAAAAAACAAGTAATTAATTGTACATTTCATGAAACTTTTATGATAAACTTACAATACAAAGAATAATTGGCCTAATCAAGTTATTTTTAAAACTAACAAAACCTTTAGGGTTTTTTTTACCCGACTGCCAAGGAAGGGTTATGTTTTTCGCGCGTATCTTGTATGTTTGTCTTTCTTTATTTGATCCGATCTTACAAACGGCTGGATAAATTTCGACAGTTGAGGTGTCATTAAATTTGTCTCAATGACCCGAGTGTCCTTAGATATGTGTTAGAAAAAAGAAATCAAAAGGGCGAATTTTTGGCGCGAAATAGTGACACATTTAAAAAAAAAAGTTAACGGAACCTATCGAGTGGGGTATCAAATGAAAGTAAATTAAACGTAGATTATAAAAACATATTTGTATATATATAAAACAGCAAGATGACCGACTGACAGACTAATTAAATGACATTTTCAGTTTTTAGAAATCAAACTACAGCCAAAACCGCTCAACTTAGTGTTCTGAAATTTTGCACAAAGGTTAACTATATAGCGTAAATAAGTACTAAGAAAGGCCTTTTGGAAATTCTATCCCTAAGATGGTAAAATAGGGGAAAACGGTTTTTTTTAAATCCTTTAATTTTGAAGCAACTGCTACACAATTTTGTATTTGGCTTTCTGCATAGGAACAAGGACACGCCTGTTTATCCCCATCCGAAAAATTAACCCCGTAAAGGGTAAAATAAGGGTTAAAAGTTCATTTAAACAATCGTCAATTTTGAAGCAAACACTATAAAATTTTGTATTTAACTTGTTGGATAAAAATAATGAAATTCTACCCAATACGAGGTAAAATAATGACCGGAACTTTGAATTACTGAAGTTATATATTTTATGGAGCGTAAATGGTGGATTGTTTTTGCGAAATAGTAACACGTTTTAAAAAAAAGTTAACTAAACCTATCGAGTAGGATATCAAAATAAAGGAACTTAAAAGAGATTACACATACGTTATATAATGTATACATATGTATAACTCATCGAGATGACTGTCTGACTAAATGAGTAGTGTCGCTGTGATAAAGATCAACGCAAAGGGAAACCGCTGAACTTAAGAGTGCTGGAATTTTAAGCATAGGTTCTTTATATAGAGTTAATGAGCGCTACGAGGACAAAATAGGATAATATTGTTAGAACATATTTTGTTTTTGAAGCAGATACCTACTATGAAACTTTGTTTTTGACTTTCTGGATTAAAATAATAAAAAAAAGAGAAGTAGAATAAAGAAATTCTACTTCAGCTTTTATTGTGCAGTCGGGTTTTTTGATTTTTTAATTAATTACTTGTTTAATGACGGTTTTTCACTACATTGCATACCCACGTATTCACAAATACCCAAACAAATATCGTTACTTAGATGTTTACCTGGTCAGGGATCGAAACCGACTCCTTCTTCAAAACAGACCCGTGTTGTGACGCTACGTAACGCGGAAATCCTCATTGATAGCAATGTATCTATTTCTGATCTCAGGTAGGAAGCCTATCTTTCTGGGGTTGATTACAAATGTCCATGGGTGGCAGTAGCCACTTACTATCAGTACCTACTGTACGTTCGTTACGTCATTATAATAAAAAAGATTACTTACAATTAAACTAAAGTTATTTCTATAAAAAAACTCGCCTTTTACGCTTAATAAAATTTATGTGCTTGCTTTAATTATTATTCATAGAATTGAACAATTTACATTCTTACTATAAAGCCGTACGAAATTAATTGTTTGAGTGGAATTCAGGTGCTTTAAGGCGTTTCTTTAATAAAGGATAACCGTTTTTATGCTAATTACATCTCTGGAACGGTATGGGGGATAAAAGTAATTTATCGTTCAACTCCGACATAATACTCGGTACGTGGAGAAATCTTTAGTTATTTTTTTTATAATATAGGAGTAGCAGACGAGCATGCAGTTCACCTGATGGTAAGTGACTACTGCTGTCTATTGACATCAGTAATCAACCCCGGATAGGATTAGATTCTTAACCCAGGTCGGCCACTGATGCGCCGCTACTCCTGAAGACTAAGCTGGAACGCCTCGGAAAGATATGTCTCCCTTACCACACCCTTCAAACCAGAATACAGTTGTGCTTTACACTGCCAATATAAGGGAGAAATAGGAAAACAAAGAAATCAGGAATTAGAACTTGCATTTAACTCACTATCACAAAAGTGTGTGGTGACTAAGACTAGACCTAAATCCCTCTCAATAGGAGATGCTTGCCCAGCAGTGGTAGAGTAAAGAGCGTCGTCGTCGTGGCGTCTATACGCTTTAGAGTAGAAAACTGCGTAGGTTTTACAGACCAACAAAGTTAAGAAATGTCAGCTGTAGTAGAGAGTACGTTTGAAGGTGGTAGAACCTTTTGTGGTTCGACTCCGGTGGCACCACCACCACCCCTATTTCTGCCTAACAATAGCAGTGTTAGGCGCTGCTGTGTTACGTTTTGAAGGATATGGTAAGGGAGACATACCTTTCTGAGGCTTTCCAGCTTACTCCTCAGGGGTAGCGGCGCATCTGGGGCCCACCTCAGGTAGGAATATCTAATCCTATCTGGGGTTGATTACAGATGTCCATGAGCGGCAGTAACCGCTTACCATCAAGTGGACTGCATGCTCGCCTGTTATTCTTATAATAAAAAAAAGAGTAGGACTACATTTTGTATGCTTAACCCATAACTAAATTTTGTATGCTTCGGATTGCTCATTATTTTGTCGGTTTTGAGTGCAATTAAATAAAATGATGTTTCAGAGGGTATATTAAGTCGTTGGTCGGTGATAGCAGTCAATAATCTTTTGTCAGCCCTTATGGATTTAATATTGCGCAATAAAAGTAAACACAATTAATTTTATGTACACATAATTTGACTCAAATACATTCTTTACACACTTTCGAGCTTTACAAATGTACATTTACGAATTTGTAAGTCCTAATGTGCTACAATAACCACAGTAAAAAGCTTTGTGCGATTTGGAATTTTACAGCCCCAGAAATAAGGGCTGGTATTCAAAATGTAGGTGTAATTTTTAATATTCATACGCTGAGACATCTTGCGCAGCTCAAAGTAATTTAAGGTCTATTGTAGTATAATTGTGTTACGTGACTTGAATGTTCTGGCACTTAGCAATTATATTCCCTAATAAACATGGTAGTTAATTAAGAAAATGTTTGCCATCATAACTGCTCGTATTTATGCTTTGACTTTCGTCGTCAAGGCCTTATTGTGCCACTGCTGGGAACTCTCTTCTCAGAGTGAGAAAGATTTGGGCCATATTCCACTGAGCTAGCGAAGTGCGAATTGGTAGACTTCATTCACCTTTGAGACATTTTTAATATGTGTAATGTGTATGTCTCCATATGATATTTTCCTTCCTATAGCAAGTGATAATTTATATCTAATACACACATAACTTTGGAAAATTAGGTTTCTGCGTGGTATTTAAAAATTGAATTCCCCGGCTAGAGGACTAGATTTAACCACTTGGTTATCACGTATTACTACCTACTTACGTTATTATAACTCTAATGGTGCGAAAATATCTGCTTATTCGTATTGATGGATGTTATTCATGGCATATTTACCTTATGTGACGACACTGATTGACTTGTTGTCACTCACATAATGAACAATATAGCAAAATAAACAGGAAACGCTGGAAACATGTGTCAATAAATATAGTTATGAGACTATGAATATTATGTTACATGAACGCGAATGTTTGGTACTTTGGTCTTTAATGCAAAAACGACTTATCAAATTTGGTGTTTGGCACACATTATGTCAATCTGTAAGGCAGTGATATCCTAGTCGTAAAGAAATTCGGCCTCTCGGCCTATGATTTTTCGAAATTATGTGCGTATTTAAAATTAATTATCACTTGCTAAAACGGTAAAGGAAAACATCGTGAGGAAACCTGCATACCTTAGAGATTTATAAAAAAAAATCTCAAAGGTATGTGAAGTCGACCAATACGCACTTGGCCAGCGCGGTGGACTATGGCCTAATCCTTCTCATTCTGAGAGGAGACCCGTGCTGAGCATCCATAACAGGCTGATGATGATGATGTTAATCTAGGTCGTAGTTAATGACCTGTTTTGTAAGGTAATCCAGTATGGGTTCTACGTAGAACCACGGGTATGTTAATAGCACTCGTCCGCGGTGACGTCGGCGTTTGCCCAATACTTTATAACTTAGATTGCCATATACGATATTTTTTACCGTGGTAGAGGAGGGCGGAGCTGCGGACAAAAACTTATTTCGAATTATTTTGATTCATTCGAGGTTGATGCCTGTTTAGTCGAACCATGAAGACTTCCAACTTAGATCTGAGAAACAGCAAAGCACCTATGATTTAGGTGACTGTAGCCTTCGAGATGAGTAGTAATTAAGGCTGTGCCTTATATATTCATAAATGCATAGGTATATTTTAATGAAGTTGTGAGGAATAAAATAAGTCGCAGCGAAACTAAAAGTACATATAATGTATAGCACATTACATTATATGTCTGGCGTACTATTTCTAAAAATGACGTTTACATGTTATTTCCTTGAATAGTTGACTAATGATTGATAATCCCACAGAAGGCTTACTGCAATAGAGCCAAGTTAAGTGCAAATGTTCCTTGTTTATTAAAATTGATCCACGCCAGAAACAAAGAATAAAGCTGAATTTCTTTTAAAAATAGTTGCACAGTAATAAAAGTTATATGTAAACAATTTAATTTATTGATATTATGAGCAAAATTACTAGCTTTTGATATCAATAAATTAAGACGAGTGTAAAAGGCATAAAGCTTTTTACATAACATATTTTAGTAGTATCTATTAAAAATAAAAGTTTTTTGGCAGAATAACTCACATCCTTCTATATCTAAGAAGAGATAAAAACCCCATGGATCTATCAGGCACGAAAATTTTATCAACATATGGCCGTACTTGGCTGTCGCACTACCGGTCCTTAGATTGTCTTCAACGGAAAACTAGGTGAACAATAATATTACGCATAATACTAGAAGTAAATACAAACATAAATACAGAACGAAGCCTAAAAATAAACACAACGCCTTAACATATTCAGCAGAGCGGTTTTCAGTAGTAATTTGTTGGAGATTAAAACCATGAAGTTGTTAGTAGTATTGTGTTTCGTGATGGTGTTAGCAACTGTCATTGCTAATCCGAGAGAGCAAGTAACTAAAGTGGAAAGTAATGTGCTAAGCGGTGATGGCTATGGGATCCATAATACTCGTATAATGAGACCAAAACGCTACATACGTAAGATGTTCTGTCCCCGAGGTTATATGAAATTTCATTCATTTTGCTTCAAAATAGAGGACGAAAGAAAATAGAAGATGAATTCTGTAACTTTAATGTGAACAAGAAAATATATCAATAATTGAAATTGTGTTTTTCTTTGTGTCCATACAATGTTTTAATACAAATTTTTGAATTTTGTCATTTTATTTAATATTTACCTAAAGTTTACCCTTAAATATTAGAAAAGAAGAATAAATGAAATTTCTTTGTATCAAAACAATGTTTTAATACAAAAATTGTGACCCAATATTAATATGTATTTTTTTTATATACCTATAGTTTAACCCTTAAGTATTAGAAAATAAGTATAATTGATTTTTTTTGTCAATACAATGTTTCAAACAAAAATTGTGACGCAAAATTAAAATGTGCCTTTTTATTTTAACAGTTATTCATTTATTTTATAAGTTTTTGTACACGGAAAATTTATAAATAGCAAACATTATAAAAAAACAGTACAATTTACCTATAGTTTAACCCTTAAGTATAAGAAATTCTATCAATAATGCTGCCTTGAGCAATCAATACCCAAACTTGGTACGGAAAGTTTCTTGTTTAATAAAACTTCAGTTCTCTTAAAGACAGTTTGACGGGGGTCGGAGAATTTGCTTATTTCTCACAACATCTGAGTCTTATGTGCTTACACCTTAGATGAGTAAAATAGATAGATAACTTCTAACAAGAAAGTGTAACCAGTTTTGAGAATTTAAATTGTTGTGTAAATAAGTTTTGCCACGTCTCCGTGATAAAAATGTCTTTAAATTGTTTGAAATGCTTATTGATTTTTACTTAAATTACGTAGTATTAGTTATTTATACGTACATCTCTAAAAATGTTTTCATTCGTCAAGAATTAAAAAAAAAATAACTATCAAATCAGCATTTTGTGGCTTCATCCAATTTCAAGGCGGTGAAGTATCTTTCTATTTTATTGCTTGCTGAACAAACTTCTTTTTTTAGATAAATGTAAAGCAAGATACTGGAGCTAATGCTTTATTAATTATATGTAAAATAATGGCATTTAAAAAAAATTAAAAAGAGAATAATTACAATTATTTTTAAAATTAAAAAAGACAAACCCACTGAGTTTCTTACCGGATCTTCTCAGTAGAGTTCGCGTACCGATCCGGTAGTAGTTTAAGAATTTATTGAAAGTGACAATTTGTAAGTGCCGCCGTTGGCCGAAAATAAATATAATTCTGATACTGAAATTTGAAACTAGTCTGTGTTTGAACCCTTTAGACCACGACACACAACATAACACAGTTTAACGCAACGAAAATCACGAAGAGCTATAACCTTTTAAATTCCTCTACTGAAATCAAATTTATAATATAAGTGTGGCACACGAGAATGTAGTCCACATGATGGTTAGTGGCTACTGCCACCCATGGACATCTGTATTCAAGCCCAGATAAGATTAGATTCCTACCTGAGGTCGGCAGCAGATGCGCCACTACTCCTGAGGACTAAGCTGGAACGGCTTGGATAAGTCTCCCTTAAACCAGAACACAGCAGCGCTTAACACTGCTGGTTATTAGGCAGAATTAGACGAGGCGATGGTGCCGCCGGAGTCAAACCACAGAGAGTTCTACCATATTCAACGCGTATTTCAAATGCTTCATTTACAAGCTGGAAGAAATTAATCCAGTGAGGAGACCAGAATGTATATATTAGGCTATTTATAATTCTTATTGTACGTAATGATTGTCGTAACTATAATTGAAATTAAGTGAACATAATAAGGAAAATTCTGTCTAGTTTTGTAACTAACAGGTCTATATCAGAACGCGTGTCATGCATTTTTCATCCTTGCCTCAAGTTCAAACAAATGTCGTGGCACTGGTGATAATGACAACAACAAGAATTAGGATAATAAAAGTAAGTTTATTTTAGATAGAAATAATAAACAAATTAAGAAGATATAAACAAATTAAGAAACTCGGCCTTTTGATCGAAGGGTCCGGGGTTCAAATCCCAGGCACACACCTCTGATTTTTCAAAATTATGTACATTATAGAAACTAATTATCACTTGCATTAACGGTGAAGGAAAACATGAGAAATCTAAAAAAAAATTCAAAGGTGTGTGAAGTTTACCAACACGCACTTGGCCAACGCGGTAGACTATGGCTTAATCCTTCTCATTCAGAGAGGAGACCCGTACCCAGCAGTGTGACAGTAATGGTTTAATGATGATGATGATTAAGCAATTAACAATAAAAGTTATGTATCTAGGCGCAGCTGACTCGTGAGAGTATCAGTGCTAAAAATCAAATAAACGTACCTATTTGTCCCTTGATAAATGTTCAACATTTTGAATAAACCTGCTCGCTTCATAGATTAGCAGCTCGCTTAAACTGGTTAAAAATCGAGTTCAAATATTCCGTTATATAATTACTCGTAGATACATACATACGAAGGGAGGCAGGACTTGCATTACTACTTGGTCATAAATTTTATTACGTCAAAACAGACCACAGTGACTTTATTTTGTTTATTAGTCTAGTTGAGGATATACTTGTTATTATAATATTGTGTTGTTGTTTTCGAAAACACAATCCCGACAATCATTACAAGGCGTTTACAAAATGTGACTAATTTATAGATATCTCATGCATATATAATGGGCTAGAATCATAAGTAGCAATGGACTAGTAAAACAGAGTCAACTGTGACACATTTAATATTTACTAAAGTATTTACGAAGTACCGAAAATATGAAGCTGACAATGTATCTAGTAACCTTATTGATTGTTCTGGCAAGCGTTGCAAGTAAACCATACAATCTTTTACAATCAAGTGATGAAGGTAATGAAGATAGTGAAAAAGATAAAGGAGTAACTGAAAATGTGGAAATAAATGTTTTATCATCTGTATATTCGCCTTGTCCTTACGGCACATACAGATCTGTAAGAGGATTTTGTTTCAAAAAGCATAAGGCCGGTAAGCGTATTTATGTTAGAAAAAGCACTGAAGATGCAGACAATTAAAGGGTGCTGGGAAACAAGAAAAAGTTTCGTAAGAAATAAATCCTGAAATAGGTACTATTGTAAGTTTTTGAAAATATTTACCTGTAACTTTTGAAATCAGTGATTTTATTCTAGTAATATGATTAACAAAAATGTATGATGTAATTAAAGGCTTCTAAATTTATTGTTTGTTTTAAATATTTCTCCTAACATGTACCTAAGTTACCTCTCGATGTTTTAAAAAGTTTGAATAAGTCGAATATGCATATAACTTCGAATAGTCAGAGGTACTTACTTGGGACACCCTGGACGTACATCGGTTTTTTTATAATAAGTTGTGGAATTTAAATCAATGAATATTATCTTTTGTTATAAAAAAAAGTTGCAGTTATCCTTCAATGCAATGTGTAACGAAACATTGTCTTTCGTCGTCAGCTTAAGGAGATAACACGCGGGCGACAACTCACAAGGATGACCGTCGACCGCATTAACTCTGTCGCTCGTGCGTAACATGCCTAACGGTGTGTTACTGTTTGCACATTGGTCAAGAGGGCAAGGATTACTTCATTTATTTACACGTTCTGACGAGGTGAACGTCAATGTGACATTCATAATTATATTGATGCAAAGATCTTACAGCTTGTTCTTAAAGTTTAATTTGGAATGGATATAATTGAGTTATTATGGTAATAATTTCGGAATTGAGTGACAAATAGCAGGAAAGACAGACTAAATTATACATGTAACAAAGTCGCTAAAGTTTAATAATATTGTTGTTATACTTAAGTAAATTTAAACAGCATATTATATATCTGCAAAAAATATAGTTTTAATACTATGAGATGTTTATGAGTCGCATTGAAATATTTTCATGATGATTAATAACTAATACTATCTAGTCTAATGGGAGATATAATTTTAATAGTAGTATGGCTATTATCGACTACGTCATCTAAGGTTAAATTGTCTCCAATACGCATACTTTTACTAGTATGTACCTACTTTTCTGTTTTTTAAACACTTTGTTGTTTAGGTACTTTTCCCTGTTCTTACCTTCGAACTTAGTCAACATACAAAACACTTCATATTTTAGTCTCGTACGCTATCAGTGTTGAAAGTTGTGTTTCGCCCAAATTTAATAAAAAATCTGACTGTCCTTGTTCATCGAAATTCTTGTATTGTCACCAACTGGATAAGCCTCTTCTTCATTTACATCGAGATTGTACTTGCGAAAGCGTCTCTGTTTCGGGCAAACAAAGTCCCATATTGGATGCCGTCAGGCCTTGTCCAGAAACGATTGTGCTGATATTCTATGTACGTTATTAGACTCGTGTCAGTTGAATGTTATCAACAATTTTAGTTCCACGACTCAGCTTATGGGTGTCGCTACGGATGTTTTTATGTTCCAAGTTTCTTATCCTTTATTGGAAGTTTTTTCGTTTGTTATTGTAGCAGTATCAGCCGGATTGGTATTGGCGCTTGTTAATACAATTTGTGACGTCGTAAGGATTTCCTTAGTAAACATTTACACGTTTTTTGCAAGGAATGAAGCAATAAAGACAGAAAACTGTTTGGTACTGCCGAATGAGGTTCGTTCGGATGGATAAAGACTTGGACCGACATAAAAGCAACATTTACATCCAAACATGTGTATTAGCCTACTAAAATAATTATAATGTTGTGGACTTAACTTTCCATGATATTGTTTTGACAATTTTTTAAAGCGAAAGCTTTTTGAACCAATTGCAATGGTTTACTTGCTTTGTTAATTTTATTAAAAATAAGTTTTTATTATGAGTACCTACTTTAAATTTCGTGTTCCTATTTTGAATTAGTAAATGGGGAGTAGTGCACTTTGAAGAGCTCCCTGAGGACTGAATACTGAATGAAGTCAGACGCTTCGATGGAATTAAGGGTAGGTATGTCATAATTATTTAGAAAATATTTTTTTTTATTTTTTCCTCTTTATATTTCTTTATAGTCTATTGCATCCACATTGCATTTATAACACATTAAAAGGTACTATCAATAATAAGATAATTTGGGGACAGAGGGATGGTAATCAGAATATGTTTTTTACGGATTATTGTAATGAAAGGTTAGGTAATATTAATTTCCCAGTTGAACTCATGGAATGTTGTGACACAAACTGCCATAGAGATGACCATAATGAAATGATTGACAACATGTACTCTGAGATAGTTTGTATACTGCAGAAGGGGGCTATTTTAAGCCACAAGGCTGTTTGTCGAAATAAAAAAGGGTATGTCATCGGATGGAACAAACATGTGGGGCCACTGCACGCGAGGGCTCGTCTGTGCTTCCGGGAATGGGTTGATGCAGGTAAGCCAAGTAGTGGAATCACGTATGACAATATGTGTGAATCACGTAGGTGCTTTAAAAGCAAGTTGAAATGGTGCCAGGACCACGAGGAACAGATTAAAATGGATATGCTAGCTACGGCTCATGACAACAAAGATTTCGGTAGGTTTTGGCATCAGACAAATAAATTAAATGTACGGTCGAGCCTTCCTGTGGAAGTGGGGGAAGCTAGGGGATGTCAGAACATAGCGAATATGTTTAAGTCCTATCTTAAAGTAGAGCCACTGAGTGCATGTTGTCAAGCAGAGAATGTCGTTTGCACCGCAGTAGACATACGTGAACGGTTGCGTTTCTCGGTATGTGAGGTAAATGACGCCCTAAAGCACATGAAGCGCGGGAGATCGCCGGGTCACGATGGCTTGAGTGTCGAGCATTTACGGCACGCGGGTGTGCACCTTCCAGGGGTCCTTGCTAAGCTCTACAATCTGTGTATCGACCATAGTTATCTGCCGGAAGCAATGATGAAGACGGTGGTTGTACCCCTGTTAAAAGATAAAACAGGTGATGCGGCAGACAGATCCAACTACAGGCCCATTTCCCTCGCGACTATTATTGCGAAGGTGCTGGACAGTTTGCTCGATACACAATTGAGTAAATCTATGAAGACCCACGACGCGCAATTTGGCTTCAAACCCGAGTTGTCAACTGAGAGTGCGATTATGTGTCTCAAGCAGACTGTCCAGTACTACACTGACAGAAAAACGCAGGTCTATGCGTGTTTTTTGGACCTGTCTAAAGCATTTGACCTGGTGTCCTATAAAGTTCTATGGCACAAACTCAGAACTGAAACAGGGCTACGGCCGGAACTATTATCATTGCTTCAATACTGGTACGGCAATCAGTCAAATGTAGTGAGGTGGGGAGACGCAATGAGTGACCCCTACAAATTGGATTGTGGAGTAAGGCAAGGTGGGCTGACGTCTCCGAGGCTTTTCAATCTCTACGTCAACAAGCTGATAGAGAGGCTCAGTGGGGCGGGTGTCGGATGCTCGATTGATGGACTTTCTATCAACAACATCAGTTATGCTGACGACATGGTTCTGCTGAGTCCCTCGGTCAGTGGCCTCCGGAGATTGTTAAAAATCTGTGAGGAGTATGCCGAGGTAAATGGACTCAGCTATAACGCGAAAAAGAGCGAGATTCTCGTGTTCAGGGGGAGAAACAAAGAATCCACCTTTAAACCCACCTTTCAACTATGCGGCTTCCCACTGAAGCAGGTGGCTGAGTTCAGGTACCTCGGCCACATAGTTGACGAGTGCCTTGGGGACGACAGGGACATAGAAAGAGAGAGGAGGGCGATGTCGGTCCGAGGCAATATGTTGGCCCGCAGATTTAAGCGTTGCAGTAAACAGGTAAAACTGTCACTTTTTAGAGCTTACTGCCAAAATTTTTACACCTGCAGTCTGTGGGCGAACTATAAGCAGCGGACCCTCAGAGCTCTGCGCGTGCAGTATAACAATGTGCTGAGGGTGGTGTTGGGGAAGCCGCGTTTCTGTAGTGCGTCTGCCATGTTTGCGGAGGCTCGTATCGATGACTTTTACGCAATCGTCCGCAAACGTATGGCGTCGATGATGAAGCGGGTTGTGGGGAGCACCAACGCCCTCCTTAGCACATTGGTATGCAAACCAGACAGCCCTCTCTGGGCCCGCTGGAATGATGTACACACGCGAGCCAACAAGTGTGTGTGTACTTAGAATTTAAGTTTTTTGTTTTAATTGTCTTTACTAACATAGGCTAAGTTGTCTTTAACACTAACCCCCGTGTTTTTACGTGTTTTTATTTGTTGTACACTAACATAGATTTAAGAAAATATGTACTAACCAAATCTATGGACTGTAAAAAAAAAAAAAAGGTCTGAAATAAAGAAATTATTATTATATTATTATTATTATAACACAGGGAATCCTCCTATGTGACTAAATATGTAATAATCTCAATTGTATATCCCTTATAATGTATAGTCATATTTAGAGATGACGCTTTTATTTTAACCCCAGCGAACAATAAAAATCTCATTTCATCCCTAAAACAAGAAATTAGGGCACTATTGTAAAACACCGAGTAATTATGTGAATGGCAAATTAATTGACCTAGACTCCGTCTTACCATAAATCTTTCCCGGAATAATGGGAACATCAATTTCATTGCCGTTTTAATAAAAGCAGTCGGGTTGTAATTTATCATGAGGCAACAAAGATTTTCCTTATTGCTTACTTGTTTTGGGTTCCTTGTTAACTGATTCATATGTTACAACTATATACCAAGATAGTAGATTTTATAAAGTGTGTAAACTTAGCATGACAGGTTTTTAATAAATATAGTTCAAAAAACTAAAAAATACGCTTTTATGATAAAATCAACTAAAAAGTAGAAAATCTAAATGAATCTAGGAATCAATTAAGGAACAGTAAATAGTATAATTGTGAAAAAAGCGTGGGGTGCTCCATTTATCAGTTTTTGAAAAGCACCCCACACTTTTTCCACAATTATACTTATCACTGTTCCTTAATTGATTCCTAGATTGAAAATTATTTTCTACTTTTTAGTTGATTTTATCATAAAATCGTGTTTTTTGGTTTTTTGAACTATACTTATTTTATTAATTTTTAGTATTTGTTGTTATAGCGACCTTCATTATGCATCGTCTATAAAAAATCAAGTGTCTATCTATTACGGTTTAAGAGATAAAGCCCCGTGACTCACGAACAGACAGCGGAGGGTTTCGTTTTACCCTTTGAGTACGGAATCCTTTTTGGATTCCGTACTCACATTCTACAAGATGGCATTATAGATATGTTTCAGAACATTTGAGTTATAGGAAAATAACATTATTATCTTCAAAACTAAAAATCAATCTAGTAACTTTGCGATGAACTTTCTCTAAGGCGCTCGAACAATCTCGCCTCGAAAATCGTTAATCCTGAGGATGTTGGTAAGGACAATGGTACAAAATTATTAGAATCGTGTATTGTCATTGGTTTTTGATAATTCTTCAAAGCTTTGAATTAAACTGAACGTTCAATGTGAATAGAAATCGGGTTCAAAGGTTCCGTTACTCTGTTACATACATAAATACAACCCAAGCTAATAAAAGCGTGTTAAAAGAGAGGAATCATGTGTGACTTTATATAAGGACAATTAAATTGAGTCTGCGGTCGGATGCCAGCAAGGAGATCCACTTGGGCCAGCAATTTTTAGTCTGGCCATTCATCCCATAATTTCGAAATTAAATTCAAGGTTGAACATGTGGTATTTGGATGACGGGACCTTAGGAGGCGATGAAACCAGCGTATTTAATGATTTTACATATCTTTTAGATGCCTTAAAAAAATTGGCCTTGAACTGAACTTTTCCAAATGTGAGCTTTTTATAAATGAGCTATTACCTGAATCTGTACGTAGATTAATTTTACAAAAGTTTTATTGTTTGTCCCCTGATATTCAAATTGTAGGAAAAAAAACACTTCGCCTCCTGGGTTCTCCCGTTTTAGAAGAATCTATTGAACCTTTTTTCGACGAACTGTTGTCAAAATTTGATGTTATTTCTGAACGTTTAGGCAAAATTAAAATTCACATGGCTTATCATATTATTCGTTTTTGTATTTTTGTGCTTAAATTCACATACTTTTTAAGATGTTGCCCAGCTTGGAAATTTTTAAATTTACTGTCAGTTTTAGATTCTCATATTTTAAGAACTTTGTCTAATATTTTAAATTGCAATTTGAACGAGAGATCTTGGTCCCAGGCCTCTTTACCCATTCGGTTTGGAGGTCTTGGTATCAGGAAAGCTACATCTGTTGCATTACCAGCATTCTTGTCTTCTGTGCACGGTGCGAGTTCTCTGTTTCAAAAAATAACGGATTCTTCATTAGGCCATACAGAGATCTCGTATTGTGAGGAAGCTAAGAATGCTTGGCGCATAGCTTGCCCAGGTGTATCACTACCTGTGGACCTGAACGTGCAAAGGCTATGGGACGAGCCGCTTTGCAGAATTACACACACCTCTTGGGTAAACTCAAGTGTGAATTCTGCAGAGCGAGCTCGTCTTCTAGCGGTTTCTGTTAAGGAATCAGGATTTTGGCTACATACAACACCGTCCAATAATTTAGGGACGGTGTTAGATAATTCTTCATTTACTATCGCCATCGGCTTGCGACTAGGTTTACCTATAATTCATCCACATTGTTGTCCTTGTGGAGTTCAGGTAGACCATTTGGGACACCACGGCCTTTCTAGTCGTCGTAGCGCCGGTCGCCAATCGCGCCATGCTGCCCTCAATGATGTCATCCGCAGGGCTCTTGCTACCGTCAACGTACCGGCACAATTAGAGCCGAACGGTGTTGTACATGACGATGGTAAGAGGCCTGACGGTTTGACTCTAATTCCTTGGAAGAATGGGAAGTGTCTTGTGTGGGATGCTACGTGCGTCGACACAATGGCACCTTCCCATCTTCATCTTTCATCTAGGGCGGCTGGTGTTGTGGCTACCGACGCGGAAATACGCAAGCTGCAGAAGTATGCTGGTCTCAGTCGAGACTACATATTTCTGCCGTTTGGTGTGGAAACGATGGGGCCGTGGGGTTCTGACGCTCGATCTTTTTTTAAACACCTGTCAAGGCGTCTGATCGAGTGCACCAATGACCAGAGGGCTGGCGCTTACCTCGGGCAAAGAATTAGCTTAGCTATTCAACGAGGTAATGTCGCCAGCGTTTTGGGGACTCTACCAAAGGACAGCAATTTGGATTAAGCTTATTATATTTAATTTATTTTTCATACATAACTATTTTAAATCCTGTTTTATTAATAATTTTTGTATTTCTATTAGGTTAATATTGTAAATAATTTACTACGAAAATAAATACACAATTAACAAATTTTAAAAACGTTGAATGTGAAATATATGATGTATAATTAAAGTGGCGAATGTTTCCACCACATGTTACTGAATCACGCTATCGAAGTTTTTCCAACATCTCGTTCATATTAGCTTGGAACTGAGTTTGCTGGAGCACGCCTGCTCCTTAGGCATGATCAATCATCATGACCAAAGTACATAAATAAATGTGTACGGAACCCACGTAGTGGAGCGGCTCTTGCCGGTCAGACATACATTGTTTCGGGTTTGATTTCCGGCGATAGAGATATCTACATAACTATATTTCTGTTCTGGTTCTGGGTGTCTGTTTATTCGGTTTCCTGTGTCCAAGGTACCCATGATAAAAGTTTGCCTAATAGGGACAATGAGTGTATAAATGCGTTATTTATCACCAACATTCTACAAGTACCAACTTAAAATATTTCATGCCCGGGATTCGAATGCCAATACACTAAGTAACACTAAGTAACGTCCAATACTGAACTGATAAGTAAGTCCAAGTCGGCCTGAAAGCGTATTATGTGGGTATCTAATGCGTTAGAGCTCAGGCCATTTCCGCCATATTACTAATATTCTCCAAGGTAAGCCTCTTATTGGATCTGGCTATTGATTTGTGATTGTACCAGGTGTGGATTGAATAAGGTTAATTGGAGTAATTATATTTTTGTATGAGTCTCGGTGGTGCCTATTAGAAAATAATTACTTTTTTAGTTTACGGCAAAGGCCTTCGAAAATATATGTCTTAGAGTATGTAGGTTTTTGTATCATCTTTGTGTTATTTATTTACAAACATTTTTTTTATACAAAATATAAAAAAACGAACATACAGTCCACCTATGGTAGGGGTATCTAACCTATGGGAGTAAAACAGGGGCTCCACAACCTTCATCACGTAAGAACTGTTACGCTTACAATTCGTTTTATTCGATTTAATAAAATTACCGACTCACGCTTAGCCAATATTTTATGAAATTTTGTTTTACTTTAAAATGTACACTATGATCACTACAATTTTTATTATAGCTTCTTCTTACCGTTTTTATAATAAATAAAAAAGATTAATTACCTATAAGGCTGTCAGCTACTCGATGGCGTTGATTTCAATCTTGTAAGTATAATCTTCGTTACTTTTAGTAATTACCACTTCTTAGATGAATTCCTCTAGCATTAAGTGCTCTTATTAGTGCTTTTTGTACCTGTAAGCATATTTCATCTTTGCATTAGGAGTAATTCCCCACACGAGGGCTGTTTCCCCTCGGGTGGTTTAATCAAGACGCTTACGTTGCAGAGATTATGCCATTCTGCATAATGCCGTCACTGCCGTCAAATGTAATTTACTCTCAAATTTAACCTGTATGTTATCTTAGTGTTGAAGTTTTCGTACATTTTAAATATACTCGTAGAAATTGTATTAGTTTACACGAATTAATTGGAAAGATATACAATACATCACGGTTCACAATACTTCAAAAGCACGTAGTGTTAAATTTTTCGTATATTTTAAATATAGGTATTGTATTTGTTCATAGGAATTAATTGAAAGGATAGTAATTGGTTCATAAACAAGTAGGTAGTCGTTTATGAAATTTTACTCCTGGGTACGAGTATCCTCTATAAGTCAGAAATGTTTAGGTCCAAGTGTAGTTTTGTAGAGAAGTGTGTAGGTTTCTTTACAATGTGTTCCTACATTATAGGATATTAATTAATTCGATTTGTAAAATAACACAATATTCATTAAATAAAAAATACGTAATAACTAACCAATTCTAGAAATTCTAATAAAAGCACATAATTTAAACAATTGCTGTGGCATATTTTAATATGCACCTCCCTTAAATAGTATAGTAGTGAAATTTCTTATATATAAAATTCTCGTGTCACAATGTTAGTTAGCGTACTCATCCGAAACGGCTTTACCGATTTTCACCAAATTTGATATGCATATTCAGTAGTTCTGAGAATCGGCTACTTTTCGTACCCCTAAGTGATAAGGGTTGTTCACCCTTAACATTTTTTATTTATATAGCAATACAACCTTTGCCGGGTCAGCTAGTAGTTAGATAATACTATTTTTATATAACTTTAAAGAGTTCCAACCTATATTTTTTGGTCTCAGCCTATTATAATATTGAATACCTATTTACCATAACATTATCGAGATTGTCTATGATAACAGCACGTAGAATGGTAGGCGCTGCATACTCCATAAACTTTGATTACAAACTGGACCGAGATAGTTATGAATTTATGGGAACCCTATCAAGCCTACATAAGGAAACCTAGTTGTAGGGCTGGCACTTGCTCAATTGTTGAAAGAACTACACAAATATACCGTTTCCAATAAATATACGGTTGAATGATAAATTTATTATTAATTAAATCTTGAGTACCTACAATATACGACACCAAACCTATTTCTACCTAATAACAGCAGTGTTAGACGCTGCTGTGTTCCGGTTTGAAAGGTGTGGTAAGGGAGACAGACTTTTCCGAGGCGTTCCAGCTTAGTCCTCAGGGGTAGCGGCGCATCTGTGGCCGACCTCAGGTAGGAATATCTAATCCTATCTGGGGTTGATTACAGGTGTCCATGGGCGGCAGTAGCCATTTACCATCAGGTGGACTGCATGCTAGTCTTCCTATATTATAAATACACTACAATACACATTACTTTGAATGTTTGTAATATAATGTATACACATAGATAGCGTGACTTTTGTGTGTATGTTAGCAACACGTCACCACGCCAACAGCAGGTCGGACCGGCCCGATAGACTTTTTAAAGCTAAAACTGCTACTTTGACTTATAAAGACTACTTTTAAAATCTTTTACTCTATGAATTCAAAATATGTATTCTTAAGATTTATTGATAAGAAAGAAAATGATACGTTTGTAAAATTGCTGGATATCTAGAAATCCCTGAAACCTTTCCATATATTGTAGGTTATATAAACCTTAAAGTGGATAGAATGAAATCTAAATACTTTATGTATTTTTAGAACCAAAAATATGAGAAATCTGTAAAGCTTAATTTAACCTCTCAGTTTTTCTGAACATTAAACAATCATTATTTTCTCAAACAACTTTATTATGAGTACGGAAAAATATTTTTTTAACTAAAACGCTATATTTTAGGTTTTAGCGTGAGCCAAATCGGCACCGCCTCTCTTTTCACTCTTTTTCGCTATTCTCTACATTTTCGATTCGTCCATCCATCGTTCAAAGTTTACTGTAGCCCTGCATATTTTATTAACGCCACATTGTTCAAAATATTTACGTGCCAACCCTATAAAAGAGATAGAGTGTTATTTATAGGTCGGCTTTTTACCGCCCACTTAATGTACGCCGATTACCCGCATAACCTCATGAGTTATGGCTGACCTGCAAATAAGTCTCTGGAGGTACCCCATTCCTTAACGCTAAGATAACTTGACGACATGTCCTTGACTGAAGGTTAGTTTCGTTCTTTTGTTCTGAAGTGCGTTATGGTTTGGATTTAATTGTTTTGGGAGGGAAGCAACTAAAACTCATCGGGTCTTTCCATTAGAGATTTGCAACATAGCTATCAAATCCACCTATAGGATTGCTTGATTTTCATTTGCTTAGCTTAACCAGCTCTGTTACCTATTTTTTTTATCGAAGGGATGTGCGCTAATGATCGCGACCCGTGTAGCTAAGTATTTTCATAGCACACCTTGCTCGCTTAGCTATCATACCTTAGTAGGTACCCTAGCTTGGAGTTAGGGTATATATCGCTTATCCTATCTTGTATGCCCTATACTATCATGTGAACCCTATATAGGCTACATATCCTATAATACAATCTCCGCCATGTAATACTTAATAAAGTGTGAATAAAACAGATTTTTGAATCAAGTCGATGTGCCAAAAACTATTATGATGCATTAACTAATGTAATAGCAAGTATAGGACACTTTTCGCGCGTGATATCGCTCGCACGCGCGTCTCATCTCCACACATGAAAATTCACTGCAGACTGCACGACCCGTGTGCGTGTGCATATAGGAATTGCGATTTTGAAGGTGGTAGAACCCTTTGTGGTTTGATTCCGGCGGCACCATCGCCATACCTATTTCTGACTCATAACAGCAACGTTGGGCTGCTGTGTTTTGGTTTGAAGGGTGTGCTAAGAGAGACATACTTTCCTGAGGCGTTCCAGGTTAGCCCGCTGGGGTAGCGGCGCATCAGTGGTCGAGCTCAGCTAGGAATATCTAATCTGGGGTTTGATTACAGACGTCCATGGGCGGCACTAGCCACTTACTATCAGGTGGACTGTAGGCTTGTCTGCTACTCCTATAATATTAAAAAAAATGGAAGTGGCACGCAGGAGGGCGTATACACGCGCGACAGGAGACACAGACAAACAAACGCCAATCGCAATAAAAACCTGGACCCCTTGTGATTGCTAACCGCTTTACTTAACGGGTCATCAAAAAGTAAAAACAATAGTTTCCTTCCTGGTTATAAGGGATACGAAAATATTATGACCATAATTTCATTTCAATCGTCATTATTGTGATATGTGAAGACAGTTATGTATTTCCTATATTAATGTCGCGAGGAAATTGGTGTAGGTATACGGGTATCAGTTTTGTTTGTTCGCTAGTAAACGGAAAAAGGAAAAGGGATTAGTCGAAAAATAGCGGAAATATCGTACTAATGGATTGATTTCTAGATAGAGAAAATTGTTTTCTACGCGATTTAAAGCAAGATCTAAATTATTTCTATGTAGATAATTAATAACGTTTTCTATACCCATATCACCGTACTAGGATTCCCTGTGTCGTAGGTAGTACCTACGACACAGGGAACGTGCACACCACATGCAAACGTACACAGATACATAGACTCAGACTATTGAACTAAATTTATCTATAGATATTTGCTTGGCCGGGGATCGAACCCAGAATTCACTCCCTATTACACCAGATTGAATACCAGAATTTTTACCATATTTACGGTCGAGTATTACCACTTACCATAAAAGGTACATACATAAAAGGTACATTTGGTACTTAAATTTCCTAAAAAAATAAAAGCAATAAAATTAAAATATGCGTTTATATTTTTCTTAAGTGCTTTTCCCACAAAAACGGGAACCTATGTTGCGTGCCATATTTAATACATGAGCATCATTACATGGAGCAACATCTTCCACTATCGCCAGGACCCACATAATTTTCAATAAGCACCCCTAAACATGTAATAACAACGATAGAAAAACTATGAATATAAATGTGATGACATTTTCGTACGACGAAAGCATTTTATAGGTCTACTAGAGCTCTACAGATAGGTAAACTTTCATTTTTATCTAGCTGAGTAAATAAACTGAAGTGTTTGTCTAGAATAGTAAAGAAAATAGTGGAATGTTTTGTCTATTTATCTTATATAAGAATTATTTGAGAGCTTACTTAAGCACCTATTAAACAGACATCAAAAAGAAAGGTTTTTTGTCTGACCTTTATGTATGTATGAATGTATGTTAGAATGTTCGCCGCGATGGGGTTCTTAGATGGGGTTTTCTAATATCTGGAATACCTTAGTGCTGCATTCGTCAAAAAAAATTGGCGAATATTATTTATGTAATAGATAAATATTATACTAATACGAATATTTTCGCTCGCGTGGCGGACTCACCTTAGTGCCCAAAAGGTCCCGGGTTCGAACCCCGGTCAGACAAATATAAATAATGAATTTATATTTCTGTTTCTGGGTCTGGGTTTTTGTGTATATGTCTATCTATGTGTCAATGGTACTTGCGTTACAGTAAATCCTACTATGAGTTTGAGTGTAGAACGCGTTAAATAAATAGAAATCGATTATCTGGCGAAAATACACTTCTATTTTCCCCAGATATGCGATAATACAGAAAAATATTAATAAAGAATGAACAGGAAGTTGAAATTGAAGTCCCAAGACGTCTTTTAGTGTTGTTTTAGGTGTCCATCCATCATCTTGTAAGCACAAAGGATATCCATCACCCCCCGTGGCCCAAATTTATGATTGATTCAGATATATTTTATAGAGAACTTAATGTTAGATGTTGACTACGATAAACATTTGTGTCTTTCCATCTAACCGTAACAAAAAGTAGTAGTGTTACTAAAAATATGATTGCGCTCTTCGTGTAAAAATTGAAGATGGTAGAACCCTTTGTGGTTCGACTCCGGCGGCACCACCGCCACACCTATTTCTACCTAATAACAGCAGTGTTAGGCGCTGCTGGGTTCCGTTTTTAAGGGTGTGGTTAGGGAGACAGACTTTTTCGAGGCGTTCCAGCTTAGTCCTCAGGGGTAGCGGCGCCTCTGTGGCCTGTCATCTGTGTGACATGGCATCTGGAGTTGATTACAGATGTCCATGGGCGGCAATAGCCACTTACCATCAGGTGGACTGCATGCTCGTTTGCTACTCATATATTATATAAAAAAATGTCAATAAATAATTCATTAATTCTGTTTCATTTACATCTATAGTAAAGAGTGCGTCGTGACAGGCAAAATAATATTTTCCTAGACAATGTGTACTGTAACCTATGTCTACCGTGCCTGTAAAGTATTGCATAGAAATCATACGAATTTGTCTGCCACGATCCGTGTCTGAGACGTTTAATGCTTGTATATATAAATGGGACTTTATTTTTAATTATGACGGTAAATGTATCTGCATACAGCCTTAGAACAGATGTGTTAATCCAGGAATAGGTGTGGCGATGTCATATTACAAAAATAAAAAAATTATACTTTATGTTTCCAATGTTTTGTGTAGTGTTAAATCTGAAGTAATTCAGATTTTTAGGGTTCTGTACACAAAGGGTAAAAACGGAACACTATTACTAAGACTTCGCTGTCTGTCCGTCTGTCCGTCTGCCATCTATATATATATATATATATATATATATATATATCTCCGGAACCGTAACTGATAGACACATGATTTTTTTACAGAGGATGCATAACTGTGGCCGCTATACGTTGTTTACGTATCATTCATCATCAGCCCAACGCCATCTATTTTTGTGTCATATAACTAAGCAATGTTGAAATAAAAAAATTTTTAACAAAAAATACAACCGACTTCTATGTCACTACAAAGTAAAAAATAATTCGAATAAATGTTGGTTTAGTACATATTTCTGAAGTCGGCGCTCAATATATTTCGTTGGATAACGATGTAAACAGCGTGTCTAATATGTGTGCGTGTCTAATTCGGCGCTCAATATATTTCGTTGGATAACGATGTAAACAGCGTGTCTAATATGAGCGCCGACTTCAGAAATATGTACTAAACCAACATTTATTCGAATTATTTTTTACTTTGTAGTGACATAGAAGTCGGTTGTATTTTTTGTTAAAAATTTTTTTTCACCCTTTTTAGTGATGACATAATAACATTTATATTAATACAATATAAAATTGTATAAGCGAGATCATGAATTAAGGTAAGGTCTGAATTTACATTGATTGGAACCGCCCGCTCGCAGGGCGCTGCCGCGCCCTGCTCGCTTAGTTTTATATTGTCTTATATGTTCCAACCTAACCTAACTAAATAGTCAATGATGAACTGGCTTTGCAATTTCATTAGAACCAGTAAATATCTTCAAACACAACTCAATTATTCCCATTGGTTGAGGAGTTACATATTTTGTCTCCGAGCCACATTATCAGACCCTTAAATAGTCAATGATGAACTGGCTTTGCAATTTCGTTAGAACTTTCACCAAATATCTTCAAACACAACTCAATTATTCCCATCGGTTGAGGAGTTACATATTTTGTCTCCGAGCCACATTATCAGATCCTCAAATAGTCAATGATAAACTGGCTTCGCAATTTCATTAGAACCTACACCAACATTCTTCAAACACAACTCAATTATTCCCATCGGTTGAGGAGTTACATATTTTGACTCCGAGCCACATTATCAGACCCTTAAATAGTCAAAGATAAACTGGTTTTTCAATTTCATTAGAACCTACACCAAATATCTTCAAATACAACTCAATTATTCCCATCGGTTGAGGAGTTACATATTTTGTCTCCGAGCCACATTATCAGATCCTCAAATAGTCAAAGATAAACTGGCTTCGCAATTTCATTAGAACCTACACCAAATATCTTCAAACACAACTCAATTATTCCCATCGGTTGAGGAGTTACATATTTTGTCTCCGAGCCACATTATCAGATCCTCAAATAGTCAATGATAAACTGGCTTCGCAATTTCATTAGAACCTACACCAAATATCTTCAAACACAACTCAATTATTCCCATCGGTTGAGGAGTTACATATTTTGACTCCGAGCCACATTAGCAGACCCTTAAATAGTCAATGATGAACTGGCTTTGTAATTTCATTAGAACCTACACCAAATATCTTCAAACACAACTCAATTATTCCCATCGGTTGAGGAGTTACATATTTTGACTCCGAGCCACATTATCAGACCCTTAAATAGTCAAAGATAAACTGGTTTTTCAATTTCATTAGAACCTACACCAAATATCTTCAAACAAAACTCAATTATAGCCATCGGTTGAGGAGTTACATATTTTGTCTCCAGAACCCACTCTGATCCTCATCATATTTAAATGGGACCAACTTGTAGCAATTGTCCACACACGAAATTAAAGGCATTAAAATAGGTTCATAAATGGCGAAGTTATGGCTGTTATATTTACATGGGTGGAGGAGTTCCCCTCTTTTTCTCCAGAACCAATCGATGGATCCTAACCATATTTAAATGGGACCAACTCGCAGCTCGTCTCTACACAATAAAAAAAGAATTATTAAAATCGGTCCACTAACGGCGGAGTAATTGCTGTACATACATAAAAAAAAAAAAAAAAAAAGATACCGGCCGAATTGATAACCTCCTCCTTTTTGAAGTCGGTTAATAAAATGAATAAAAATTATTAAAAAATACCTAATAAATATTGGGTGGTACGGGAGCCTCCATGTGCGAGTTGGACTCGTACTTGGCGAATTTTTTAATATCCATCACGCGAACCAAATGCCTCGCGGCTTTATTTCAATCAAACCTGGATTTTCAAACAGTCCAAACTACAGTTTTTAATAACACCAAAAACTTTTTCAATCAGAACGTACAACAAAAACCATATTGCGAGTTGTTTACTTTGGTTACATGATATGTATGAAATCAGTACCACGTCCAATTTTTACGACAGCATAAATGGGCGGTTTATGAAAAATTTATCCCGTTATATTGAGTTTTACAGCTTCCCTGGCCGTCTGAAACCCATAAACTGTTGTTTGGGGAATAATAGGCAGTTTGTAAGAGAATCGCTCGATTTATATGAAAACTTGGAGTTTAAGTAGGGTCTTTACTATTTATTGAAAATGTCATAGACCATCTGACTTCGTTGGCTGAATAGCTTAGTTCGTAAAATGGATTCTATTGGGGTTTGTTCCAATATATGTATAGTGCCATTATTTTTAACCGACTTCAAAAAGGAGGTGGTTATCAATTCGGCCGGTATCTTTTTTTTATGTATGTACACGAATTACTCCGCCGTTAGTGGACCGATTTTAATAATTCTTTTTTTATTGTATAGAGACGAGCTGGAAGTTGGTCTCATTTAAATATGGTTAGGATCCATCGATGGGTTCTGGAGAAAATGAGGGGAACTCCTCCACCCATGTAATTATAACAGCCATAACTTCGCCGTTTATGAACCTATTTTAATTCCTTTAATTTCGTGTGTGTACAATTGCTACAAGTTGGTCCCATTTAAATATGATGAGGATCAGAGTGGGTTCTGGAGACAAAATATGTAACTCCTCAACCGATGGGAATAATTGAGTTGTGTTTGAAGATATTTGGTGTAGGTTCTAATGAAATTACAAAGCCAGTTCATCATTGACTATTTAAGGGTCTGATAATGTGGCTCGGAGACAAAATATGTAACTCCTCAACCGATGAGAATAATTGAGTTGTGTTTGAAGATATTTGGTATAGGTTCTAATGAAATTTCAAAGCCAGTTTATCATTGACTATTTAAGAGTCTGATAATGTGGCTCAGAGACAAAATATGTAACTCCTCAACCGATGGGGCGGTTCCAATCAATGTAAACTCAGACCTTATCTTCATTCATGATCACGTTTTTACAATTTTATATTGTATTAATATAAATGTTAGTATGTCATCACTAAAAAGGGTGAAAAAAATTTTAACAAAAAATACAACCGACTTCTATGTCACTACAAAGTAAAAAATAATTGAAATAAATGTTGGTTTACTACATATTTCTGAAGTCGGCGCTCATATTAGACACGCTATTTACATCGTTATCTAACGAAATATATTGAGCGCCGACTTGAGAAATATGTACTAAACCAACATTTATTTCAATTATTTTTTACTTTGTAGTGACATAGAAGTCGGTTGTATTTTTTGTTAAAAAAAATTTTTTCATTTAAGTACAGTAACATAAAAAGTAAATTATTGTGAATGTGTGTGCATTCGAAATTCTAATAGTATGTGTGTTCTATCTATGATATTTGTGAACCCTTTATGATTCGACTCCGGAGATACCACCGTCATAACTATTTCTACTCAATTCAGCAGTGCAGCAGTTTAAATCTCATAAATTGCATATCGCTAACATTGGCTACGCTCCTAGTATCTTAAATAAATACATACATATCTCCGTTTTTTAAGTTCACAGCAATTGTATTGTTGTTTGAAGAATAGTGTATAGAAAAATATAATTATTAATTGTTTTGTACTGTTATAATCGTAATAATATTGTAATATTGTATTGTGTGTGTAATGATATTGTTGAATTAATAACTTTAAGTGTACCATAGGTATTTATAACTTTTTAGAATGGGAACTTCCATGAAACATTATTCCTTACACAAGAGTTATTCTATTCAGAATTAAACAATGTCCAATCCCCTGTTAGTTACCCCAAAAATAAAAATATTTTTATACACGTCGAAATGGCACAAGAAAAACACTTGAGTCCGTGAATTTATTTGTCCACCAAAAATATCCATTGACGGTATATTCAAAGGATGCGGAAGTGCCATCCATCATCTACAAACGCGTGTCCCTCAGTCACTTCCTGACAGGGAATTCCTGGAGGAAAAATTCCTGGCGGGTGAGCTTTGAGATCTTTGATAATGTTGGCGCTTCCTTTGAACATTCGTAATGCTTTGTTAGGAATTATCAATTCACAAAAAGTAAAGTCGATTTAGGTACTTTGAGATGTGTAAAATAAATTTAAAAGAAACTTTTGTAATTTGGGAATTAATTGTGTACAGCACCATCTATACATAATCGCACTAGGAAAATAAATATACCTAAGTGATATGTCACTAATCTATGGATTTATGTTCACAGACAGAACGTGTCCTGTGCGTCAAGACAGTATCATATTTTACTATTATAATATTTTGACAAGTTGACGGAAAATATACTTGTAGATAAATATGTACGTCGTACATACAAATTTTACAAAAAATATCTGATTGTATTTTGACATGGGCCGTGTATGACACATTACGTGTCTGTAGATATAACTGCACCATATCAATTCCTCGATGTCACTTGTGATAGCAGCACACCGTTATTTACCAGATGTGGTAGCGAGCACTTATAACGACATAAACTGCATTACATTTCTATAATATTAATTTAGTTGGTTAGTTATAATATTTTTCTAAATCAAGGGTAGCAGCTAACGTCATTTTAAAGAAATCATTCCGGTTTAGGGCTCGAACACAAAACTGCGATGCGACGCGATGCGAATTCGCAACGCAGAAAATTGCGATGCGAATTGCTGCGATGCGATATCGTGCGGCGTAGCGTCTCTCAGGGTGACCAACAACAACAACCACTGTGCGATGCGAATCAATTCGCAAGATCTTGCGATGCGTCGAGTGAGCTCGCAGATTTTTGCGATGCGACGTCGCATCGCAGTTTTGTGTACGAACCCTTACCCGGGCTCTTAAGTAAATACTAAGAGTTTACTTTTTGCAGAGGCTGATAAGTTTATCTTGAGCTCTGTTCAAAACTCTGCGAATTATGACTTGCTAGCGGAAAGCGGCGTTGTATCTTATACAGCCGCCATTAGTAAATGTAGATGATGAATCAAATTTTATAAAGGATTATTTTTATTGATATATGTAGCTAACATTTAATTATCTAGTGTGCAGGCTGACTGGCTACCATTACCTGAGCGATAGTTGCTTAGGCCATCTTAAAGAAGTGACAAGTTGCTTAAGCCGACTCCAATTGCTCGGGCGTCCAATTTGTTGTTTGTGCGACCCACGAGCGTCACATACTTAAAAGGCATCCATTAAAAGTCGACGGATAACAGTATAAAGCGACTAAATAGATTTCAGACAGTTAACCATTATTTGTCTGAAGCTAGCAGTTGCTCAAGCGTTAGTAACAAATGGACCACCCATTTGTAAATAAATTATGTAAGCCTTATTTGAATATGTTTCTAAAGAATTATAATTATCTGAATGAAGTTATGAACTGTGCATGTAGGTACATATTTTTCTTTAAATTATTTCAAGCTGGATAAAATACATTTATATACTGACGCACATTTATTAGTAAGTTAACCCAACACACTAATAAATGTTCAATAGGCGTATTCTGAGAAAAGCGATAAACGTTAATAACATTTAATTACTAGCTGACCCGGCAAACGTTGTATTGCCATATAAATAAAAAAATGTTAAAGGTGAACAACCTTTATTACTTAGGGGTATGAAAAATAGATAGTAGCCGATTCTCAGACCTACTGAATATGCATATAAAATTTGGTGAAAATCGGTAAAGTCGTTTTGGAGGAGTACGGTAACTAACATTGTGACACGAGAATTTTATATATAAGATTTATCGCTGTTCTTATAATGCGCCTTAGTATAGACACATCTTTAAACAGGTCGTCAGTTTCCAAGTTAAAGTCTCATCGCCACAACTTCAGATGCATTTAACGAGATAACTTCGTGGACTGCAGAAAATGGAGGCAAAAATAGAATGTTTAGTCTCTGGCTAATGGAACAAATTAATTTTGAAAATGTTTTGTGTAGAGGAAAGTGTCTTCGTGTAATAATGCGATGACCAGTATGGTTTAGTATAAAATAATGGCTTGATAAGACGGTTCTAGATCTTTCCCGATCCCGGTTGGTTCTAGGTTGATGTGTGGTCGCATACCGCCGTACGCACCAGACGGTGTGGCGAGCGTCAAGCTCACCTGGGCGGAGCCCGACGGGGCAATGCGCTAAGAGGACTCCGGTTGCGTTCCTTTAGAAATCCCGGAGCCCTCTACGCAGCGCCGAGGACGGCCACAGGGGGGTTTTAGTGCGGGAAGAATCCCACATAACCCTGCGTCGCTCCCACGGCACCGGGTACCATTTGAAGGTTTCCCCCTCGTAAACAAAAAAAAGGTTGATTTCCGGTAACATCACCTCAGTGGTGATGACTCATCATCATAATGATAACAGTATTAAGCGCTACTGTGTTCTGATCTGAAGGGTGTGGTAAGGAACACTTACTCTTTCAAGGTATTCCAGCTTAGTCCTCAGGGGTAGCAGCGCATCTGTAGCCAATCTCAAGTAGGAATCAGGTAGAAAATCATCAATCATACATAATATTCACAGGCTTTCGCTAAAATAAGGTTTAAGGTTCTGGTGGTTGTACCTTGGCCAATTGCGAATTGACTTTACACGCCTTTATGCTTTTTTCTTACGAGTACTCAGGCAAGTATGGTTCTTCTCAATATTTGCCTTCGCCATTATAGAAGAAGTGATAATTGGATGTCAATATACAAATACTAAAAATAGATGTACCTGAGATTTGAAACCTTTGAACCTTTCAGTACCCTTACCATGAGTTTTCAAAACATCCCACAATTTTACGTTACGTTTACTCAATCCATTATTCTGTTCCGTTTGCTTCGTAGACTGAGTAAACGTAACAATAAGCAAGTGTTCAAGTCCTTTTGTCTACCTCACATGTTCGCAAAAAAGAGAGACAAAACATAAAGCGCCATTTTGTCAATTCAGACATTTAATGTTACTTTACTGACGCTATAGTTCTGATACAATCCACTAGAGGATTGAAAATTGTATGGGCAAATACGTAAACAAATTCCAAAACAGTCATATTTGACAAAACGTAAAAACTCATGGTAAGGGTACATACAGGTGAGAGAAAAAAAAATAACTTCTTGACTACCAATGTTTCTTCATAATAATTATTTATAAGCAATAGGAATTACTTTGAGACTCAAAAGTACTCTTACAATATTAAAGTGGGTTGCTATTTTGACAACTATGCCATTAGTAAATAAATTAGACAAGTGCGGGTCGAACTCGCATACGGAGGGTTCCGTACCACTACGTACATGTATTTTTTTTTTTATTTTTAGTCTTTGTTATCGTAATAGCCATATAAATAAATACACTATGATTTAAGATAAGACGTGCTTCCTAGAAAAGTTCAATAGGTAGGTAAGACCGAAAAATGCCGAATATAACGGTTTCTCATATGAGTAGCGGGCACCTCCGTAATTTTGTTTTTTTTTTTTAAATTATTTAATTATATTTCAACCTTCCATATTCCAGTTCAATAGATAAGGTTGTCCATACAGTTTAATCAGTGTCGTGTGTGTGTCGGAAAAAAAAAAGTTTTCAAAGGTATGTATAGTCTACCAACACGCACTTGGCCAGCGCGGTGGTTATGGCCTAATCCTTCTCACTCTGAGAGGAGACCTGTGCCCAGCAGTGGGACAGTAATGGGTTGATGATGATGATGTGTGTGTCGGAGGTATAGTAACAGGGTTTTACCCATTCGTTACGGAACCCTAAGAAATATCCATCTTCAAGTCCTCTATGTTATTTTTAAAGTAATTCTTGAGAACACTTAAATTAATAGAATCTGCTACCACTTGAGAAATAAAGCTTTCATATTAGATTGAATTGAGTTTAAGCGTTTTCAGTAATAATAAATATGTTTTATATAATGCTTTGTATATTTACTAAATATTTTAATCTTTTCTGAGTTGAGTATTCTACTCAAACTAGGTTTTGCACGCAGATGCTCTTATTGGAGAAAAAATATTATACAAGGATATCTATTTTTGGTTTATCATCTATAGTGATACAGTCATTAGAGGTCTGTGGATACAGTGCTGTTATTTTTAAGATTGGAGTAGCTAACGATATTGCAGTTCTTCTGATGGTAAAGTTACTTCCGACCGCATCATCATCAACCCATTACTGTCCCACTGCTGGGCACGGGTCTCCTCTCAGAATGAGAAGGATTAGGCCATAGTCTACCGCGCTGGCCAAGTGCGTATTGGTAGACTTCACATACCTTTTAAGATTTTTATCTCTCAGGTATGCAGGTTTCCTCACGATGTTTTCCTTCACCGTTTTAAGCAAGTGATAATTTATTTCTAATACGCACATAAATTTGAAAATCAGAGGTGCGTGCCTGGGATTTGAACCTCGGACCCCTCGATCGAGAGGCCGCGTTTCTTAACCACTAGGCTATCAATACGACCGACCGCATATCTGTGACAAACTATATAGAACAGGTTCTGAAGCCGATCGCAGATGTTTGCCAGTCCTTTGGACTCAGATGGACGCCTTGTATTACAAGTACGGCATCTTCAATCCACCGAAACTTAAAAATTGCTTTACGTTCGAAATATATGTGGCGGTGGTACGGAAACTTCTTTGCTGCTGTTGGGCCTTAGACACTTTATAGTTTGAAAAGTATATAACGTTTTTCTTACCTTGTAACAATGTCGACATGTGCAGTTAAATGGTGTAAAAAACAACACGAAATCGAAGAAAAAGTGCACAGAAATATTGTTTTATTCGTAAATGCTCTAAAAACTACATTGTTTATATATTTTTCGGTTACATTTTCTTGTAAAGTCGAACACACAAGCACACAATGCACACACACATGGTCATAGGTACACACCACATGACGCACGTACACACGCACACACATACATAGTCCACGAGAGAAGGAGAAGACTAAATATAACTATGATTATGATGGAACATTTAACACCGCACTTATTTTAGTATGATAAGGGCGAGGGAACTTTATTTACCAATCATTACAGGCTATTAAGCGGAGTAATAAATGTACACGAGAAGCGTTTAAGATAAGACATGATAAATTACGTAAAAATGTTTTGAAATTCCCTCCACGGAACTTGGGTACATCGTAAATGACGGCAATCTGATAATGGAGTGCGTAAAAGCAATCGATAGAAGGTCAGGGTCTAGATGGAAATATATCGAAAAAATAAATATGGGAAAATTTGAAAAATTCACTATAATTAACCCGGGATACGATAAAGCTATTTTTTAAGTTAAAGAAAGATTGAGAGCAGAAAGTTTGACACATACCCTTATTATAGTGGGTACCCGTTTTTCGTCCTATAAATATTATCCTCTTTTGAAGGTAAATTTGTTTTTTTTGTTTGATGAAGTTAATCCTAACGCTGTTTGTCCACCGCCACCGTCACCGAGCCGATACTGATAATTAATGACGGCGCCGAAGTAGCGTACATACATTTACTATAGCCGCTTGTCTATCGCACATCCGTCACCCGAGCACCGCCATCCCGGCCATCCCTTGAAATATCGGTGATATTTCAAGTAGATCGGTGTGACCGCAGACCGCAGATCAGCACCGAGATTTTGACGGGCCGATGTGCCTGCAATATAAAACACATTGGAACTTGTCCATACATCGCCGTCACACGCGTGACAGCTGGAACAAAATAAACCGCCAATATCGGTCGCAGTGGACAAACTGTCGCCGTCACGACATATTAAAATCGGCCCGAAATAATCTCGTTTTCGGTATCGGCTCGGTAACGGTGCTGTGGACAAACAGCCTAAGGACTAAGACTTAGATAAAATATTATCAGAAGTGACTGAAATGTGTTGGATTACATAAGTTACATTTATAAGGAAGACCTATTTTCAGAAAACTAAAAATAGAGTTATTTTATTATGTAACGGGTACTCACGATATGCGTTTTTTATTGCCGATATTTCGACCCAGTTGCATGGATCGTGGTCACGGCGAAACTGAGGTGGAGGGGAGAAACCGTGACCACGATCCATGCAACTGGGTCGAAATATCGGCAATAAAAAACGCATATCGTGAGTACCCGTTACATAATAAAATGTCTCAATTCCGCGATAATTTTAGTCTAAAATCATATAAAAATAGAGTTTTCAGACAATATTTCCCATTTCACTAAGACCTACACATGACTAAAGATTACGATTCCTCGATTTATGTGTAAGAATTACCATACAGAAGTAATAAAATGAAAGAATGCTCGCAAAATCAAAGGAACCATTTCAATATAAGCCACTATTTGTCTTACTCAGAAACATTCAACCCTTTTCAAGCTAAGATTACTTTCGTGTGCGGTATACGTTTTATTTATTTCCTGTTTCTTCGTGTCATTTTATCTACATCATATTTTATGTCGGTATTGGTTATTTGTAATCGTCTAGTGGCCTTCCACGTTCGGTGTCTGGGTTCTATCCCTCGTAGGATTTTTATGTTGATGTTGTGAGAGTGTTAGAAAATATCACATCTTTTGATGATCACATATCATACCATATCAGTATCACATGATCTGATTTACTCAAATCTCATGAAATGACGCTGAAGTGGAACTTCGTCAAAAATTCTAAATTCCTAAAAGATTTCTTTAAAACGTTTTCAAAGGTGCAAAAATTCTACCAAACCGCATTTGGCAAAGATTATGGATTACGATCCATAGTCTTATTATGAGAGTAAATCGATTTGTGTGTCAGTAAGAGCTTTGTGATTTAGTGTTCTGTCATATTTACGATCAATATAAATTCAGGAGCTTCTGCAGGTTTTCGTAGTCCATTTTGCAGATCTCGCCTGCTTGATGAATACTGACGTCCTTAAGTTAATGTTGCAGGATTACATCGAATTAGTGAGAGTATTATGCAACTTTTTTTTTATAATATCATTATATAATAATGCTTTAAGCTCTACAACATTGATATATTTGTTAGCTTGCTCATTAAAACCGTCAGGGGCTGCAAAAGTCTCGAGTGAAATTTTAGATACAATGACTTGGCGAAATAAATTCATCAGTCTACCCGATTTTTCATGCAATAAAATAAATATGCCAGGAACATGTTCTTTCTTATACGGTACGCAGTTCCATTCTTAATTAGGCGTGTTATTACTTGTTCTTAAATAAGTTATTTATCGTGTGTAATTGGGTGACCAGTTTTTAGTCGTATGTGGAATTTGCTCGGCAAAGTACTTAGGGGCAGTAACGTAACTCACTGTACTGCGGTTTTAGCTAACATGTACACTCATTTATTATATTCATAGTCAACCCATTATTTTCTGTAGACTTCACATACTTTTGAGAACTTTATATAAAGATCTCGCGGGTTGCTTGTAGGTTTCTTCACGACGTTTTTCTTCGTTGTTAAGTGATAATTAATTTCTCGTACGCTTGTTGTTCTCACACTCTCAACATTACTGATCCATTTCGTGTCTTTTCATTTATATATCACTAAATTATAAATGATTATTATTCATTCTAGCATTAAGTGAAACGTTATAGGTAAAATAAACAAGAGTGTAAGATAATATTTTTTATTAAACTCATATTTTTACAAAGATTCTATTCACATGAAAATTTTACGACTATGTTGTTGATATTAACAGTTGACAATTAGATTGAGATAAAAGATGTCAGACATCATTTAGTGATCCTATGATTAATAATAATTACAAGTATGTACAATTATTTACAGTTGTCTTAAAATATAGTGGAAAAGTAAATTCGACAGATTGTTCTGATATTGAATACAGTTGTAAAGGTTTACAAACTCATTGCAATGAAGTCACAGCCTGCAAAACAATCGATAAAACCCCTAAAAATATTATTCATACATTATTTACATTGATTATGTCTAAAATACTTATGTGTCATTACATTCTGACAAATGTTTACAAATTAACAATGAAAAGGAACACATATTTTTACTTGAATATAATATATTAATTTAAGATTTCTATATATCGTTTAACGTTCTGATTAACAAAACAATACACTATGTATATTGGAGAAAGTACTGATCACTCCAAAACAAATTATACTTAGATCGTTTTACACTAGTGCCTGATAGATCCAATTATTTTATACTAATCATAATATTTGTGATACGAAATTTTATGCTATGTAAAAAGTAACATAATTATGTGTTGACATGCTCCAGCATTTCTGGAAGAGCGTTATATGCCACCATATTTCCAAAGCCAGTCTTCGGTTCCTTTTTGGTGACAATAGCAACAATTTCCTCTTCAGGAGGTGGCGGTGGAAACTCTGCTTGCACCTCCATTGCTATTGACATATCATCTACACTAAGAACTACTTCTCTATTATCAATCTCAATTCTGTTACGATCTACGGAGCTATCCTCCATGATACTGTACAGATTTTCAGCCTTACCCTTATTATACATTTGTCAGGAATTCATATAAAAGGGATCGCTGATGTTTACCTCATCATTAACAGTGTTGCTCTTCTGTGACCACTCTTTCTGCTGATGCTTTATCCTATATATTATTTCGTCGTGGATAACACCGAAGCACATAGCAGTTAACGCTAAACCAGTCAAAGTGTACGCTGAACAGAACCATAAAATAGTAGAATTAATAGTATAGTATCTTACACCATGAATTGTTGTATAACTCATTCCAGGAATTATGTTACCAAAACCAATAGTGCTCAAAGCCATGAAACAGAAGTAAAACCCATCTATTATACCCATGTTATCTAAGTTGAAAAGAACTATGGCTCCTAAAGTTATGTAAATGAATATTGCAACGAGGCATAGTAAAACTGGGGCTAGTATGCTAAGACCGTGCATGGAAAGTTTTGAATCTGTGTCAGGCCAACTTATGATGTCATCTTTGGCAGTGCTTGTAGTTGGTCTTTCTGATATGGATGAATCTTTTTGACTGTCTGTCTTTAGTACGTAACACTCTTCTGTGGGAGTTTTGCTCGTATTTTGACTGTTCAAAATTTCCTCTTGTTGTCTTTTCAGTTTCATTCTTCTTTCTTTCTCTGCCATCCGCCTTTCGTCGTAGCAACAGTAGCCGCAGTTGGAGCAAAGACAGCAGCACAGCGCTTTACTGAAGACACTTCTTGCCATTTTAGACAGCAATGACCCAACGCTTGAGAGGTATACAAGCGTTAATGGTATTCCAAACAGTGCGTACAGAATTGTCACACCTTTTCCAAGAATTGTTCTTGGTGCAATGTTTCCGTAACCTGTAAAGATAGATAATAATATTTACGCCAAATTATAATAATTAATTTTACTGTTACCTAGATTGTTGATTGATCTGGAGCTGTACAATTAGGTATCTGACTTATATATTATCTCATCACAAAACCATATAACAGTATCTTTTTTACTTTTTGATTAATGCTGGTTTGACATCTTATTTGTACAGCACTAAGATAAACATTAGGCAAATGATAATTAAATTGCGATTGTGGATTACAATACACAATAATTAATTTGAAATATGATGATTCTTACCTATAGTAGTTAAAACGGTTAATGAGTAGAAAAATGCCAGAGCCAAATTCCATTCATGTTCCTCATAATGATTGCTGATCTCGCTTCCACCGAATTCTCCCAAAGCCATTTCTCTGTAACTGACACCATATTGTGACGCCATTTCCGTAGTAACCCTTTGCATTAATTCGTTTTGGAATTTTAAAATTTCCTGTGCAGCCAACCGGGTCCAGTTTTCCCTATACAAGATATTCAGTGACACAGTTATTTCCCAAATGTTTTCCACTGCTCTACTTCTGGCGTCCCAAAAGTAGTTTGCCGAAAGAGTTAAGTTCCCATAATCGATTTCATCGTCTGCATCCTTTTTGTAAGTGCTATTCTGATCTTTGTGGGTAATTTTCTGTCTGTCTGGCAACAGTCTCGGCCGGACCGGCACTTCGGCGCCACCCTCTATTGCTAGGAAAATAAACGAACCCAAGAAAGTATAGGCCAATAAAATCGAAAATATCACGACATTTGTCAGAGAGCCGATAATGAATTGTTTTCTTCGGTACTTTGTTGTTTTAAAACAAAAGCAGCAAACAACTTTCTGTCGTGAAGTTTGCGCTTTCTTTCTGCTATTAGATGCCATCGAGTCGCCATCTTGGCATTTGTCCAAGGAGATTCCCCCGTTCAAAGTCGGCTTTGCCAACGTATACTGTTCGAATCGGTTGATCGCTTCCTTATCTAATACCACATGGTTTATATCCATTTTGGGCACAGATGTTATCTTCCACCTTTGTTTAGCGACGTCATTATTTTCCCTCCATTATCTGAAACAATACATATTTTTCGTTAGATTTACATCGTCCATTTTTCTTGCATGTACCTAAGTGGATCGTCATTTTTTATAGTCTACGCAGCGAAATAAAAGTGACAAATGAAGAAATATGAAATATGGGCCCAGTTACTCTTGCCGTGAATTAACTCCCCTAATACATACCTATTTTAGTAATATATAAATATAACGTACAATATTCAATGAGTTACGTTTTAGTAGGTTTATAAAAAGTAACCCAATAATAATTATAATGTTCATTTTTACAAAATGACAGTTATCTCCCACGTTATTCTATCAGTGACAGTTCTGATAATTATGACAAATGAATAATCGATCGGAATACGGAAAGATATTAACTTTGTACATACGAGTAGATCCAGAATTTTGTCATATAATTACAAAACAAGTCAAAAATAATTCTCAATTTATAAGAATGACCGTCAATTATGAATTTCATCTAAATCATAATTATTGATTGTTCTTGTTTCCCAAAAACATATTCCAAAGTCGTTGGCGTTATAAATTGAGTCTTCAATAATTGAATTGACTTGGCTCGTTAACTTTCCTTTAATATTTCAAAACACCGTCTTCGCTTGCTTAAAATTGGAACAAAAATACTTTGAGCTCTTAGGGATCTGGTATTGACGGATAGAATAAAATAATAAGTGGATCATAATTATAACTTGTGATTAAATAAGAGGTAAAATTAGACGTACAATTTTTGTGATTAAATCATTCCATAGTTCCTATTTATGCCTTTAATCAAGATAAAATAACAAAGAAGTAAGTAGATGGGATACCTGTTTTTAATTTGTCATCATCACTCTTTGGACATTTTGTATCAGACCAGACGGATATGTGAGTTATAAATTTAGATTTCTGTTCTGTGTCTGAGTGTTTATCTATTCGTGTATGTATGTGTCCATCGCACCCACGACACAGGGAATCCTGGTGTGGGGCTGTGAGTGTATAGAGGGTCTATTTACGATCCTATTCCGTTCTGGTGGTACGTATCACAATTGGCAAGTTGGCCCGTGGGCTCATACAAATAAATTCATTTCATCTCATGATTACAAATCTATCGCTGTCCCTGAGAATTAAATTGAAATATCTTAATCTAGTATTTCTGGCTGGTTGTCTAATTATGGCATGAAGGCACCTCCTTGTAAGTATGTGTAAAAGAAATAAATATTTGCGATATAAAAACAAACTGCCCCCAGTGTTTCTACTACTAAAAGGAGTTGTAGAGATACACCAAAATCCATACAGACAGCTAAGGTCACGCAAGACCGTTTTATTTCAACAAAATCAACATCTGAGCCAGAATCCAATAAAACACAAGGGATTTCCAATTTGAACTTATTTGAAACAATAAATGAGAAACTTATAAAAATGTACAGAATGTTGCGTATGAATAATTTATGGCGCTCGCTCGCTCGATAGCTCTTCAGTGTAAATAGAAATTCATTATACCAGTATGCAGGAGGTGTATAGACTTTATACGAACATAATTATTGCTAACATAAATAGGGCGTTTTCTGGGGAAATGAGGTGCCAAATTACTTGTAGTATGAGTCTAATTCAAACAAAATTCAAAATCAGTATATTTTACGGTCTAGTATATTTTTATAGAACGGTGTTAAGCGCTGCTATTTTTTGGTTTGAAGGGTGTGGTAAGCAAGAGACACATAAGTGAATATGACTTTGGAAATAGTACAATAACTATTTAAGTTGATAGTGTATTTTTAGGAAGCTAAAAACGAAACTCAAGATAAGTGTCACAGATAGGCAAAATCAATTGTCGTGACTACGGGAAAATTCTCGTCTAGGGAGATGTATCTAGGTCTTCTAAGGGCTGATAAAGATATACTAAATAAATTCTTATACAACAACATAACAACGTCTGCCGTAAAAAACAAAATAAGTTTTTAGGTTAATAAATTCCAAAAAAAATCATAAACCATTTAGTTTCCGAACACGTACAGCCGGTTCGATTCCCGCATACACGGCGAGTGTTCGCAACGCGGTATGAATAAAAAATATTATGTTTTTCATACCTACAAGGAACCTCATTTTCACACCTTAAACGAGGGCTGAGAAAATTGATATTTTGACGGATTGATTATGTTTATCCCTTCCAAGGATTCGCCTTTGTGGACCCACCGTTGGTAATTTTGTGGAAAAACTCTCCAGGATTAAAATTTTGATGGGAAATTTCGTATTTCTGTTTTTCATGTTACGTACTTGAGTTATAAGTGGTAAAATAAAAAATATGTATATTTAGACACAGTTATAATAGTGAACGCGATATAAGTTTGATTGTAGCCATTTTTTATTAATATAAAAGTAGCAGACGAGCTTGCAGTCAACCTGATGGTTAGTGGCTACCACCGCCCGTGGACATCTATAATCAACCCCAGATAGGATTCGACATCCCTATTTTAGGACTCTCAGGAGTACAAGTTTCCTCATTATATGTTTCTGTAATCAGATATTTTAACACCGTAATATATACCTCAATATCTTCTTAAAAGCCTGCAAAATGCATCATTGTATGTAATAAAGTGACTGAAATAATAAATAGAAACTGAAATAAAGTAATGACGGTATTCAGAGTTAAATTAGTGGAAGCTGTCTTGGGAGTAAAAGGAAAAATTATAATTAAAATTCCTCACAATATTATGTTTCTATAATCAGGTATTCTAACACCGTAAAGTATACTTCAATATCTTTGCAAAAGCTTACAAAACGCATCGTATGTATAAAGTGACGGAAATAGAAACTGAAATAAAGTTATGACGGTATTCAGAGTTAAATTAGTGGAAGCTGTCGTGGGAGTGAAAGGAGAAATGAGTTGCTTTCTTAATGGCATTTAATTTTAAAGACGGGAAATTATTTTTACAATCAGCTAAAACAAGTTTAAAAGATTAAAAGGTAATAAATAATGGAGTTTGGCCGAAAAGTGTTAATGTTCCACTGCTACGGATAAAACAAGGGAGAGTCTGGAGCATACCTCATAGGATCTTACTGTTTAATAGAAAAAGGTAGTAGAGAGAGTAGAGTAGTACTCAACTTATATCAGGGGACTTTTAAATTATAAGACCTTCGAAAAAGTAAAAACTATAGTGATATGATAACATCTGGGACTGACGGCTCAGCGTTTCCGATGCACGGAAGTGTGCGTCATTCAGCCACTAGTTGCCTATCCATCTCCCGATCGCTCCATGCTTAACATTGATATCCACGCTTGATTCCCAGCTAGACAGATATCTAAATGATACATTTAGATATTTTTTCTGAGACTGGATTTTTGTATGCATCCATGACACCCACAATGCAGAAAAATGTATCTATTAAAGTTACTATTTCTCTGGATTCGAATTAAATATACTTACCTAGTGATGGGCTGTGAATGTAGCAAACATTATTACTAGTATCTGGATGACCTAACTTTGCTCGGTGATTTTTAACCGACTTCAAGAAAGGAGGGGGTTTCTTAATTCAACCGTATATGTTTATTTTAAACTACATTTTCTGAAAATAAAACCTAGCTAGATCGATTAATCGCCCCTGAAACCCTCTAAATACAAAATTTCAAGAAAATCGTTGGAGCCATTTCGGACATCGTTGATATAAATATATAGACAAGACTTGCTCGTTTAAATTTATTAGATAGATATTATTAGTTACATACCCCAGCCGTGCTATGCGCGCACTTTGTGCACTAAATTATCGTAGTATCGTAACTTAGTCAATTGCAGTATTGGCTTTGCTAAGTCACAAGTAACTAACTAGTTCACTGTATCAGAGCAAACGTTTCGTTAATTGGTGGTTTGGGGATAACTGTTCCTGAGACGATTGCATGTTCTAGCATGCTACATATGATATATGCTGCAGAGTTAACTTGTTGAGATACTGAGTGAAGCTTACGTAACTACTGATAATTTACTGCATGTGACAGAATATAACCTCCTATGTTATTAGTATAGATTTATAGATGTTGAAGGTGTTAGAAATCTTTGTGGTTCAACTCCAGCGGCACGAGCACCACACCTATTTCTACCTAATAACAGCAGTGTTTAGTGCTGCTTTGTTGAATAATTAGGTAAGCGAGACATACTTCTCCGAGGCGTTCTAGATTATCCTCAAGGGTAGCGGCGTATCTGCGGTCGAACTCGGTTAGAAATATAATCGTATCTGGGGCTGGTTACAGATATCCATGGACGGTAGTAGCCACTTACCATCAGGTGGACTGCATGCTTGTCTGCTACTCTAATATTTAAAAAAAACGATGTTTTTTGTAAGACTGGCTCTTTGTATGTTTCCATGGCACCCACGAAATAGATAAATGTATCTATTAAAATTACTTAGGATTCGAATAAAATATATTTATCTAGTATATATTTTATTCGAGTATACCCGAGACCGTATTATTCATAGCCCCACGAATGTGCCAAGCATTATTGTTGCAATTATTATTATATACATACTCAAATAATGCTACGCGCGCACTTTGTGCACTAAATTATCGTAGTATCGTAACTTAGTCAATTGCAGTATTGGCTTTGCTAAGTCACAAGTAACTAACTAGTTCACTGTATCAGAGCAAACGTTTCGTTAATTGGTGGTTTGGGGATAACAGTTCCTGAGACGATTGCATGTTCTAGCATGTTACCTATGATATATGCTGCAGAGTTAACTTGTTGAGATACCGAGTGAAGCTTACGTAACTTCTGATAACTTAATGCATGTGACAGAATAGAACCGTCATGTGCTATAAGTATAGATTGTGTTCTAGTATAGATTTTTTTATAATATAGGAGTACCAGACGAGCATGAAGTACACCTGATGGTAAGTGGCCACTGTCGCCCATGGACATCTGTAATCAACCCGAGATATAACTAGATATTCCTACCTGAGGTCGGCCACAGATGCGCCGCTACCTCTGAGGACTAAGCTGGAACGCCTCGGAAAAGTCTGTCTTCTTTATCACACCCTTCAAAACGGAACACAGGAGCGCCTAAAACTGCTGTTATTAGGAGATTTGAAGTTGTTAGAAATCTTTTTGGTCAACTCAAGCGGCACCACCGCCAGACCTATTTTTCCCAAATAACAGCAGTGTTTAGTGCTGCTTTGTTGAATAGTGTGGTAAGGGAGACATACTTTTCCGAGGCGTTACAGCTTAGTCCAGCTGTAGAGGCGTATTTATGGCTGACCTCAGGTAGGAGTTTTATCTTATCTGGGGTTGATGACAGTATTCCATAGACCGCAGTAGCCACTTACCATTAGGAAGACTGCATGTTCGTTTCCTACTTCCATTGCAAATTAAATAATTAATAGATCCTTACACAAGCCTATCCAATTCCAACATCAAGCTCAGGAACTTCTATAGCTCTATCTAAGATTAACTATTTAATTGGCAGCAGTTTCTTGCATACAAATTGACTGCATACAAAATGCCTTTGCTAATACCCACAAAAAACCTTGGTATATATCCTAATATCTTCAGCATCAAGCATCTTCAATTTAAGAACGTGTTATAACTCATAGTATAATCAGAAAATATATTTCACCCTGTTTACCTGTCCCGTCTCAAATAAGGCGCCTAATAAGGTTGACCCTTCTCAAACCTTCGACACACACGGCAACACTCCTAATCTGGTACTCAGTATACATGAAATATGTAGTTTCGTTCAAAATTTCGGATAATTCCTACTCAAATGCAATGATGGATTATTCCAAAATTAAATGAATTCATAGATGTTCATTTCGGACGAATTTGATGAAGAATGAACGATTTGACAGCTCAGCTTTGTATGCGTCAGTACCCTTATTTGCCCATACATTTCCAATCAGCGTCCCTAGCGAACTGTATAAGAACTGATTGGAAATGTATGGGAAATACGTAAACAAAAATACAAAAACAGTCATTTTCGTAAAAACTCATACTAAGGGTACTGTATGCGTCAGTTCGCATTTGTTCGTAATTGTTTTACTGACACCTTACATGTGTCAGATGCATATTAGCCAAATCATAGAGTTGTTATTAAGATATCTACTCTTTTACATAATATATTTTGTTATCTTTATTAACAATCAATATTTTTAGTGATAACTATGATCGTAAAACTGCTTGCAAGCAGTATTAAAATAATATTAAAAATGGTAGGTATGTCATAAATTTAGTATTAAACACTAGTGTAAAAGTACTTTGTATAATACGGACGAAATCGCGGGCAAAAGCTAGCTTAGTGATAATAATAACAATACCATTATACTATTATTGTGCTTCTTCCAGGAAAAGGATCTTATTCTGATTACTATTGAATTAGACGCATCTAAAACCAGTTTTCCACTATGGGATATAATAAAACCTTGATTTTAGTGGAATGCTACACAATAATAAGCACGACATCAAACATTTTCAAATATTTGAAGTTTCAGGCTTAAGTATTAGTCTTATGTTTGCCATTTTACTTAGGGTGGGTTGCATCGAAAGCCCGGTTAAAGTTTGCGTTAAAGTTAAATATAACAGTAGCTTTGACGGTAGCGATGGAATGTAAGAATTCCGTGTTGCACCAATAGATTTGTCATTAACGTCATTTGTGTCGCTGTCACCGAAATTTTTAGTCGGAATTGACAGATAGGGAAATTGACAAATAGAGTAATTTTAACTGATTTTTTGATATTTTTTTATCACCTCCATGATATAAGTTGTTTTTATACTTCTGTCAGAAAACTCACCAATGATATACTTTTCTGACAAGAATATGGAAAACAAAACGACGTTACTAATAAACATATTTTTAGTATACATTTATTGAAATGTACTTGTTTCTGTGTGGTAGATTTCACGTACAAACAATAAACTATACTATTACTAGCTGACCCGGCAAACGTTGTGTTCCCATATAAATAAAAAATAGATAGTAGCCGATTCTTAGACCTACTAAATATGCTTATAAAATTTGGTGAAAATCGGTAAAGCCATTTCGGAGGAGTTCGGTGACTAATATTGTGACACGAGAATTGTATATATAAGATATACTATACTATTATATTCGATAGTGAAAAACCAGCATTACTACCCCTACAATTCCCGCTAACGCAAATACTAATTTATTAATCGTCTATTGCGTACGGAATAACAAACTTACTTTATTAACACCAGAATTGGATCAATTACAATCCACTAATGTGCTTACGTATTCAGTGGGGTGTCCTGGGAGTGGTACTTCTGTATTCCGGGACTTTTGTTCTCTTCATTCCCGTTTATGGGGAAATAAATACGGAATTTTGTTGCTTCATCGGTAAGGTTTTTGGAGCGGAAAAGTGTTTTTAATAGAAAACAATTTTAATAAGAATACTAAGTAAAACTATTTGAATTGTAATCAACTCAGATTAGATTAGATTACTACCTGGGGTTGGTCGCAGACCATCCACTTACTGAGGACTAAGTTGAAACGCCTCAGATAATCCCATCAAAGTGGAACATTAGCGCTTAACACTGCTGTTAAATAAATTATTCTGATGAAATGAATTATTCTGAGCAAATAAATCACTCTATTTCATTCTATTACACAAAGTTTACATCACATACAGTATGATGATAAATGGCAAATGTCCGTCTTTAATAATCAACCCCAGACAAGATAGGGACCCTACATACGGATGGCCCGCGATGCGTCTATACCATAAGTTGCAATGCTCGCGAGAATGTCACACTTTATAATATTTATATTAAAGTTTAAATAATATATTAACGAAAAACGATTATTTACCTTAATAATGACAAATTCCTTTTCGCTCCCTCATTGGAAACCTGTAACAAAGAAATTGATGATGTTAATAATAGACGAAAAAAAAAATTATAGTACTATTGTGTCTTTTGCTTATCAACCAATTTTCTTTTTGTTTGGTATATGATATATATTTGAAACGTGAAATTATATTTTTATAGTAAATTTTAAAAAATAGTTAAGGTCCTTCGACCACTGGCCGAACACTCAAAACGCCCGTAATAACAATCCGTTACCAATTTTTGTTTGTCAATGTTCGAATTTTGACAATTTTTGGGTACTTAAACTGACGAATTTCGATCCTTAGAAGTCAAACATTTGGATAGATTGCTTAAAAATAACGGGCTTAAGTCTATCTAAAGTTAGTATTCTTTATGTAAAGATACCGTTATATTTTGCCAGACTATTTACAGTAGAGTGTATTTATTTATGATTTTGCTTTCGTTACTTAAGTTGTACAAATTTATTCAGAGAGAACTTTTATATAAATCCTAGGCTTTAATCGCAGAATCACGTTTATCTGGTTATAAATCTTTTAGTACATAACTCTGGACCCTTTTATCTTTATTTTAGTAAACGGTTTAGAGAACAACGTTTTGCCTTATTTATTTTTTATTTTAATAAAGGCTTATTAGACTCTTGTTTTTCAACTTGTTATTCTGGAAAATAGAAAGTATTTCGCACACGTTTACATAAAAGCAAAGGAGTTCCCATTAACCTTAAGTTATTAACAACTAAGAAATAATTTTGAATTATATGCTTAAATACTTTTTTTAAATATCTCTTAAAGGTTCTCTCTGATTTTTTAAAGTTATGTGCGTTTGGACAATTTATTATCTGAGAGATTAAAAAAAGATTCTAAAAGGTGTCTGAAGTCTATCAATACGCACTTGGCCAGTGCGGTAGACTAATCCTTGACATTCTGAGAGGAAACCCGTGCCCAGTGGATAATGGATTGACGAGTGTAAATATGCCCTTAGATAAATATCAACGCTTAAAACCCAAGTGAAGGACAGGAAGGAAGGGCGTGCTCAAGAATACCGGGACAGTCAAATGCCAGGTTAGTCACGTAGGAACTCATCAATTTGAAATGTAACGCCCTTACGTGACCGGTGTTGTGACTGAATGACCATTGCAGTATCCGTCTTCTATTCAAATCCAAATGAACTTACTATTGTTAAACGCTAGAAAATCTTAAATAGGGTATCTACGAGTTGTATTATAGTCCACCATTGTGTAATTGTACTATAATAATAGAGCAGTATACTCCATGCTTTTTGTTATTTTCCCAAAAAAATTTAAGACTTTAACAAAACAAGAAATATTTCTATTTAATCGCCATTCAGGATTTTAGGCATATCTTTGTACATATCTAAATGAACGCATATATTTCATAGAATTAGGAACTGTCTGATAAATATAGAGGCACGCCAGCCTCAGTAATTATATCTCCATCCTCTAACTTATACCATCATTCCTTGAATTACAATAATCTCTTAGGTAATATAGATTGTTTTTTAGTTTGCTACTTCAGAACGATAAGATTTTAAGCCATAGCTTAACCTTCCTTTAAGTTCACTACGGCCAAGTACGAATTGATATTCGTAGACTTCACGATTTAATTTTTTTTTTATCTTACGCTCACACAAATTTTATCGCCACAATTTATTTACTAAGGCTTCCTACGTCGTTAAATGGATCGAAGACCTTAAACATAAAAGTTCAGCAAGTTTGTGGATTTACACAAAACGGTTCTTTAACTCGATGCCACAAACCGTAAAACCTCTCAGTATCAGCAATTCAGATGATCTCATCGCTTAAACCCGACTACGGTTTCCGTTTCAGATTTGTGCGTGATTGTACAAAGCTATGGTATAAAGGGGTACAGTTATGTAGAACGAGCGATAAATAGTACTAGTATGAAATTAATTCAAATCAGAAAATAATTTAATAATAAATATACTTAAGCCCAGATAAGGTCTCTATTAAAGATTCATTGGATATTTATTAAACTCTAAGAGTCTTCAGTGGTAGGAAAGCATCATCGGCCGACCTCGGGAAACTTCTATTAATCCTATATATTATGGTTTATTGTGAAGTGGCAGTTGATATTTACCAACAGGAGTGCATGCTCGTTTGCAACTTCTATAAAATTGGGTGTTAACAAGGTTTGTTGTTAGAAAATGTAATTGTGTAACAATGAAATCTTATTAGTTTAATTCAATTCACAGAGACGTACTTCACATAGAGTCTCATGCATTACTGTTATTTGTCTTGGGTGTCATCCTTACTCCTTACTAATATTATAAATCCGAAAGTAACTCTGTGTGTCTGTCTGTCTGTCTCTTCTTCACGCCTAAACCACTGAAACGATTTTAATGAAATTTTGTATGAAGATAGTCTGAGACCCAAGAAAGGACATAGGATAGTTTTTATCCCGGAAATCCCACGGGAACTAGGAATGGCGATCTAAGATCGATTAATCGGAGAATCGATCTTTTGGGCCAAAAAGTCGATTATTTTAATCTATATTAGTAAGGATTGAATCGTAAACTATGCATTTGATCTTTAGCAAAGTAGTTGTCCATGAGCCCACGAAGGTTTCAGAATTGGTACGACCAATTTTCGCCAGATGGCGCCGCTGTCATTCCAATGAAGGTACGAATTTTCAGTTTTATGTATGTTAGTATGTATGTATGTTATTTTCTTTTAAAAGCAGGCGAAGCCGCGGGCAAAAACTAATAAAACATAAAGATGAGTATAAAACACCCACACTCATAAGAGAAATGGAAATTCACTATTTGGATAAGACTGATAAGGAACCAGACCCAGAACCCTACACACACATATCAAACCGATATAGTAACCGCGCGGGTCACCAATTAATGTTTCAAAACAATGAGAGATTTCCAAAATGCGAATTTGCATCTGTGTATTCATAATGGTTTAGTAACAATGCACGTTCTATATTAATGTTTACCGCCTGAGGACACCCGCTCTAAATTTACAATGTAACAGCACAGTAGGTTCATTTTTCAAAGTGTACGTTAGGGCTGTCAAAGACTGTTTCGAGAGAAATTTGATAAGACTTATCTATTGTGAAAATACAGATGCAAAAAAAATATTATTACTAGAAATTATTTTGTTGTGACATTAATTATGGGAAGTACAATAATAAAAAAATCAACCTTTTCTTTTTTTCAACAACACACGATCTAAAATATTAAAAACAACTTAAAAATATGAAATAAAAAAGTATAAGACTTATTAAATTATTTACACTTTATTCTTTTAAAATGACTGTTTCTGTTAGCACATTTTTTTTGGTATAACGTATTTTATAATTTAATCTGATTAATTTGAGTGACAACCCTAGCAACAGTATCCCAGTATCACAAAGTTCACAAGTTTAGTGGCAATAAAACTTTGTATGCACAGCTTCCCGCGAACGGGATTTTACTATGAAATTGTTCATCTTATCGCATTAATTTTATAGAGGTGGTACGAACAAAAGATTTGATCTTCTTTTTACCACACGTGTATAATAGTGGCATGTTAGATTTTAACATAAACTATCTATATTCCTTTGTTTAAAATTATAAAGCTGAGTAGATTGTTTTTAGGGTCTCGTAGCCAAAGGGTAAAAACGGAACCCTATTACTAAGACTTCGCTGTCTGTCCGTCTGTCTTAATAATAGGGTTCCGTTTTTACCCTTTGGCTACGAAACCCTAAAAATTGTTAGGAAACGCAATTACTTTAAATTAAAATTTACTTACTTCTGTACCTACTCTGTTCTTGCAGTAATGTTTACTTTTATGTATGTGTGCAATGTGGTCAACAAAGACTTTATTAACGTACCTAGAGAGCTGTTACTTTTAAATTAAATTTACTTACTTCTGTACTTAGCCCTTGCAGTAATATTTACTTTTATGTGTGTTTGTATTTATGTGCAACATCTGTGTGAGTTATGTGGTCCACAAAGGCTTTATTAATGTACCAAGAGCGTTACTTTACAAAGTAACATATAGAGCGTAGGATTCATTTTTCACGTTGCTGTGTCCGAGAGAATAATACAACATTGTTGCTTGCAATGGATACGTATATTCATTTAAAGTTTAAAATAATGTCTGTAATAACTGACATTTTTTTTTTTTTTTATATAAATAGACGTAGCAATTTTATAAGTGGTTACTGCCGCCCATGGACATCTGTAATCAACCCCAGATAGGATTAGATATTCCTACCTGAGGTCACACATGCGCCGCTACCCCTGAGGACTAAGCTGAAACGCCTCGGAAAAGTCTGTCTCCCTTACCACACCCTTCAAACCGGAACACAGCAGCGCCTAACTCTGCTGTTATTAGGTAGAAATAGGTGTGGCGGTGGTGCCGCCGGAGTCGAACCGCAAAGGGTTCTACCAGCTTCACCTTCTGTGTGTTTTAATGAACTTGTCCCTTTTTTACAAGATTGAAGTAGCACACGAGCGTGCAGTCCACCCGCTGATACATTTGTAGTGCTGCCTGTAGGGAAATTTACAACCAACTTCATCTAGTACATTTTTTTACTGCAGCCGATCACAGATTTGTTGCACTCTCGAGTGCTAATATGGTCGCCTCATTACATCATTCTACATTCACACTCCTATGCTAAAAAGAAGAACTGCTCCACGCTAGAAATTGATTTAACATTTTTATAACGATCCTAACTACTATTATAAATGAAAATATGAGTTTGTTTGTGAGCTATAATTTCTCGCCTGAATCAATGGTCATGAAATTATGTAGATACGTTATTAGGGGTCCAGGAAAGGATATAAGGTACATTTAATCCCGAAAAATGTACCGTTCCCAAGACATAGACAATAATCTTTCAACGTGAGGGAAGCCGCGGGTAAAAGCTAGTGATAACCACTAGTTATGAAAACTAAAAAGCTTTGTACAATGCAAGAAATGTAAAATGCAAAAATTTCCTGTGTATAGTCATTTGAATTTCAAGTTTTATTAATGTTTCTTTTTATATGTGATTCTCAAAAATAGTTAGCATGTCAAAGAAGCAACAACGGTTGTTGTTTAAATGAGAAATGTAAATCTTAACTTTTACTACGAAAGCTATCTTAGTATTTGAAAACCTCATACCTAAGTATATGAAAAAGATAACTTTTAAACAGAATAATAATAAAAATACTATACTAAGCAAATTAAAGTTACCTAAAAGGAAGTAAAATTAAATTATAAATAATAATAAATTGAACTTATTAAATAAATATGTCGTCCAAAACTCCTACTTGTGACATAATGCCCAGAACCTGTTTTCTCTTTGTAACCATGACTGTGTAGTTGTAAAGGTATTACAACCAAAGGCTTCGACTCCGGAGGTATCAACGTCAATCTATTGTTGTCATATAAAAGCAGGGTTAATTCGGGTGTTGTATGCGCTCGGTGACGGACGCAAACACAGCGCTTCCGAATATTCATATTTCGTATTCGCGATTTGCGCGGCGATCGCCGCTGCACGGAAAATGGCTATGAGATCTGAACAACTCATAGCCAATGAGGTGTTGGCGTTTATACAACACGCCATCGACACCATGGATGAAGTCAGCATCATCCAAATCTGTAAGAGCAACTTTACACGCGAGGAGATCGGCAGTGCCAAGATCCTCCTGTTTGAGTCGCTAGGGATGAGCGACCGGATGCCTTCCCGAAGGAAGGATGAAAAGGGAGAAAAAGGACTCCAGGATATCATCAATCTCCTGAAGGTGACTGATCCTGATGACCTGCCTGCTTTTGTGGCGAAGAACATCCACAAGCTGCCGCCCGTCACGTTCGACCATGTGGATGTAACCAGGCTGTTGAAGGACATCACAGCACTGAAGACAAGCCTGGCGGAAGTAGTATTGAAGCTAGAAGCCTCGCAAGACACCATCAGCGACCTACGGGCTGAAGTTGCTACATTACGTAATACTGTGGCAGTAAGTAGGTCGCCAGAGGTTACTAACATCAACACGCGTCGTGGGGCATGTAACACCTCGTCAGCAAGTTTCGAATCTGCGAAACTTGACACGACCCCGACCGCTGCGCCCGCATGTGGTGACACGTGCGCCACCCGCCCCGCACCTCCCCCCGCCGAGGTGTCGCCGTGCGTCGTCATGTCCACGCCTCAACGTGACTACGCTGCAGCTGCCTCCCGCCAGCTACCCGGGTAGCGGAAGACAACGAGGCCAGAGAGGGAAAGCGGGAACCCCCGCATCGAACCCCCTCGCAGTGCGGTGTCCAACCATGTGGCAGACAAGGATGGCTTTATTAAAGTCGAGCGGAAGAGGAAGAAGCCTCCTTGTCGTAACCAATGTGGCACAGCACCGACAGGAGCGGATCATGTACTGCGTCCTGCTGTTCCCGTAACGCTCGTGTATGTCTCGCGGCTTCACTACAACACGAAGCCGTCTGACGTAGTGGAGTACTTGGCGATCAACACCAATACCCGACTGGTGGTCGAGAAGTTGGAGGCGCGTAACGCAGTGAACTTTAGTTCATTTGTTGTACGCGTCCCAACCGAGTAATTGTCGACCTTCCTGAAGGAGGAGCTGTGGCCGAAGGGAGTTGTGTTCCGGAAATTCCGTGGACGGAGAGGACCCCCGGCAGTCACCAGACCCGCGTCTCACGTCGCCGCAAATACGTGATTTAGTTATAAGTATATATTAATATGTATGTTAGTCTGTAAGGTATATATGATATGGACCTCTGTATTCAATTATACTTTTGTATCTTTGTTTATACTGTCTGAAATAAATGGTTATTATTATTATTATTATTATTAATCGCTGCTGCACTTGAGTTAGAAGGTTGTGGTGATAAAGAAATCATCAGACTTATACAAGGTTTTCCATTATAGTCCTCAGGGGCTATTTACACACACATTTATAGCCGATGTTAAGAAGGACTTTAATCCTATGTGGAGTCGATTACAGATGTCCATGGGCGGCGATGACCACCCTCCATTAGGGCATGCTCGTTTGGTACTTTTATGTATTGTATTAAAGAAAGGTTCAAAATATTATATAGGTCCATGTAATATAACTTTTTACAGCTATTGAATTATCAATCAAAATAATGAACACAAATATTTGAATGAAACAACATACACAAAAATACTGCAATATTTTTTTTGATCAGCGTATTTGTAAAAACAATAAAACAAAGCTATGTACTGAATGGTACAGCAATCGTTTGATTAATCCTAAACAACAGTGGGGGAGGCACGTGCACGTAGATACATTACAAACGACACATACGGTTACAGCTCTATTTGATTTAGAGCTTATAGAAACCATGTATAGTTTTTGTCACGAACGAGCAAGATATGCTTATTAGTGATCGAAGAAGATATGGAATAAACTTCGGGCCCCCGATTGAGAGGCCAAGTTTCTGCCACTTGACCATCGCTTAAATAAAGCAATAATCTATAGTTTCTCTATATTCTATCATCATCATCATCAACCCATTATTGTCCCACTGCTGGGCACGGGTCTCCTCTCAGAATGAGAAGGATTTGGCCATAGTCCACCGCGCTGGCCAGTTGCGTATTGGTAGACTTCACATACCTTTGAGTTTTTTTTTCTTTTTTATAAAATCTCTCAGGTGTGCAGATTTCCTCGCGATGTTTCCCTTCACCGTTTATGCAAGCGATAATTTATTTCTAATACGCACATAACTTTGAAAAATCAGAGGTGCGTGCCTGGGATTTGGATCTCGGACCTCTCGATCGAGTTCCTTAACCACTAGGCTATCACTGCTTCTATATTGAAGTCAGATAGGCAGATGAAATAAGAATGACGTCATTGTTAAGATTTACTCACAATGTTGAGATATAACCCAATTTCCTTACGACACATGGCCGTGGAAATAATTATTCGTTATGACATCTGCGAAACCTTTGTCATTTCATTCGTGGAGATGTTTCATAATGCACGGTAATAAAGATAACGTGACATATATTATTCTTCATATAATATAATTATATTTTCGTGAAATGTATCTTAGTTATTTTGCAGAAATCAGGTTTCACAATACAATTATATGTTTGTAATGTACCTATTACGTCTTAGTTATTTCGCAGAATTCAGTACCCTTACCATGAGTTTTCAAAACATCCCACAATTTTACGTTACGTTAACTCAATCCATTATTCTGTTCCGTTTGCTTAGTAGACTGAGTAAACGTAACAATAAGTAAGTGCTCAAGTCTTTTTGTCTGCCTCACCTGTTCGCAAAAAAGAGAGACAAAACATAAAGCGCCACTCTGTCAATTTATACATAGTTACACATAGTTCGGATACAATCCGCTAGGGGCGCTGATTGGAATTTGTATGGGCAAATACGTAAACAAATACCAAACAATTCATATTTGTCAAAACTTCAAAACTCATGGTACAAGTACTTACACGGTTTTGAGGCCTATATTTTCATACATTTAAGAATAGAGTTATAACTTATAACCCATTACAGTCCCACTGCTGGGTACAGGCCTCGTCCGAGTGAGAGGGGCTAGGTCAAACAATTACGTTGGAGCCCGAAGACGGATGCTGTGTGCGGTACCACATTGCAGACTCGTAATTATGAAAGAGTCTCCACTGATGTGAGCGCTGACCTTGCTCAATGGCTTGGTGGAGTGGAGTCCAGCTGTTGATAATTTCTGCACGCCTTTTGCTGAACTTCGCAACACGGCAGGAGCGTACATTGCAAAGCTTTAAAACTAATTGGAAAGAGTTTCTGTAATGTTTTATTGCTTTATTTTGTGTTTAATAAATAAATAAATAAAGTCCATCGCACTGGCCAAGTGCGGAAAAGTGCAAAATTAGCCGCAATGTGCTTTCATAATGGCTACATAAGCCAGCCATCTGCATTAAATAAATACCGCTTTCTATACTTTTGGTCCAACACAAGAATTTACTGTGTCATGAGTGTCATGGACACATATATAAATTTATCATACCACCCACCCATTATGAATCCACTGCAGACGGGCACGGTGACCACTCCATCAGGCTGGTAGTAATTTTGCCAGAATTACAACTCATAATAGCTTTTATAATACAGAGATAGCAGACAAGCATGCAGACCACCTGATGTTAAGTGGCTACTACCAGCCAGGGACATCTGTAATCAAACCCGTCGTCGTCGTCATCAAACCATTATTGTTCCACTCCTGCGCACGGATCTCCTCTCACAATGAGAAGGTTTAGGCCATAGTCCACTTCACATAGCTTTGAGATTATGTTTTTTTTTTAAATCTCTCAGGTGTGCAGGTTTCCTCACGATGTTTTCCTTCAGCGTTTAAACAAGTGATAATTAATTTCTAATACGCACATAAAAATCAGAAATGCGTGCCTGGGATTTAAACCTCGGACCCCTCGATCGAAAGGCCGAGTTACATAACCACTAGGTTATCACTGCTGCTCTAATCAAACCCAGATAGAATTAAATATTCCTACATAAGGTCGCTCACAGATGCGCAACTACCTTGAGGACTAAGCTGGAACGCCTCGAAAAAGTACTCTTAACACTGCTTCTATTAGGCAGAAATATAATAGGCTAAATTCAATGAGTTAATAATTTATTCTAGTACCTATTTTACTTGAAACTTTACGTATATTAAACCACTTCAAACAATGAAACTACTACATTTTGTAGAAGTAATTGAATATAAATTGAAGGAGCTTCATAAATACAATTCATTATAGTGAAGTGCAGGCCAGAATTGGATGTTCTTTTAAAGTATTTCTTTTTTCGCACTTTCATTCCATATTTTTCATTACTGTATTCCACTTCATGTAAGAGCACTTTAAATAATTGGACAGTCCTCAGACACATAGCCTTTTGTTACAAATTAATCTTATGGGATTAAACGTGCAATTCTTGCGTGTATTGTAACATAAGTATAGAAATTATAAAATTACCTACGTTAAAACTCAATATTAAAGGTAGCTGTGTTCTGATTAAAAGGGTGTTGTAAATGACACATACAAAACACAATTTACACTTATTTACAAAGATCGAAATTTGACAATGATAGGCAAAACATGAGATAGACTGAATTTTTATGACTGTGTATTTCGAAGTAAATTGAAGTCAAGAATAATCTGAGCAAAATCCATTGAAATGCCTAAATAATACGAGTACTCGTACTCTTTTATTGTTTTAGAACGAAGAATTTAATAGTTATGTAAAAATGCAAAACAAAGTACTATAACTTAAGTTTACAAAGATATTTCAAAAACCTAGCTATTGCATTTCGATGCGGGACATTGCGTTTACAGCTCGTAACGGGCTCTACTCAGTCTGGCGTGAGTTTACAACCCAGACATAATTCACTTGTTACAGTTACTGCTCGATAAACCCGCTACTCTTACATACACTGTTGCAAACGTAGAAACTATTTTGTCGATTGACAATTTTCTTTCAAAGTTCAATAGTTTTTAAGATAATAATTTACTAAATATGGTCTGACTTTTAAGATGATAAGCATGAAGATGAAAATATTTATTTTATGTATTATAACCAAACCAAATAACCAATTGCGAAAAGTTACAAAATCCCAAAGATCCCAGTAAAAAAATCCCAAGAAAATTCTGACTTTCATGGGGTACATCGATTTACCTTTAGCCGTATCTATAAAAAGAAATATGTGCACAAAAATCCTTTTCCATTATAAAGTGTTTAGTCCGAATCTTCCTTTCAATAATCAAACCTTAAAGCGTCGTATGATAAAGTGTACAACTTAAATATATTTCAAAAATAAGTACATTAAAAACCTACGAATTGCATTTCGATGCAGAACATTGCGTTTACAGCTCGTAACGGGATCTACTCAGTCTGGCGTGAGTTTACAACCCAGACATAATTCACTTGTTACAGTTACTGCTCGATAAACCCGCTACTCTTACAGAGACACTGTTGCAAACGTAGAAACGATTTTATCAACTTTGTCGTTTTTTGGTTCTAGAATACTGTTTTCTTACAAATCCGTATATAGTGTTAGCATCGAATAATATCACTCCTACTTTTGACAACGATTTAGAAGACGACTTGAGATTCGAATAAAATATTATAATTATAAAATCAATATAATATTTAGGTAATTCTGTATTATTTATATTATATTTTATATATCAATTACTTATATTATAATGAAAAAGAAAAATAAATTGAACACCGTATATCGTGAGTTAAAATTTCTCAACTTCGCGAATATATTCGTCTTAAATCATATTTTATATTATACTAGCTGACCCGGCAAACGTTGTCTTGCCATATAAATAAAAAAAAATGTTAAGGGTGAACAACCCTTATCACTTACGGGTTTGAAATATAGATAGAATATTTGAGATGGTAGCGAAGTCTGTCGAATCCAATGTGAGACATTGCAAAATCAACAACTACTTACGAATTAAAAATTAAATAAAAAAACTTTTTCTCACGGACTAAATTGTGAATCTAAACCATTCTCAAGTCCCCTTGAACACACACAACAAATTTCATCAAAATCAGTCCAGTCGTTTAGGAGGAGTTCAGTGACATACACACGCACATAAGAAATATATATATAAAGATTTTACTAGCAACAGTGTTTTTTGTTAAGTCATTTACTATTACACAGGACCAAGCGTGGTGAATACAGTCTACGTGAAACCTGTGTTCTAGCCAAAATTACAACCGACTACAGCTGTTTTATAGAAGGAAAAGAGGTAACGGGAAAGTTATACTCGAGTCCAATAAAATATCAATTTCCAAAGAGATTCTTTACTCCATAGAGTGTACCGACTTAGCTCGGTTCAGCTGTATCTATGTATAAGACAAATTCCTTGCGCAGAATTCCTTTTCCTTAACTAAGCTTATCCAGAATCTTCCTTTCAATAATCGAACCAAAAACGTCGAAATATAAACTTTAAGAATTCTCTTCAAAGCAAACTTTGAAATGTAATATGCTATGGTTAAGTTTAAATTGTAAGAAACTGAATCTGAATGACTTGTACGATTTTAAGCGAGCAACGTTTGACCATGAAGCAGTTTAGTAAAATTCGAAATATAACAACAATGATATAACAATCTTGTATTTACTTTAATTCTTAAGTGTTTCATAGCTAATCTCCTGCCATACTAAAATTACTTATGGCTATTATTATTACTATATTTTAGACGAGGGAATTAGGTCAATTTGTTACTTGATTCTTAATTGATCAAATAATATAAAAGGTGTTAGAACTAATATAAGTATTTCAAGCCAGGATCCTTAATTAGTGGCAACACACATTTAATCGGCTTCATGAAGCACCCCTGTTCTACATAGATATATTACCACCACCACTCACCAACAGGTAGACTACGCAAGTTTCTTACTTTAACCTATAATTAAAACCCCTGTATTTTCCTACCTATACAACTAAAATAGTTTTTAATAATATTAAGATATTAATAATTTAAGTTTCATTGTTAGTAGACTAATTACTCATGGTCGGATAAGTGACTTTGTAGTGGCCGGTAGTAAGAGATATTAAAATTCAGTCATCTTTCTTTTCCATATTTAGGCACATGTTTGAGTATAGACTTTGCATTTTATCAAGCTTCGGAAAGGTCGGATTTTTATTGTTAGTCTTTTGTGGGCAAAATCTATTTCTCTTTGTAAAATAAGTATTGAAGTGAGCTATCACAATGTTCTCGTAAGTAGATACACTATAGGTGGTTTGAATGGCAATTGATTCGTTATACTTTTGAAACTATTTCATTTTACAGAATAGGTATATTCATTTACGTATTTCTTTGTAATATTGTATTAATATTTGTTCCCCTTTAATTCTAAAGTTACAAAGGAAAATGTAAACCTGGTGTTTAACATAACAGTAAAATTTATTGTTATCACCTTCTGAATACTGAACAATGCATACTTATGCAATATTCCAAATTGGGTGTGACTGTATTATGTGTGATTGTATTTCTGTCTCATCTTCGAAAATAGAGGCTAAATTGGAGGGGTATAAAATTGTATAGAGAAACAAATTACGAAGAATTACTTCAATATTCAAGGTTCCAATTTAGCTACAATAAGAAACAAATGAAAACAAACACAAACCGCCTTGATAACGCGTAATTCAAATGCACAATTCCAAAAAACCGAGCAACGTAAGTAAATTTAAACAAAACATAAACAACATTGAAAGCACTCAAGTGTTGACGAGAGTAACTTTTATTCCTTTCTTCACTGCCTTTAAACAAAATAATTTAAACAAACCCCATTAGCACGTAGCCGGTACACGAACTCCCAAACTCAGTCTCAGAAGTGTCGACTAATTTGTAAAAGAAATTCGCCACGAGGGATGGCGATTCTTTCCAAAAAAATCGACTCTTGAATCGATTCAAATTGAAGTGTAATAAATCGATGTACAAAAAATCGAGGCCCAAGGAATCGAATCTCCAAAAATCAATCTTCGATCATTTCAGCAAAAAGATAGCGAAAAGTTTATCAGGACCAAAGACGCCCTGAAGTACGTATCCGTCAGCAAAAAATGACTATAACACATTCAACCAATTTCGAAAAGATCAACTTTCGATTTTCTAGGTTGAAAGATCGATTCATTGAATCGATCCTTTACTGGAGATCGATTAAAATAATAGATTTTTTTGGCCCAAAAGATCGATTCTTCGATTTATCGATCTCAGATCGTCATCCCTATTCTCCACAAAGACTCCGTATAAAGATGAGTAAATGCTGTTGTTAGACGAAAATGGTTGAAATTGTATTATAGTTGGAATAGGGCGGAATATCCTTTGTGAGTATCAACACAATAAACCCATTGTGACTCGAGACAGATACTAATTTCAAATGTTTCGTCGGTACCATCGGCCGTTGACAAAACTAAACTTATGGCACAGACTCACTGTCAGCCTTTAGCGAGCGAGAAGTCAGTAAAAGTTAAAAAAAAAGCAAAATTAAGCAAGGTAAAGTAGTAAAAGTAAATAAATATAAATGTACTCCTCTTTTTTATATCCCATTTTTAGGATAGATCTTAAAATGCCATCTTAAAATTGTTATTACAATTAGCACACCATTATAGTCACAACGTTTTAATACGCATGGTTCGGGGTTCCTTCCCAGCCAATCGGGCAACAAAATACATTTCCGTTCATTAGGGTGTCTATTGTGCGTGTAATATATATAATAATATTTGCTACAATCAAATCAATCAATCAAACATCATTTATTTAAACAAGTATATTAGATTACAAGGTTTCGGGACTCTCCTGGTAAGTTAATATAAACCTGTGGTAGGAGCGTCCGCTCTTATCTGTGGTCGCCTTTGTTTAAATAAGGTCTATGCATTTTGCTAACAATATATGACTACAATGAGCTACAAGGCATCTATCACATTCGACGTCATTGGTATTATTTAAAGCAGTTTATCGTTATTATATTATTAGATTAAAATCGTCATTTAGTTACAAGGGGTTCCTTCATTAACTTATACTGAAGCAATATTGAGGAGTAAAAAAGATCCAAGTTATTTGGACCTTTAAGAAATTTCATTTACATAATAAATTTAATTTATTAATTGCATCGGCGAGATAACATCGCTCATATTGCATCGCTTCAACTTAATATCATGCTATGGGACGAATACCTATATAACGTTTCAGTACAATACCGTGGTCATGAGATATAGCCTGTTTTTCGTGTTTTATTTCGTTGTAACCATCAGAGACACTTAGCGTGCCTTCGCAACAACAAAACAAATTTGTTTGGAGGAGGTAAACCAGTTTGAAAAAATTACTATAGCAAAAGTAAAAGTTTGAGCATACTTGTTTTTTATAAATTATTATCGAACTTGGAAGCAACCGCTTAAAATTCTGTTACAGATTCAAATTTAAAACAAAATCAAGTTTAAAAAAAAATAAGAAGTATGAGAAAGATCATGAAAAAATACATCTTGAATATAATTATAGTGTCACTTACTCCGTAAGTCGGCATTTTCATTATAGATATTATCCACATAAAAAGGTTTTCCATTAGTTAATAATTGTCCTCATAGACGTCCCAAGAAAGGAAATAATATCGTAGTCAGTTATTGACTGACTAATAAAAAAAATCCTATTTTTTTGTCTACGAAAGATCGAATTTGACAAATTCTAGTTGATAATTTCTACTAAGCAGAAATTGTTAAATAAAAAAATGCATTGATTGATTATTAATATAGAGTAAAATCTCCTAGATTTAATCACTCTCAAAGAAATACTACTCCTAAATAATTATAGTTCAAAAAACTAAAAAACACGCTTTTATGATAAAATCAACTAAAAAGTAGAAAATAATTTTCAATCTAAGAATCAATTAAGGAACAGTAAATAGTATAATTGTGGAAAAAGTGTGGGGTGCTTTTCGAACCTGATAAATGGAGCACCCCACACTTTTAATCCTGAGGATGTTGATAAGGACAATGGTACAAAATTATTAATGTTTAAAATATTGAATTGTCATCGGTCCTTAATAAGTATGCCAAATTTCGAGTTAATCCGACGTTTTGAAGGGGGTTAAAATCATGTTCGAAGATTCCGTTACATACTAACATACTAACATACCAACATACATACGTCTGAAGCTAATAAAAGCGTGTTAAAAATGTGACTTTCGACACTCTACAATTAGGCGGAGAAAACAGAATAGCGATAAATCCTCACCAAGTCCTAAACAGTACAATGAGAATATATTTTTCTTGGTCAGATTAAACGGTTGCGGCCAAATTTATTACAATCATGGGACGATAAACCCTTTCATTTTTGCCACCCTTTTTCCGCGTATTTTAACTGCGTCAAGAAAACAAATACAGAAACAAAATCGCTGCGAACGACATTTATCCAATTGTACGAGTTTTTCAAAATTATTTCGTTTCACAAAAAGTTTGCGAAAATTGCTTAATAATGTAATGAAAACTGGAATAATGATTTAAAATGTGTCATTTATTGAGGCAACTGAGTTATTAATTAATTTTGTAAAACTTAACATTTTTAAAATTATATTCGTTTTATAAGGATATTTGTGAGGATAATATCAGAACACGGTTTGGTTTAGATGACAATGCAGAATTAGTTTAATGACGTCATTTTAAATGTAATATGGCTGTACCCCAAGAGTGTGGATCAATTATTTATATGCAACACCATGATATGGATATTAAATTAAAAGGAAGAATAGAACAAGTAATTAATTTAAAAAATCAAAAACCCGACTGCATCAAAAAGGCTGAAGTAGAATTTCCAAAAGCAGTGAAATAGGCATTTCATTATGTTTATCCAGAAAGCCAAATACAAAGTTTCATAGTAGGTGTCTGCTTCAAAAACAAAAGATGTTCAAACAATATTATCCTATTTTATCCTCGTAATGTTCATTTACGCTATATAAAGAACCTATGTGTAAAATTCCAGCACGCTTAAGTTCAGCGGTTTCCCTTTGCGTTGATCTCTGGTACAGCAACTCTCTCATTTAGTCAGACAGTCATCTCGATGTGTATATACGAGTATATATGTAATAGCTGACCCGGCAAACGTTGTGTTGCCATATAAATAAAAAAATGTTATGGATGAAAAACCCTTATCACTTAGGTGTAAAAAAATAGATAGTGGCCGATTCTCAGACCTACTGAATAGGTATATAAAATTTGGTGAAAATCGTTGAAGCCGTTTCGGAGGAGTACGGTAACTAACACGAGAATTTTATATATAAGATATATTATATAATGTATGTGTAATCTCCTCTTAATTTCCTTTATTTCGACACCCTACTCGATAGGTTTGGTTAACTTTTTTAAAACGTGTTACTATTTTGCGAAAAAATTCACCATTTACGGTCTATAAAATATATAACTTCAGTAAATCAAAGTTTCGGTCATTATTTTACCTCGTTAGAGGTAGCATTTCATTATTTTTATCCAACAAGCATGATACAAAATGTCATAGTGTTTGCTTCAAAATTGACGATTGTTCAAATGAACTTTTAACCCTTATTTTACCCTCTACGGGGTTGATTTTTCGGAGGGAGATAAATAAGTGCGTCCTTGTTCCTATTCAGAAAGCCAAATACAAAATTGTATAGTAGTTGCTTCAAAATTAAAGGATTTCAAAAAAACTGTTTTTCCCTATTTTACCCTCTTAAGGGTAGAATTTCCAAAAGGCCTTTCTTAGTACTTATTCAAGCTATATAGAGAACCTGTGTGCAAAATTTCAAAACTGTAAGGTCCTTGGTTTAGGCTGTACGTTGATTTCTGAAAAATGAAAAAGTCATTTAGTTAGTCAGTCAGTCAGTCACCTTACTGTTTTATATATATACAAATATGTTTTTATAATCTCCGTTTAATTTCCTTACATTTGATACCCTACTCGATAGGTTCGGTTAACTTTTTTTTTTAAATGTGTTACTATTTCGCGCCAAAAATCCGCCATTTTGTTTTTTTTTTACTAACACCTATCTAAGGACACTCGGGTCATTGAGACAAATATAATGACACTTTAACTGTTGAAATTCATCCAGCCGTTTGTTAGATCGGATCAAATAAAGAAAGACAAACATACAAGATACGCGCGAAAAACATAACCCTTCCTTGGCAGTCGGGTAAAAACCAATGTCACTAAAATCATGTATAATTAATTATGTATTATTGTATTAAATATTATAATAATGATATTATATGGAAACATAAACTTGAAAAAAAAATGTATGAATCTTTTAAAGTATTTTAACATATGTAAATACTATATTTATTACAAAACGAAACATTTTACGACTAATCATAGAGACATAAGTATTCAGTGTAATATAATTACTATGAATCTAGATAAATGTCAACACTTATTGAGTTAAGAAACAGATAACGTTATCTGTAGAGACATAAGAAGGTATAGCGTTAATTTAGAGATATTAGGACACAATCTAATCTTTTCATATAATAAATATGTAAGCTTTGCGTTTCTGTACATCGAATATATTTCCAAAAAGCAGATAGAAAATTGAGAGTCTATCTAAATTGCATCAAAGTAAAAGTACTAAATTGAGAATTCAATTTTGTGTTAATAAAATCCGTATCTTGACTTTAAAGACAGAAGTCATTTTTCTAACATTGTATGACGTGTATGCGGAACGGAGAATTTTAGTTTACCGATGTCCTCCGTGAGCTTAATAGGTGGCGTTGTATAATTGACGATATTTTTTTTATAGTATAGGAGTAGCAGACGAGCATGCAGTCCACCTGATGGTAAGTGGCTACTGCCGCCCATGGATATTTACCCTATCTAATCAACCCCAGATAGGATTAGATAGTCCTACCTGAGATCGGCCATAGATGCGCCGCTATCCCTGAGGAGTAAGCTGGAACGCCTCGGGAAAGTCTGTCTCCCTTACCACACCCTTCAAAACGGAACACAGCAGCGCCTAACACTGCTGTTATTAGGTACAAATAGGTGTGGAGATGATGTCGCCGGAGTCGAACCACAAAGGGTTCTACCACCTTCAAAATAATTAAAGATATTGTGAATCTAGGCGAACAAAGTCGCATTCTTATCTTATACGAGTATGTAATAAGAAAATCCTATTATAAATCTTTTGTATCATAATGGTGCGAATAAATAAAATTGTTCTCTAAATGGATTGTACAATTTTATTTTCCAGACCATTGCTCTTATCTATAATACCGAAGTGATTGAATTGTTCAGCGGACTGGAACCTTTTTGATTTACTCAAATAACTTTATTGTATTGTAATTGATTCAGTCACTCATAAATCAGTATTTCGATATTAACATTAATGGTATTATGAGCAAATGAACAATACATATACGCATAATTATTTCTGGCTACTATTGTATGTGGAAGAGAACATATTTTTTATAATATAGGAGTAGCAGACGAGCAGGCAACGTACCTAGTGGTAAGTGGCTACTGCCAACCATGGACATCTGTAATCAACCCTAGATACGATGAGATTCCTATCTAAGGTCGGCCTCATATGCGCCTATACCCTTGAGAAATAAGCTGGAACGCCTGGGAAAAGAAGTTTGTCACCATACCACATCTTTCAAACCAGAACACAGTAGCGCTTAACACTACTGTTATTAGGCAGTAATAGGCGTAATGGTGGTGCAGTCGGAGTTAAGCCACAAAAGATTCCACCACCTTGAAAGCCTCTTAAACAATGGAATGTCAAAAGTATTTCTTGAAACCTTTATTAATGTTTATCTCACATTCATTATTCATCATAAATATGTATAGGGAATAATTATCATTTGCAAAATTTCATGCTCTTTATATACATAGAACTAGAGTAAAGTTAACAATATGTGTTCATTCTATTTAGTAGGTCATATTGATGGCTATATATAAATCTCGTAGACAATAAATAGTTATGGGAAGTTCTACGACGTATCCGTTCGATTTATACGATAACAGACATAGTGGTCTCTATATGAGTCGTTTCATCTTAAATGACCAACTCCATCCATAACCTTTGCGTAAAAACCTCTCGTAAAACGAAAACGTTAGTACGTACATTCTCATCGTTTTAACAGTTTATCTTCTATAAAAACTCCGATGTTATGACAATAATAAATTCGTTTTCTGTTCCCCTCTTTGTGTCGACACATAAAAATGTGATGCTCTGAATAATAACCATTCAGATTCAATGTAATAAAAAGCATTCTCTTGATGAAATCTTGAGGAAAGACATTAGAATAAATTTACTAGTACTGAAATCACAATTTGCGGTTTTTCACATTTATCATCATCTTGAAGAGCCATTTATTCAAATTTAAATTTGACTAATTCGACACTATATTTTATTCCGAATATCAACTAGAGAATTGTTTAAAATTTATTAATTTTCAATTTAACAGAAATTTGTCAAAAGTATGATTGATTGTACCAACATAAACTTGTCACAAAATTTCGATTGCTGCTGAGAAAGTAAGAAATGCAAATTTAAAATTTAAATAAGCTTCGTAAAATCCAATATCGCCAGTGCTACTTAAGACATTAAATTATAATTCAATTAAAAAGCAATCACTTCTACCTGACCGCCGTCGGAATATCTTATTGGCCTTAAATATTTGAGGAATGACGAGCTCATTGTCATTCTTCTCGAGAGCGCTCATAAAGATCTTTGCTGCGTTAAAAATATTATGGGTTTCATCTCTGAGTAGAATTCCTTATGGATCGCGGTACCGATGCTTGCTGTATTACATACGAGAAACGTATAAAAGAGTTGAATGGTCAATCTTCTTCAATAGATCAATTTAATGGAACAGAATATGGCGATTCCGAGTTTTTGCTGATAATTCCATAAGTGGACGTAATTTTGCCATCTCTTCAGATTCTTAATAAACCTTACAATCCTTGTCCATATTTTCCTCCATCTGAATTAATCTTTAAATAGCCCATAAATGGAATTGATAATAACTACAGAACACCTACAGTGTTAACGCACAAAAGTAGCATTAGTTTTTTTTAATGATGTTGAAAGGAGTGAAAGGTAGGCATTTGAACTCAATTGGGACTCATTTATATTCAGAGACAACGCTTACAGAGACAATAGCTTATAAATGATTAACTGAAGTGGGAAGAAAGCAGCCCATTTCACTCCCACAATTTAGACGAAGTCAACGACACCTCATGTGTTCAAATACCCCAAGTCGTTCAGGTGCTATGTCGTGCCAAATACCAAGATATGTAAACATACGCTTGAAAAATATTACCCTCCACAGTCGGGTAAAAAGACTGTAAACAACACGTAAAATGATGGTGTTAATGAACTACAAGATAAAATTACAACAACGGATACAATAGAAGATGTATTCCATGTTAGAACAAATAAGCTACAAACATTGTATGCTCTGAACGCTGTCTATAAACAAAGTGCCTTAGCTTTCGACACTATATCGGTATACATAAATATCATGATTCGATTAATATGTAGACCATGTGTCAGCAAACACTTAGAAGGCTACGTGACATGTATAGAGTAGCTCGAAATAATTGAACAAATCGATCTTGAATGGCACTAAGTGGATCCATTGAGATGTTTAAATATATATCATATTTCGCTTTGAGATATATCGGAGCCGATAATGGGAATTTTCTACGAATGTGGTGGAATTTCATCGCTAAATTTGATTTAAGAAGATTGTCGATAAATCTGGAAATAATATTTTTGATAAATAAAATAGCAAATAATATTTATTGGCTTTCTTTATTGGAAATTTAATCTCATTCTGACAACAATAATTTCGTTAGTAAAGTTGTTGTTTGATATTTTTATTACTGTAATATTTTAAATGTGTACACTGACTGTGAAGCATATTAACATAAATATGTGTATCAATTTACGAAAATGCTCTGCGGATTGTAATATGACAAAAGTCTGTAACTTTGAAACGTGACGGTAGAACTTTGGGCAAAACTTGAACTATGTTTGATACACACGAAATTGTCGTTAGATTAGCAAGAGGTTTTTCCCTGTAGTTCTGGGACAAGAATAGGGCTACGGTATCCTCTGCTTGTCGTAAAAATCGACTAAAAGGGGACTTCTGGGGTCGCGAGTTGCAAGAGTGGGAGCTCGAAGCTACCGCTGAATCGTTTTGTAGTGTGAAAAAGCTGGATATTTGTGGAAACGCGTGAATTGCGGCTGACTTACAAAAGCGATCGGCTCTAGATATGGTTATTGTATGCATAGAGTTGGTTATTATTTAAATGTTAAAAATCTGTAATTTGTAAACCGAATTGAAGACATACTTGAAGTCGATCACAAATGTGCTACTTGTGAGGACTGATGCTAAATTCTTTGTATAATACTCTAAATCTGAAGTGGACCATATATGCTTTTCCATTTCCGAGGACAAGTCGTGATATCACGTACAGTCCACTCATTAATTTTCTACTTCTCTGTCGAACTTATCAAAAAAAAAAAAGAAGAAATCCAATAACTCGTGCAAGAAAATTTCAGGGCGTTTCAATATCATAAAGTATACCGAACATATTTTAAAACCTAATCTAAGCTTCATGTCTGTGTGTGTCATGACAAAATATTTTTCATTCGAAAGATCTGCCGAACTGAATCACAGTTCTGATTGCTAACAGTGGGAGCTTTGTTGTGGAACTTTTATCGCGAAAACCCTTATAAATTTTATTCCTTGCAAACTTCCGCAGTACCTTTCTTACAGTGGAATATTATATGATCTGCTTCAAGTGAACGAAAGAACTATATTCTGTGTGGCTTCATATATCTTTATCGACATTTTTATATAACGGTAGTTTTTCATAATTATAACTTAGGTTAGGAGAGGAAATATCAAGTTCGAAATGTTAAGTACATCAATATCATGATTATGATTATCCTCTTCTTAGAATGAAAAATAAGCTACAGTCAATTTAGTTGGAAAAGTGCAAATTGGTCGACTCCATATACTTTTATTAACAACATCGACACAATTGCCTATATAATAAAAAAAAACCTTTTTAAAACTTAAAATAAAAAAGGTTTTTTATGTTCAATCATCAGTATCATGAAATATCTTCCTGTATACACTTAATATGTTTGCTTTGCTTGCTTTCGTCTTATAATTTTAATATGATCAAAATTAATTTATACCCAAATATATCACAAAAGCTCAAAGAATTTTACTTCACATTTACCAATAAACTTGAAAAATCCAAACAGATTTCTATGTTCACTCCAATATCCATTGTTAAAAGCTAGCAACAGGGGCTTTCAAATATTCACAAGCCAGTCTCAAGAAGTGTTCGTATAACTCGAATCATCTCCATTGAAAACTTGGACACTGGAGAGCGATTACGATTCAGATTCGCCACGACCTAAGTTGCCTTGTTAACTGGAATTACGTAGACATCTCGAAAAGGGATTTGTACGAATAGTGGTTTAGTTGCAACTCAGTTTGCCAAAGATTTGTCCTACTATTTGTGCAAATAGGTAATACTGTATCGTCGACTCATTATTGTCCCACTGCTGGGCTTGAAACTCCTCTCAGTGAGAGGATTAGGTCATATTGTACCGCGCTGGCCAAGTGAAAATTGATAGACTTCACATACATACAGATTTTGGACAGACAGAGGGTAAAGTTATTAACATTTCTGTTATCATATTCTGTTATCTGTCATGTTTGTATTTCTGATTGTTGCTTTATTCGGTGTACATTACGTTGGTGATCATGAATAAATAAATAAATAAAATAAAAAAAAAAATAAAAAAAAAATAAAAAAATAAAAAAAACCTAATAATATATGATGTATATATGAATACTTAACATTATATGATTCTTCTAAACTGTGGGAGTAACATTGCTACATTATTAAATATTAAAGTGTTTTATCTTCTTTTTGTAATAATTTACTACTTTGTTATGGAATTCTCCGGCGTGTAGATTTTTGACGATGTTTTGCTTTGTCCTTATATAAAAATACAAGTAAATACGTTTAAAGTTAACTATTATATTTCCAGCAGATACATTTAAAGTAATTCATTCGTTTGGTACCAAAGTTCCTGTAACAAGGTAATTTATTTTCATCAAATTATATCGGAAGGAGGTTAGTTGAAGTTATGGAGTGAGTCAACAAAGTTTGGACAAATTTGTGTTCCGCGGAGTTGGGACCGCATCGTGTCTGCTTAAAAGAGGAGTGGATTGGAGAACAGTGAATTAGGAGTTTGAAAAGACTTTAAATCCTCAATAAAATCATAATAAAAATCTTAAAAGTAATACACCTGTTTTGTAACGTAATTTTGTCGCCTTACTAGAAAACTCTTTTATTTGATATATATATATATATATATCATGGCGGTGCAGAAAAAAATATCCGCCATCTTGAAAATTCGCCATATTGGATGTAGAATGACCTCACCAAACTAATCATGCGTCAAATGTGTATGCAATCGTTTGGGGTTAAGTGCTTTAAAATTCAGTTACGAGATTTGAAACTCACATACACACAGCAAGTAAAATAAAAGCTTGTAGTAAAGAACATAGGTTTATAGTAATAATACAGAAAATTACGACGATACCAGATATAACAATTTCGCTTAGTTTAACGATACAATGTTTTAAATGAAAATATCTTGCCTCCGAATAGATTGAAATACACACACCAGCAAATTGAGAGGATAATTAACAAAAAGTAATTTCTTTTATATCACGGCGTGCGTAAATTGACGTTTTACGCACGCTTCGCGTGCGCAAAACCCCCATTTCCGACCCCGTAATATAAAATTTTATACAACACGCGGACGAAAAATGTTTTTCTGACTCGTGTGATTGCAGTCCTCGCCTGCGGCTCGGCCTGCAAACTCACACTTGTCAGAAAAAAATTTTTCGTCCTCGTATTGTAATGTACTATTTTTTAACTCATAGATATTATTATTATTTTTAATTGTTACTCTCTTTTGTACATGAATCATGATAGATAACGAAACATGGCGAAGTTGAATAAATTATCTTTTTATTTAACACCCCTCGAATTGGACTGAAATTGAAGGTGTAGAATTAAATATATGAACAATATAATTTTTATTTAAAAATAATTAAATTAGACTTAATTAATAAAAAAGTGAATTCGGAATACAGTGAATTATTATTAATTATTAAAATTAAATGAATTAAATACTACGTACACTTGAGAAATATATTAAGTACTTTAAAATTACAAATATTTTAAACGTTTTAGATCGTAAAGGATGTTTTGAAAGTGTAGTTCAAGAACAATTTTAATGGAAATTCCTTGCATCTGGGCAGACTACGTACATTTTATTACTTGAATAAATTATTTTTTCCTTTAATATTCCTCGGATTGCACTAAAACTGAAGACACTCATTTGAATATTTTAATTATATAATTTTTAATTTAAAAGTTGTTGAACCGCTTTAAAATTAATGTTATAATTTACATAATTATATATGTTGGGACCAGAAATTTTAAGTAATATTATTTATCACATTAATGTTATACTAAATATCAAAAATAGTCATCACCAGCTCACCATTTACCATTACTATACAAATCTTACAATAAAGTTAATTATTGTCCCATATGGAAATGTTACAACGAGTCTTAAAACAGTAATATTCATTTTTTTTCAACAACTTACAAAATAAACTATATAAATAGTTATTATTGAAAAAATGGTTTCTTAAATATATTACCTATGTCACTCCCAAAATTTAGAAAAACAAAGTTAACTCATTAAAATCAATGAAACATACATACATATATGACTATTACATACATACACACAGACATGCAAACATACACTTAAAAAACGTTAACCTCTTCAGTCGAGTAACAACAAATAAGATAACCAAATGTCTTTATGTCCCTCTATTCAATAAAGGTACCATCTGTGTAGTAGATTTATTTAGCAAAATAAACAGACCAGATTCCAGTGCCTGTCCTTAATCGAGTACGGGGTGCTATTTGAGGGTACATTGACAATAGTTGTCAATCTCACCTCCGTCGCATGCCTGAGGCGGAACTGGGCCAAGATTAAACCCTTTCACCATAATTCCGTTAAAGTTAACTTGCTATGGTAAATTGTAGCTTACAGAAGACAGTTTAACGGCAGTTTTAATATTAAAGGAAGAGAAAAACCAGTACGAATTATTGGTTTCTTCTTCAAAATATAACCTAAGTGTATCCTTCAATTTAGACGAATCCAGCAAAGCTTCACATGTTAAAATCCGTTTAGCCGTTTGGATTGTGGGGCGTGCCAAAGTTTGAAACATGCATACGAGTACATATTATACACAAACACACATAAATATTTAAATACATGCATACATACATGCAGTGATAGCCTAGTGGTTAAGAAAGTCGGCCTCTCGATCGAGGGGTCCGAGGTTCAAATCCCAGGCACCTCTGATTTTTCAAAGTTATGTGTGTATTAGAAATTAATTATCACTTGCTAAACGGTGAAGGAAAACACTGTAAGGAAACCTGCATACCTGATAAATTTATAAAAAAAAAGAATCTCAAAGGTAGCTATGTGAAGTCTACCAATACGCACTTGGCCAGCGCGGTGGACTATTGCCTAATCCTTCTCATTATGAGAGAAGACCCGTGCCAAGCAGTGGGACGTTAATAAGTTGATGATGATGATGATGATGATGCATACATAATATCGAAAAACATTATCTTGCTCTACTCAGTAATAATAAACTGTCATGTTTTGCTATAGTTTAAATATAACATATCCAAACGCCGTATTCATGTCCTTGTATTGAATAAAGGTATATAATAGATTTATTCAGCAAAATAAACAGACTAGGTTCCTTAATCGACTACGGGGTGCTATTTGAGGGTCCATTGACAATAGTTGCCAATCTCACCTCCGTCGCATGCCTGAGGCGGAACTGGGCCAAGATTAAACGCTTTCACCATAATTCCGTATTGCTATGCTAACTCGTAATTTATAGAAGAAAATTTAATATGAATTGTTCGATCAATTTCTGGCTGGAAGTAAATGCACTAGATGTAGTTTAGAGTATTAAAATTGTAAGTTTTTTTATAATACAGGAGTAGCATGCAGTCCACCTGATGGTAAGTGGCTACTGCCGCCCATGGACATCTGTAATCAACCCCAGATAGGATTAGATATTCCTACCTGAGGTCGGCCACAGATGCACCGCTACCCCTGAGGACTAAGCTGGAACGTCTCGGAAAAGTATGTCTCCCTTACCACAAAACGGAACACAGCAGTGCCTAACACTGCTGTTATTAGATAGAAATAGGTGTGGCGGTGGTGCCGCCGGAGTCAAACCACAAATGGTTCTATCACCTTCAGTAAATGTACGAGATATATTTTACGATATTAAAATTGTAACTTTTATTAACTTGTAACTTAAAGGTAGCATTTTTATTAATGTTGAGCGAATGTTTGTATGTCTCACTCTTGCCTATGCCCTAGAGACAAAATGGCTTGACGTATTTTAACATATGAGACTCGAAGGACATTACCCTTCGCAGGCGGTCAAAATTATTTTTTTAAAACAATTTTATAAAGGTTTATGTTAAATTTGGCTCTCTATTACTATATGCATGTATAATATGGTATTTAGCATTATAGGTCTAAAATAAAAGAAATAACACCTACCTACCTACCAATGATACCTACTTATAATTTCAAAACACTTCCTGATAATCAAGGACAATCTGGCAACTATCGTTTCCAATATTTCTTGTATGAACCCCTTTTTCCATAAGGGTTACCATCAGTTTCGATAATTTAGAATTTCTCTTTCATATTTTATTTGGAACATTAAAACTTTAAAACTGTAAATATTACTTACTCTTTATCAGCATTTAATTAATTTAAAAATAATGTTACTTTGGTTGTCTAGTTTCTACGGTAGATTTTTATATACATACGAGTAAAACCGTTTATCTCTCTTTTAAACGAATTGAAAAAACCTTCGAATTAACATCATCAGACTCCAACAAACTTTTTAAAAGTACCAGTTTTTAGGTTTATTTTATTAAAAGTATTCAGATTGACAAAAAGTACAAATTAAACAATACCACAACATGGAATAACGTATTATCTCAGTAATTTAAAATATAGCACAGCGTTTAAATATAATGTAAATTAAAATTGTGGGAATTTCCCCAGTACTAAGACACTCATGGTAACCCTACCACCGTGCACTGCAAAAGAGTAATGGCCTTGGAAATAGAACACGTTCCAAGGAAACATTTCTATGCCTTTCGGTGTAAGGAACAAGGAATATTTTCCCGTACATACATAAAAGGAGTTAGAAAAGAATGGTTCTAAATAAACTAGCAACTGAGACTCCGCGTGTGTTGCGAAATGTAGGTGAATTTTGCAATGTCAACGAAGTTTTATGAGTTTACAAGAAATTTTATCGCATGTAGACATAAGTCAAATGTACAAAACAAAGCAAGTTTTAAGCCATAGTCCACCGTGCTGGCCAAGTGCTAATTGGTAGACTTCACATACCTTTGAAAACTTTTCTCTTAAGATTTCTCAGGTATGCAGGTTTCATCACGATATTTTCCTTCACCGTTTAAGCAAGTGATAATTAATTCCTAATAATGTAATACGCGCACAACTTTCAAAATCGGAGGTGCGTGCATGGGATTTGATTCTCGGACCCCTAAGGCTAATGATACTTTTTGGGAAGTTAGGATGAAAGTCAAAGAATAAACTATACGACTAATACCGTAGTGACGCTAATGAGAGGCGTTCCAACTTAGTTCTCAGGTGTAGTAATGCATCCCTGTGATTGATAACAGTAGATTTAGAGTCGTCACAATATAATAGGCCCATTTTGACACATGTCACCCTAATGTCATAAAATTTTTGAACTAACTTTGTATGGACGTATAACACGTAATTGAAAAGTCAAATACTTCTAAATATACAATTATGAAATAATTTATTTACAAGAATAATTAGTAAAAATTATAAATAGTATTACTTACACATTTTATTTCAGTTAAAATGTGTCCAGAAACCAATTTATGCTACATCAAAAAGTATCATAGGACGTCGTTGCAATATTATATCAGTCGGGCAATTTAGCAGTTTACGACAGTTTACGGCTACAGCTTGCGGTTTCAAACCATTCGGAAGAAACCACAATCGATTAACTTTCAAATAATCGGAACTTAGAATTACCAATAATTATTTGTTTATGCCTTTTTCATCGATTTGTAGTAAAATCGGTTTCTTTGGTTATCGATTTGTGTGGCACATGCCTAGTGCCGTAGCCATGCCATAGCGATGTCAAAATGGGCCTATTAAACTGTGACGACAATAGTTATTGAGTTGCATGTTCTTTTGTTAGTTCTATATCAAAAATATAGGATATTTCTCCGCGGTGGATTTTCGCCCTCAAATGGAACGTTATCAGGATAAATTGACTGTCTGTTATATGTTGACTGACTATGTCTGTTATATGTAATATCATGGATGGATATACCAGTGAAAAGTGGTGGTTTCAGTTTAAGTATAGTTCAACCGAGAAGCTACAATGCTCCCGTTTCTACCGTGATAGCAGTTCTGCGCTGTAGATGCCGACTGAACGGAACCTATACTGGGTCTCCTCACGTGAAAAAGTGGTGGACAAACGCTTTGACTTCTGGTAGAACCTGCACCCTTATTTTTTACGATTCTACAAAAATGACTGTTTTGATATTTGTTTACGTATTTGCCCATACATTTCCAATCAGCGCCCCTAGCGGATGAGCCGGAGTCGAACCACAAAGGGTTCTACTACCTTCAAAGCGAGGATGACAAACCCGTTTGTTACTTCAAACCTATAAAAAACTGATTGAAATATATTTCAATGTTAACTTCGCATGCTCACTTATATAAACGACATTTCAAAAGAATATTCTATAGTTCTAAGAAAAACACATTACAATTCTCTCGAATATAACGTTTGACGATTGACATCTTTGACACGTAGTCACGTAGGCATATCTTTTAAGATGACTACATTTATTTTCTAGATATCCTCAGAGTGTAGAGCAATACAGACAGTATTATAAAACTCACTGTGGAATTATGGAATTTCTTTCATTTATTATGAAATTAAAGTGGCAGACGAACACGAAGTGTATATGATCATATGGTAAGCGGTACTATCTTCTTCTTCAGCCCTTTGATACCCACTGCTGGATGTAGGCCTTATCCTCGCTGTCCTTATCCATCCTCTGCGGCTATGCCAGCGGTACTATGGCTCATATTATTATTAATTATTAGTATTAATTGACATATGTAATTAATTGTATTAAAAGTAATTAACTTTTGGTTAAACGAAGTAAATCATCGTTACCTGCACGCCTGAAGTTCTTTACAATATCTCGAGTATATGTGTAGCCTATCACTGACCAATGCCGTATACAACCTTTTCACTCTGTGCCCAGCAGTTGTACAGGAATCGGTGGACAACCAGGATAATGATTCTTAATGAAGAATCATGCAGATTTTACAGTACCAAAACCATCATCATCATCAAGCCATTATAGACCCACTGCTGGGCACGGGTCTCCTCTAAGAATGAGAAGGATTAGGTCTTAGTCCACCGTGTTAGCCAAGTACATGGTAGACTTCACATACCTTTGAAAACATTTTTTTTAAGAATTCTCAGGTTTCCTAACGATGTTTTCCTTCACCGTTTAAGCACTTTGAAAAATCAGAGGTATGCCTGGGATTTGAACCTCGGACCTCTCGATCAAGAGGCCGCGTTTCTTAACCACTAGGCTATCACTGCTCACCAAAATCAGTGTGACGAAAGTACAAATTACTAAACTCATTTCACAAGGACCACAAACTCAACTGCTACAAGCAGAATAATTGGTTACGAAGTTTCCGCCCCAATTGATGGATTGTCTCCCGTTAATTTGTCTTTGGCAAATTGTTAATTATGGTAATTTGGCACCGGTGACGATCGGAACCGAAGCTATTAGGAAACAGAATTCAGTTTATGTTCTTATTTATTCCTTAGAGAGGTCTGTTTTGAAATGTTTGTGATTCGATTGGTCGAGAATAATAGGGATTGAAAAATAAAACGTTCTTTGACTGTGGAAGGTAATGTTTTTCGAGCGTATGTATGTATGTACAACATCTTATTCTTTGGCACGCCTTACGGCTCAAACAGCTGGATTATTACATAAAGATGTGTCCTTGAATTCATCCTAATGATGAGAGTTACAAAGGTTTTACTAACACACTTCGAAAAGGAGGCGGTTCTATATTCGCCTGTTATGTATTTTATGACATATTTGGTCAGAAAGTTTCTGCGCCAATTGATGGATTGTCTCCCGTTAATTTGTCTTTGGCAAATTGTTAATTATGGTAATTTGGCACCGGTGACGATCGGAACCGAAGCTATTAGGAAACAGAATTCAGTTTATGTTCTTATTTATTCCGTAGAGAGGTCTGTTTTGAAATGTTTGTGATTCGATTGGTCGAGTATAATAGGGATTGAAAAATAAAAGGTTCTTTGACTGTGGAAGGTAATGTTTTTCGAGCGTATGTATGTATGTACTACATCTTATTCTTTGGCACGCCTTACGGCCTAAACAGCTGGATTATTACATAAAGATGTGTCTTTGAATTCATCCAAATGATAAGAGTTACAAAGGCTTTACTAACACACTTCGAAAAGGAGGCGGTTCTGTATTCGCCTGTTATGTATTTTTATGACATATTTGGTCAGAAAGTTTCTGCGCCAATTGATGGATTGTCTCCCGTTAATTTGTCTTTGGCAAATTGTTAATTATGGTAATTTGGCACCGGTGACGATCGGAACCGAAGCTATTAGGAAACAGAATTCAGTTTATGTTCTTATTTGTTCCGTAGAGAGGTTTGTTTTAAAGTTGAAGTTTGTGTGGCGGTCGAGTATAATAGGGGTTGAAAAATAAAACGTTCTTTGACTGTGGAGGGTAATGTTCTTCGAGCGTATGTATGTACGTCTCACTTCTCTCCTTTCTCCTCTTTTTGGCACGCCTTACAGCCAAAACGGTTTAACGGTGTCATAAATGAGGCGTCATTGGATTCATGTAATTTGTGGGAGCGACATAAAATTATATTGTTACGCAGTTCGATGAGCAGTTAGTTTTTTTTTAATATTTACTAATGAGTTCAAAATCAAAAAAACGTAAAAAATAAAGTTAATAGAATCACAGTAGAATGTATTGTTATGAATTGAAATTCGAATCAACAGTAATATATTCCTATAAATTACTTCTTAAATACATACAAAGTTGGAACAAACACGCACTTTTTTCCATAAATCACAATACTTATGTTTTTACACCTTAAATCAAACTCAAATTGTTACCAACAGTTTACGACCCCACGTTAGGGAGAAGCTACATTATTTTCTCGCTATAACGCGTTTAACACAAATAAGCCGATAAAAAACGGGCCAAGTTACTTCCAAGCGCTTTTCTCTCAGTTGGTTGAATAAATCGTGCGAGAGCCCTTTTTTAACATTATAAATACAATCGCCAAATACCATGCCGTTGAAGAGTTAGCATGCTGGAAGTGACGGTATGAGCGTACCTACTTGTACACGTAATAGTTAGGTTAAATTGGGTTAGGTTTTTCAATTGCGTCTTAATTTATCGATACCTTACGTATACCATAAAAGTATAAGAAATAAAAACTTATTTGCAAAAAATATAAGTTAATATAAGTATGAGTTAACATTTTTATGTAGCGTGAATGTACCTTAAAATGGATTTATAATAAGATACACAAAATAATAAATAAATTATTCAACCATAGAAATAAATACATTGTTCTGTTATTGAGAATCCAAGATGTAGTTCTCTGAGTAGTATCAATTACTAACCAATTAAAAATAGAGCCCATTAAATACGCATAATTGCTATATGTGCAAATATATATATTAGAACTCTTTACTAAGTTAATAAACTTATAAATGTATACTGACAAATTACCAAATTACCAAACTACGAAAGAAAGTATAGTAAACTCTATAAATATAATAGATCATCCAAAGCCTATCTTATGTTTACTCAGTATAAAAAAAACGCTTCTAGTACATCCGTGACATATATCTGTGAGGGACACTAAATTACAAAGTATTTTATCCCCTTGCCTGATAAGGACCTGAGAATTCTTTGCAGATATTAATCATGTCTCTCTCCTTGGATTTATTGTTTTATTTTTTTCTCGGCCTCAAATTGTCGTATTAATTCCATTTAACTTACCAGACGAACATCAGCTGTTGTAGAGATTTAGTGGGAGAACATTTAATTTGTCTATAAGTAGAATGTCAATATACAAAATTTATTGCGTTTAAAACATTTCTTGGGCCTTTAATTTAAAACGATACTACACTTTATGAGTTAAATATTGTGTTTTATGAAATTTCATGACCTAAGCCTAAACCTTTATTTTCTAGAGGGGAAAGTTTTCAAAAAGTAGTCAAACCCGATACCGTAGGAGCGACACGGGGTTTCATGGGATTTTTACCTCACTAAAATCGGCCTAATCTCAGCGGACTGCCTCGTGGGGATCCGCCCAAGTGAGATTGATTCGCCATTCTGATGTATACGACGGTATGCGACCAGACATGGGGGTCACTGGCCCGGCAGATCGAGCTTCCACTCTTACCGTCCGCAACCCCGGAAGCCCCCTTTGAGTCGCCTCTTACGACAGGCAGGGGATACCGTAGCCCTATTCTGGTCCCGGAACTATAGGGACAACAGGGACAAAACCAATCTCATTCCACACTCATCCGTCACTAATGCAGCAACAAATGGACGACATAATAACAACGATAAAGAACTAATCCCGTTTTATTTACAAATTTACATTATAACAAGATGAGATATTTAGAAACTAATCAAGTGACGCAGCCCTATTAATTTCAACTACCTAGACGCTTAAGATTATAACCGAGGTAGACGTTAGATTAGTCTAAGCCTGAGATTTAAAGGCTTTGTTGAGGTGTAAGTACATATATTGAAAATTCTACACAGGTTTATTACTGGAGTATGGGTTTCTATATTATCTATATTATATCTGTCGTAGCATTGGTAACATAGTCGCACGTAGTACATCGGCTGTGTCTGTAGCGTACCAAATTCGCAACTATGGCCTTATTGGACATGTACTTTTAAGAAGTCCCAAGTATTTTATTTTCTTCAAATTTTCCTTCGCCATTTAAGTACCTGATAAATCATTTCATTATAATGTTTAGTTAATTGAAAATTGTAGATCAAATCTTTTGAGGGTGGTAAAATAATGCCACTAACGTCGTTCAACTGTCTGCGGTGGGTTGTAGTGATACAACCCACCGCATTTTAGCACATTAGCGATGCAGTTTCCCGTTTGACTTCAAAAGCCTGTGTACATAAATTATTCCAACTTAGTCCTTAGGAATACCTAACAGGAACAATATCAGATAGAACTATATCACATTTATAATTAGAATAATAAGAGATCGCAAGAACGTCAAACCGATCTTTACTTTAAAATATGATACTATTTTCTAAAACTAAATAAATAATGAACCATCATATTACAAGGAATATCTCATTATTATTTCTCTTTTCAATTCCTAGAATATCTAATCTGTTCTTTAGAAACTATAAGATCTCAGGCACGAAGTATAAATTCCGAGCATATTCAAGCCGACTGAGAAATTGAGAGCGTTCTTGTTTAAATAAGGATCGCCTTTATACTGTGCATTTCCATTAGTGTTTCGAAATATAATTGAAATGTTGTTCAATTTAACAAATTATCTATCGTAACAAGAGAAAGCTTAAATAAGGATATATGCAGCTTAGTACAGTATATGCAAGATGTTATAATGGTGATCAATGTGTAGCATGCAGTCATCGTCAATCCATGACTGTCCCACTGCTCGGCAAGGGTCTCCACTCAAAATAAGAAGGATGAAGTTATAATCTACCAAGCTGGCGAAGTGCGTATTGGAAGTCTTCACATACTCTTCCGAACTTTTTCTAAGATCTTTGTCAGTAAGATGCATGCAATCTACCTAATGGTAAGAGGCCATTGCCATCCTTGGACATACTACTAAGGTGAGATTACCCCTTGTTAGAATGGCAAATCAGAACATGAGGGTTTGACACCATTGTTAACCTTCAAAACATATACTATATACACATGATTTTATAATTGTATCAAAATATATTTTCCCTTTACACCGATTTCAATAAAACTCTTTTGTTATTCTATTTTAAAGCAAAACCCTCTTCCATTGACATTGTTTATCTATTTTCAGTCCATGTTAATTTTGACCTTTTAAGATTATCTTTTCGATTTTAGCTAATCCCGTCCTGTTCCCGATAACGCCACGCATTGTAACTCAATACGGAAACAATAGCGATGTACAGGCTAATCCAATAATCCCAGGGTCAACTGGGGTGAAAATGACAAGCATTAAATTGGCTTTTGTTTATGAAATACTGAAGTAAAATGTATACAGCCTCAATAGACTTGCACTGAAAAATGGTATTCTTCTAGAATTTCATATTTTATCAATATAGATGTAGAGACTACTCTACAATAATCTCAGGGTCGACTGGGGTGAAAATGACAAGCATAAAAAAGCTTTCATTTATGAAATAATGAGATACGATAATTGTTTCACGCTCCTCTATGAGTGCGAAAGAGAATCATGTACAAGTCATTTTAGATTTCACTCTTTAGTGACACGAGTTATATAAACAGATCGTTTTATTACAATACTTTGTGGAAGGTACGTTTGCTTACCATAGACAAAATCTATTTCCTTAGCACTTTGTCTATGCCAGCTCAAAGTAACAGTATATGTTAGCTTTACACTATATGAGGAGAATTTCCATTTTATTGCTTCCAGCGACCTCCTTCCGAGAAACTTTATTACATCTTTTGAATCAATTTCGGCCTCCCATCTTAGTGACCCGGGTTCGAACCCAACCCTTACATTGTTCAAAGTTATCTGCATATTAGGAGTAATTTCTTGCCAATGGTGTAAAAAGAATTACCCAGCTGTAAGAAAATACCAAATATATTAAGAACGAAAGGTGGTACAACCCTTTGTGGTTCGACTCCGGCGACACCACCGCCACACCTATTTCTGCCACATAACAGCAGTGTTATGCAGTGTTGCTGTGTTCTGGTTTGAAGAGTGTGTTAAGGGAGACATTCTTTTCCGATGCGTTCCGGCTTAGTCCATATGGGTAGCGTGGCCGACCTCAGGTGGACTGCATGCTCGTCTACTACTCCTATATTATAAAAAAGAAGATATACTATATCTTTCAAAAACAGAAAACCTAATCCTAATGACGTAAGTTCAAAATCCGATGAACCACACGTGAATGAATAAATGCAGTTTTCAAACTTTTAAAAACTTCGTTAAGGCTAAGTAGGGAAGTTACGAGTAAAATAAATTAAAAGAGCTGACTTGTAGCCACGACTTTAATAACTTTAAAGGTGTTTTCGTGAAATGTGTTTGAAAACATGTTTGTTCGAATGGAAAAATAGGATGGATTTCTGGAGCGTGCATAAGGGCGTGGATACAATGGTGATATTAAATAGTTTAAGCGACTGCCAAGGGTCGTTCTGCGAGGGTATGTATGTATGAATGTATGTCCTTTGAAATGTCACAAATGTTTGTACCTAGCATGCAAAAGTCAAAGGCAATTTACTTTCTGGATGTCAAGAGGGATAGTTCACATGCTAAATCTAAATTTGTCAACTCGTGTCCCTTGGCCGCCATCTTAAAAAAGATGTTTTCATTTTTACGCTTTATCAGACAAACTATTCGTTACACAGAAAATTTGTAAGCACAATTAGTATCTAATTAATTATCTACAATATTGGTTTTATTCTTTTTTTCTTGTTGTATCAAAATTAACAAGAAATCAATAAACTGAAGTAAATCTAAATTTGGGATTTTATTTTCTCTCATAACTATCACAATATCCGTCAACGCAGAACACAGCAGCACTTAACACTACTATTAAGCATTAAGCAGAAATAGCTATTGCGTTGTTGCCGCCGGAGTATAACAACAAAGTTCTGGCACCTTCAAATGTAATGTAATGTTGCCTCGTGTGCACCCAGCCTTAGTGCACCAAACGATTCGCAATATCAGACGCAGCGGTTCCCGGTTTGCAATTTTATTCCAACTGTTAACAAGCTCCAGTGGATTTTCATTTATAACTCCTGTATTTTAATACACGGGAATTTAAAGTTTAATGTACAGAAAACCATTTACGGAACGGTGCAAAATAGTAGGGAGTGACCGATATTTTAAATTTGGGATCTGCATATAGCGAGGGATTACATAAATGTTGAAAATTCATGTGATCATTTGCTGAAGCGGTGAAGGATAACATCGTGAGGAAACCTGCATGATTGAGATTTTCAAAGGTATGTGATGTCTACCAATACGCACTTGGCCAGCGCGGTGGACTATGTCCTAATCCTTCTCATTCAGAGAGGAGGCTCGTACCTAGCAGTCGGACAGTAATGATTTTATGATGATAATGATATACAGTTGACATATTGGTGGTGAAAAATTGTATAAATAATAACTATACTTCAAAACTGAGATATTATATCTTATATGTATACATATACCTCTTCAGCATAAAGTCCACGTGATGGCAAATATTCCCTACCATGGTACTCATGGACATCTGTAATCAACTTATATTCACCGTTTCAAATAAATCCTTACATTCCCAAACTTGTCTTCCAAAAACGTTCCCTAAAAATTTATTTCAAATATAATCTCTTGAATTATTCAGTGTGGATGTTTTACCTTTTTAACCCTAAGCCTTGCTCGGAGCTCATTACAGAACTTGACGAGAGGTCAACAGCTTTAAATAGCAAGTTGCACGTGCCAAAAGACTTAAAAGGTATGAAAACATGGCATTTTGAAGACTTGGATTATTTTCTTTTGCAGGTTACGTATATAAATGTGGATCATCGATAGAACAGATAATTTTAGGTCCGAGGTTCAAATTCCAGGCACGCACCTCCGATTTTTCAAAGTTATGTGCGTATTAGAAATTAATTATCACTCGCTTAAACATCGTGAGGAAACCTGCGTACCTGAGAGATTTATATAAAAAAATCTTAAAGGTATGTGAAGTCTACCAATACGCACTTGATCAGCGCGGTGGACTATGGCCTGATCCTTCTCATTCTGAGAGGAGACCCGTGCCCAGCAGTGGGGCAGTGATGGGTTGATGACGACGATTGACAAGACGCTGGTCAAGTGTGTATAAGTAGATTTCACATATCTTTGAAAACATTTTTTTAAAGATCTTTCATGTTTGCAGGTTTCCTTGCGTTGTTTTCCTTCACGGTTGTGATAACAAGTGACTATTAATTTCTTAGACGCATATAACTTTAAAAAGCCAGAGGTGCGCGCCTTGGATTCGAATCCCGGATTTTTCGATCGAAAGGTTGAGTTTCACTGCTGTTCTCTATTAAGAAGACCTCTATGATTTACATTTTTTTCTATTAAAGGAGTAGTAGACGAGCATGCAGTTGACCTAATGGTAAGTGGCTACTACCGCCCATGGACATCTGTAACCCCAGATAGGATTAGATATTCCTACCTGAGGTTGGCCACAGATGCGCCGCTACCCCTGAGGACTGAGCTGGATTGCCTCGGAAAAGTATGTCTCCCTTACCACACCCTTCAAACCGAAAGACAGCTGCGCCTAACACTGCTGTTATTAGGCAGAAATAGGCGTGGCGGTGGTGCCGCCGGAGTCGAACCACAAAGGGTTCTACCACCTTCAAGAACTAAACTGGCTCGGTCTACTCACGATGTATTATCTATCATATAAAATCACTTTATTGCATCGTCAAGCATTGTAGCATAAAACACATAAACTCTATTTTCAATATAATTTCTGTCAGTTTTGTTTTCGTTCACCCGCTAGCGTACTCAATTTAATTAAGTCAAGTTTTTCAATACATAAAAGGCTGGAATGGAACAGTATAATTCATGGCAAAAATACTAATGTTACAATAGCAACTCCTATTTTCTTAAGCACTCATTTTCAAGTAAGAGGAATGAATGAACTGATTTCATACTAAAATGTGTAGCAGACGTCGCTATGTGTATGTACTCGTACGTATATTTTCACGTTCCTGTGTGGGTGGATTTATCTGTGTGCGTGGGTTTGTTAAGAGAATGTTACGTCTCTCTATAACTCATAATAATGTTTTGAATAACAAGAAATCTTCATAAATAGGTCCCGTCGAAAAAAAGAAATGAAAGCCCAAATGTTTTATTTCTAAATTATATTTATAGAGTTACTCGTGCTTCCAAGATGTATCTAACGACACCTTACTCGTATATAGTTAAAATCCAATAAAATATCTAGACTATACTCTATGCTACATAAATAGACATACATCAATACATGCTTTAATCATAATCCTTCCGTTGCCAGCAGATAATAAAAGTTTTAAACGAAAAACTAGAAAAATTTGAACGTCTCCGAAATAAACTTTTCGAAATTTTTTTTAAAAGTAAAGTCATTATGAGGATTGTTTCTGACATATTTTTACATGCATTCAATATTTTGCAAAACAAGATTCTATTGTTTTGGGAAAACATTCGAAAACTTAATAAATACAAACCCTGGCGAACCGAATTTGTGCATTTTTTGTTAACTTACATGCAGAGATCTACATTACATTTATTATTTACCTATGTAAATATTTTTCGTATTCATAAATTTTAAACGATTTAATTAAAAGCTTTTACAGGGTTTTACTTTTTTAATGGAACACGTTATTCAGTTATCAGGATAGGATGAAAAACTATCGCGTTAAAATTTATACGCAGTATTTTATAATCTGTGACATTTTTGACAGCTTAATATATAGGTGAGCGAAGTTTTAAGTGCTTTCAACTGGTCTGGGAATCGATTTTGTGTAAAGTAATGCTCTATATAATGTGTAAAAGTTTTTTTGGCTTTTTAAATATCTGAGCAACATACGATGTACTCCACTTAAAAGTAAACGGTTACAGTAGTACGAGTAACAGTAGTATTAAACGCTGTTGTTCTGTACCCTTACCATGAGTTTTCAAAACATCCCACAATTTTACGTTACGACTACTCAATACAGTAAGTAAGTACTCAAGTCTTTTTGTCTGCCTTACATATTCGCAAAAAAGAGGGACAAAAATAAAGCACCATTTTGTCAATTTAGACATTTAATGTTACGTTACTGACACTACAGTTCTGATAAAATCCGCTAGGGGCGCTGATTGGAAATTGTATGGGCAAATACCTAATCAAATACCAAAACAGTCAGATTTGTCAAAACGTAAAAACTCATGGTAAGGGTATTGTTTTGAAGGATATGGTAATGGAGATATATCCGAGGCGTTCTAGTTTAGTCCTCAGGGGTTGAAACGTATTCTATTTTATAAAAAAGAAAAATATCTATATATTATTAAGCTTTTGTGTTTTTGAGTAACTGATTTTCCTTTTCAATCTATTAGAAAGCAGGAAAAGATAGATAAAAGATAAAATTGAGAGATTCCAACTCGAGGGTCCTATCTTAAGCCTCGTCCGAATTCTTTTATAGATTGATATCTTCTTGTAAAATATCAATCTATATAAGATTATTTTTACCACACATAAAACTTTTCTTAAATTGAGGAAAAAACAAGTATTTTTGTATGAAATTGTGGTTTAACTCAGGAGGAACCATTGCCATACCTATTTCTGTCTAACAACAGCAGTATTACGCGCTGCTATGTTCTGGTTACGAGGGTACGATATTTCAAATTACCCCTGAGGACTAAGTTGGTATGCCTCGGATGAGTATGTCTTCTTTAACACACCCTTCAAACCAAATCACAAAAGCGCCTAAGACTGCTGTCATTAGGCAGAAATAGGTGTGGCGGCGGTGCTTCCGGAGTCGGATCACAAAGTAATCTACCATCTTTTATAGTCAAAGGTTGGTTGGTTACTTAGTCAGTATGCTGCGCATTTCTCCTAGACTTTTCTATAAAGGACAATAATTCTAATCAGTGAGACGGTAAAAGGTCTATAGAATATATACACGTGAAGAGGGAAATACATTTTTCACTGTAATGATTCGACAATGAAGAACATGCATCGTTCCAAAGTATTGAAGACGCAATCGAGATCAAGCGAATGTTGGATCTTAGAGTAATTATCGTCATCGGTAACGTCGCCCGCTCCTTAAACGTTCCTATAATGACCGTTTAGACGCTGAGCAATGAACATCGATCTTATCTGGTGCTGCCATTGATAACAAGGACCTAGCTTCTCTTGAAATTACTTTCTTTTAAAGTCACAGATTGGACTTCTGAAAAGTTCAGTATTTTTGTTTTTTGAAAATAATTAATGGAAATGTTTTTTACAATATATAAATAGCAAAGGAGCATGCAATCCATCTGACGGTAAGTGACAACTGCCACCAGGACATCTGTAATCAACGCCAAATAACATTACAGTCCTACTGGAAGTCGTCATCAACGCGTTCCTCTGGCAGTGAGATGCAATCGAGATCTAACAGCGAATGTCTTAAAGTAATTATCGTCATCGGTAACGTCGCCCGCTCCTTGAACGTTCCGATAATGACCCTTTAGACGCTGAGCAATGAACATCGATCTTATCTGGTACTGCCACTGATAACAACCTATCTTCTCTTGAAATTACTTTCTTTTAAAAAACCCTGTCTCGATGTCTATAATGTCACATTTTAATTAATGCATTTCCATTTGCACAACAATTGAAATAATATTATCATTGAAGGTTGCAGGGTTCTTTGAAGTTTCAATGCGGTTGTCAGATTTTTCTCGAAACAACCCTTACATTTTTTATCACATATTTTTTTTAAAATACAGGTGGTGTAATACTAATGTCATTAGTAGGACAAAAGAACAACTCCGCTATATAAATAAACAATTCAACAAAAAACTTTTGTTTATTACGTCCAACTTTTGGAAAGTTGTGAGAAAATAGTGGACAAATTGCTAAGGAAGAAATCACGAACTTTTACTCAAGTCCGTTGGTAAAGAGTCGAAAAATAAATTTATTCGCAAACTTTCTGCCCCTGAGTGTACTTTTTACAATCGAAGGGCTTCGAAGTAAAAAGTACATTTGGGGAAAAAAGGAATGATGAATGAAATCTTGGAATGGGATTAATTTATTTTCATTGTTACTTCTGGAATTATTCCGCTTAATTGGATCTTTAAATGTACTTAGCAAACAATAATGATCAAAGAAATCATAAGCTTTTAAACTTAAACGAACTAATTGAAATCTTAACCAGTACGTGATATGAACGATATTAATTTTCTTCTTACTTTTTATGACATATTATAACAGACAAGTCACTCTTAGCCTAAACCTAAACGTCTACCGTTCGAGGCGCTAATTTCATAATAATATCTGTACACAGCAGAGTTAAGAGCTGTTGTATTCCGATTTGGTTGGTGTGGTAACAAACATACTTAACCGAGACTTGCCAACTTAGTTCTCATGAGAAGCAATGCAAGGCCGACCTCAGGTAGGACTCTAATCTTATCTAAAGTTGATTCCAGCTGATGTCCGTGAGCGGCAGTAGCCACTTACCATCAGATTAACTGCATGTTCGTTTGCTACTTGTATATCTATCTGGATACTTCAAACATACCTTTTTTTGTTCACGAGGGGGAAACCTTCAAAAGATACCCAATGCCGTGGGAGCGATGCCGGGTTATGTGGGATTATTACCGCACTAAACCCCCCGGTAGCCGTCCTTGGTGGAGTACTCCGGAATCTCCGGCGGAACACAACCGGAGGCATCCAAGATACCGACGACACTAAAATTCCAAAATGATATTTCAACTTAATAATATAACAGGTGTAGGAGGAAGCTTATTATTAGACCGTTACGAAACTCATCAAGAAATATTAAGCAATCGTCGAAAAATCGTCGAAGATTCAACCCACATACTTAAATTAATTGGCAATATTTGCGAAAGTCGGTAAAAAGGGACAAAGAAAACCAAAATGATCGCACGTTGGTACACTGTACAAATAAATTACAAAGGAGATAAAATAAGTACAAATTCAATATTGGATCGGAAATGCCACAAGCTTTTGATCAAAGCCACAACTGTTAATGCTTGTTTAAACAAATTATAGCAGTCGAAATCATTGCGAATTGTACCTTAATTAATATGTACAATTCCAGTGAATTGTCATGATTTATCTTTTTGTATTTATTAATTGTTAGTAGATGTTTTGTAAGTGTTAAGGGGTGCTTCAAAAAGTTTCGGTGCTTGAATTCCAGGCAAACACTTTTGATTTATTGATGTATTGTTTTTTTTATAATATAGGAGAGTAGCAGACGAGCATCCAGCCCACCTGATAGTAAGTGGCTACTGCCGCCCATGGACATCTATAATCAACCCTAGATAGGATTAGATATTCCTACCTGAGGTCGGCCACATATGCGTCGCTACCCCTGAGGACTAAGCTGGAACGACTCGGAAAAGTCTGTCTCCCTTACCACACCCTTCAAAACGGAACATTGCAGCGCCCAACACTGCTATTATTAGGTAGAAATAGGTGTGGCGGTGGTGCCGCCGGAGTCGAACCACAAAGGGTTCTACCACCTTCAAATGCTGGATTTTAGCCGAATACTTATGATTTATTAATGCAATGTGGATATAAGAAATCAATTATCTTCCCACCGCCGGGCACGTTTCCACTCAGATTAAGAATGGATTTAAGCACCACCACGTTGGCCAAGTGCGGATTGAGAAACTTTGCACACCTTTAAGAAGATTTTTTAAACTTCCTAGACATTTAGGTTTCTTCAGAAGGTTTCTAAATCTTTAAGGTATGTGAAAATGTATGTATGTACCTGCATAGGTTTCAAATCCAGGAATCTAATTGTTGCATCCATTATTGTCTAGACTGTATCAAATTTCGGTCTTTGCTAGACCAAAAAAATGAAATGACACTTATCAAAAGGGGAGCGTTAAAGTTAATAAAATCTCATATTCTCATATTGTAATTCCCAAATCCTAATACTTGTTTCAAATATAATTGCCTCAGGGCAGTACCATCAATATTGAATAACCACCACCTTTCAGATACGTTACAATATTTTTGTTGAAAAAAACATTTCAACTGAAATATCCAGATGTGCATTCAGAACTAAAAAATCTAAATTTTTACCGCGAATATGAAATACCAAAACGATGAAAGAGCAGACTATGTTAAATTTGGAAATACCTGTCTGTGGTATTCAAAAAGTATACTCATAGGTGATGCAAGAGATATTTTCCAAAATATAAATTGTTGTATTAGTGAATATAATTTAAGACGTTAAGTGTTAGATGCTGCTGTGTCCCGAACATACATAAAGGTTTGAGTTTGTACTCGAGAAGTAGTAATAGTCATCCGAGGTGTTCGAACATAGTTTTCAAGGATAGCAATGCATACATGCCGAAGTCAGGTATGATCTAATCTTATCTAGGGTTGATTATAGATGTTCACGGGCGGCAGTGGCGTAAGCCAGGTTTATGGGTACTTCTATAATATAATAATTAAAAAAAAACAATTTTCAACCAAATTTCCTCTCTTAACCAACTTACAATAGGAACGTTGTCAATTCGAATATATTTTTGTTGTCGCAAAGTTACGAGACTAAAAAGGACCTCATACGAAACAGTTGTTACCAAAACATAGCCAAGTGTTGCGTGTGTTGATCGCAGATGTTCCTCCTTATCTCGATGTTACAAGTTGAATCTTTGTTCCAAAACAAGTACAAGTTGCTCCAATTGGGAAACTTGATGGTGTAGCGCTGGGTTCAGGCTTATCTCAAATATAAATATTATCAGGGTAATTTCTGCATGTGTCCCCTTGCGTCTTGTTATAAGATTTAATTTATTAAAAGTATTTTACAAGATGATCATCAACATCAATATGATAATAGATGATAATTATTATAAAAACAGAATCCTACTGCATAATATAGCTCACATCTTTCTCAAAATTTAGAAAACCGAATCCAACGACACCTCATGTTTTAAAATCCATGAGGAAGTAAGGGCTGCAGAGCATGCTAAAGAAGATAAGATTATCTATATTATTATTTTAATTGCATGGTAAGGTAAGGGTATTACCATTCTAATACAGAACCATGTTCATTGGTGAAACTGTAATGGATTGCTGATGATGACAGATTCTCAGAAGTATAAAGAATGAAGATAAATGATAACGAGGTTCTTGCTTCAATCTAGAGCTTTGAATATCTTTAAACTAAAGTGAACGTGTCTTCCAGACGCTCACTGAAGTGGCCGTAGAGGCGCTAAGTGAATTTAATTATGCGGAATCGACTACTCGGCTCTCCATGTTAGATGGTTTCCGCTGACTTATGATATTAGGTAATTTCCATCTTCCTTCGCTTTTGACAGTCATAACTATCTTACAAAGATATCCATAAAACGAACTTTTAAGGTGGTAGTACAATGGAGTCTGGCCTCAAGATTCTGGCAGCACCACCGCCATACCACTCACCTGCTTTGGGTTAACCTGAATTTCTCCTATGCTCAGTCATTTTGCTTTTTCCCGATTCAATAAAAAATACACTTAGCGCTTAACACACAAAACCTAGCTTCGTTCGGGACAAAGAATGTAAATCATATCGAGTAAAACCATTACGCTCTTATTTCGCCCCCGCTTCTGAAACAGTTAATGGTATTGAATTATGGAGTAGGGATGGCGATTCTTTCCGAAAATGATCGATTCTTGAAATGATTCAAATTTAACTGTAATAAATCGATTTGCAAAAAAAATCGATTCTCCAAAAATTCATCTCCGATATTTTCAGTTAAAAAGAGCGAAAATAGCATAGAAAAAAAGCAAGACCAAACAAGCATTGAAATACATATCCGTCAGCAAACATTATCTATAACACATTCCACCACCTTAGAAACAAAAAGATCGACTTTCGATTTTACAAGATGAAAGATCGATTAAATGAATCGATCCATTTCTAGAGAATGATTAAAACAATCCATTGTTCGGCCCAAAAGATCGATTCTTCGATTAATCGATCTCAGATCGCCATCCCTATAATGGAGCTTACAGCTTTCAAACTTGCCAGTAACTAGGTTAGTACGCACCGTTTGCGGAAGGGTGATTAATACATTCTGTTTGCCCTGTTGACATTTAAATACGTTTTCGTTTGCATTATTTATGGGAAGTTTTACGCTAATGTTGGCAAGTGTGGAAATATTGAAATATGTTCGCTGTATCTTCTTTATGAATTATGAGCCGCGTTTGCAGTTTACTTTAGCTACAGATAATTAAAGTGTTATCTGAGGTCAGCCAAAGCAGCATTGTTATACTGGAAGACTAAGTGGTAATCTCTGGAATACATGATTATCCTTTACTACACCCTCCAAATTAGAAATTAGTATCGCTTACCTGTTCCTGATTCTTGAAACCATCAAAAGGCATCAACAGGAATAAAAATGTGTCCATGGTCAACTTTTCATAGTAATCCAATGAATTGAAGTTAACACTACTACATACTTACTACTACAACAATTTCATACAAAATTAACTGATTTTTACTGTCCCTCTGAATAATATAAATTCATGCCACACATTCACTGATACTTTATACCTAAAGAAAGTAAAACTTTTTACCGCTGAGGGCAATAAAACTAAAGGTCACTCCAATAAAAGACAGAAAGAGGGCCTTTTCCTATAAAATATATTATTATTGAGCCCAAGGCCGTTCTGTCCACATTTGAAGTCTATGAGTGGTTTGGGCGGCAATTTGCAAGTGCCGCCCTTTGACAAGTAAATTGCGCCGGACGGGATTAAATGACTGTAAGGGATTGTGCACACTGTGATTAGGTCGCGTTATATTCACAATAGCTGTTCATCATGATCATATTCAATAGTTTATTATTCATTACTATAGACCACAAGTCAATGAATGAGAAGGATAAGACCATAGTCCACTGCGCTGCCAAAGTGAGAATTCGTAGACTTGACACACCTTGAAGATTTTCTTAAAAATCTCTTAGGTATGTAGGTTTTTTACGATGTTTTCATATACCGTACAAGCAAGTAACAATTAATTTCTCACGGGCACATACATTAAAATAAATCACAGGCCTAGGATTCGAACCTCCGACTCCTCAATTGCGGCCTCACTTCAACCACTAGAGGCTGATTCTTAATTCTCATAATACGAATCCTAGTGTGCGGCTATTAGTATGAAAAACGTCATTTAGTATTTATTTATCTCTTTTATGACCTGGATACATTCTTATCAGTTCAATAGTGCTGGACTATGGCCAAAATTAACACGATTATGTTATGGTTGTATGAACGATATTGATGCTTGTCAATTTTCACACAGATGTTGCCATTTGGGCCAGTGGATTGTTGTATAATATACTGTAATAGTGAACGCATTGACCGAATATTTACTACTCGAAATGGGTAAATCCACTACAGTGAATTTGCCCATTTAGAGTAGTTATTTAGGCTTAGTTAGTAGTAACTTTAATAGAAGGTGGTAGAACCATTTGTGGTACGACTCCAATGGCAACACCGCCACACCTATTTCTCTCTAATAAGAGCAGTGCTGTGTTCTGGTTTTTAAAAGGGTATGGTAAGAGTGATAAACTTTTCCAAGGCCTTTCATCTTAGTGCTCAGAAGTAGCGGCGCATCCGTGGCCGACTTTAGATACGATTCTAATTTGATCTGGGATTGATGTTCATCGGAGGCAGTAGCCACTTACGATTAGGTGGTCTGCAAGCTCGTCCGCTACTCTTATATTATAAAAAAATGTATGTATGTATGTCTCATTCTTTGTCATGACCATCTGTTCAACGGTTTAACGGATGAGATCTTTTAGGATTCGTCTAAATTGTGAAAATAACACAGGCTTTTAACTTTAACAGGATTTTTGTTTCATAACAATTACTTGTCTTAAGTACAAGCTGGATATTAATTAATAAAATTAGTATATATTAGATCTTAAAGTACCTAAATATAACATTACAAGAGAATGTCAAAATTTTGATATAATTTTTATTGGATTTTTATACAAATATAGGGTTTCATTTAATATTAAATTAAATTTATTAAATTAGTCTAAAATACGTGTCAAACAAATTAATTTTAAATAATTATGTTTTCCAATTTCAAGTTTGTAGTTAAAATTATAATTGCCCGGAATAAATAATGATTGTATTAATCTAGAAAGCCTAGGCTTTATCAAGATATTTTTCTTTACCGTTTAAGCAAGTGATATTTTATTTCTAGCACACTTATCTTTGGAGAATCGGAGCTTACCTAGGATTCAAATCTCAAACCTCGCTTTTGAAAGGTCGATTTTCTAACCACTACGCTATCGATCTTTATAAAAAAAATATACACGACGAATAGATAACTTTCCATTGAGAAGTCGGTTTATACGTGAAAAAGTCTGTCAATCGGTGTTATCATGTTTGTGTGTGTCCTAACGTACCCCGGACACCAGATTACACGAACATTACATTTGTATATTAATGTGTGACACTTGCCTTACTACGTTTTATGTGGGTAATTTCACTTACCAAATCTGGCTACATATATTTTTTTATATTATTGATATAGAACAAGCATACAGTCTACCTGACGATCAGTACGATAAGTACGTGGACGGTAGAGATGTTTACATAATATTGGAGTAGCAGACGAGCATGCAGTCCACCTGATGGTAAGTGGGTCCGCCCATGTTCTTCTGTAATCAACCCTAGATAACATTAGTTTCCTACCTGAGGACGGCCACAGATGCGACGCCACGCATCTGTAGCCACCCCTGAGGAGTAAGCTGGAATGTCTCGGAAACGTATGTCTCCCTTACCATACCGTTCAAACCAGAACACAGCAGCGCTTAACACTGCTGTTACAAGACAGAAATATGTGTAGCGATGGCGCTTCTGGAGCCTTATTAGTAGGTAAATGATTAGCGATGGAAGTAGAACCACAAACTGTTCAATACACGTGTCTGACACTCGCATTACCACGTTTTATGTGGGCGACTTCAATTACCGACTCTAATTATAGAGTGTAATCAGGTATTTAATTGCTTATTCGCTTTGTGTTCGAACCAATCGCGAAAGCTCCTTCCCGGAAGGCTAACGTTTGATGTCCGATTGAATGGCATGTGACAAGAATTAATCAAAATAATCTCATTTCAATCACCAAGGTTAATGTTATTTTAATTAGCCACCATGAAGGCGATTAATTCTCATATTAAGATATGAGGAAATAATTTGTGGATCCACCACGTCGCATCAATTCCTGAAATTAATATTTTTATTTGAAATGTATTTAGGGAAGACACACTAACACGACGTATTCCAACTTAGTCCTTAGTTGGTGTTGCTATTCCTGAGGACTACCTTAAAACGCCGCCATAAGTATGTCTGTCTTACCACATCCTTCAAACTAGAACACAGCAGCGCTTCACTGCTGTTATAAGGCAAATGTGGCATATGTGTAGCGGTGGTTCTTCTGGAATCGTTCTACCTTCAATACACGTGTAGGATACCCGTGTCTGACACTCACATTACCACGTTTTATGTGGTCGATTTCAATTACCGAATCTGATTATAGTGTAATTAGGTATTTAATTGCTTATTACTGTTCGAACCAATTGCGAAAGCTCCTTCCCGGAAGGCTAACGTTTGAAGTCCGATTGATTGACATATGGCCAGATTTTTATCAACTTACTCCGCTGGCGCAGCGACCCAAAGTGATTCTAGGCCTCCGACACGAGATTTCGCCACTTGTCCCTGATTTGCGCAGTCTCAAGTCTCAAGCTTTAAGTTCGCGCAAATCTGCCTCGACCCTGTCTGCCCAGCAATATTTTGGGGGGCCAACAGGGCGTCGACCATTTGGACGCCCCAAGTACGCGCGCTTGACGCCGCGATCCTCGCTCATTCTTACAACGTGGCCAAGCCAGCGAAGACGGTGGGATTTAATTACTCCTATGATGTTAGGCTCGGCCTAGAATTCAAAATAATCTTATTCACTCACTAAGGTAAATGTTATTTTAATTAACTGTACACTGTGTAGGCGATAAAGCCTCACATTTAAAGATGAGAAAATCATTGGATTATTCCTGCCTTATAACTGTTTTGGGTAAGGTTGTAAAGACGAGCTACTAACACGAAGGAGTCCAACTACGCCTTTAAAAGTAGCAAGATATCTTTAAATTCCCCTGTACGCTAGTGTACTCACTGTGTATATATAATGTATGTAAATTTAGCCAAAAATGGCATATAAGCGGAAATCTTATCTAAGAACAGATCAGATATAAATCGATTTAAATGTATCCGAACTTCAAATTTAATATTTCACTTTCATAAAAACACTATTTTAAAATGAAGCACAATTGCGTCCAGTACTCCACAATTAATTAAAAAAAATGATTTATGTCATTTTGGGGAGCATAACCATCTTAGAAGTTATGAAAAAATAATATTTACCGCAATTTATATGTTCTGTTTGCGAAGAACGCCGGCAATGGATAAAATTAAAATTTCGGTTTTCCAAAGTCTACAGACGCCCAATTAATATGCCAGAATTCCCAATGAGTATGTATTTTTTTTATGATATAGGAGTAGCCGCCCGTGAACATCTGTATTCAACCCCAGATAGAATAAGATTCCTACCTGAGGTAGGCCAAAGATGCGCCGCCACTCCCGAAGACTGAGCTGGAATGCCTCGGAAAAGTATGTCTTCCTCACCACACCCTTTAAACCAGAATACAGCAGCGCCTAACACCGCTGTTGTTAGGCAGAAATAGGTGTGTTTCTACATTAAAATGATACATTAATAATAGCAAATATGTAAGATCTCATTAGCTTTGACCTCGTTAGGACCTTCACAAGGATAAATTGTTAGACGTCAAATTAAATCATAATTTCGGTGATATTGTTTGTGACACTGTTAGGTACCTGTGTCACATTTATTTCACAAAATTGGGTTATAAATGTATGAAATGAAATTTATTTCTTTTGTACAGCCGTATAAAAACTATACGTATTACATAAAAAGCCAAAATATATTGAAATTCACGCACACATTACTATTACTTGGTTACAATGGCACAAACTTTAGAAATCGTTTAACTTTCCAAAAATCACACTCAACTTTTCCGAAAAATTCGCGATCTAGTCCAAAGAAACGCGAAATGACACATCTTACATTATGCAGTGTTAATAAAACCGTACATGAGTGGGAAGGCGCAAAAAACGCTTCTCGTGTTATTCAAATGAACGACAAACTCCGAGAGATGATCTTGGCTTTGAACGCGGGTAACTTCTGTCTTGGCTTAGGTTAAAGTATACGAAACATGATCTATTTATATTATTATTATAACGCGGTAGTTGACTGTTTATAGGTAACTGTTTTCGTGATACATTATAATGGGCATATATGATTTTGGTACATTAATAGTAGCAAATATTTAAGATCTCATTAGCTTTGGCCTCGTTAAAACCTTCACAGAGATACATTTTTCGGCATGTTACATAAAATCATAATTTCGGTGACATTGTTTGTGTCATTGTTAGGCACTTCTGTCACATTTATTTCACAAAATTAATCCAAATTGGTTTATAAATATGTATATGAAACGAAATTTATTTACTTTGAACAGTCATATGAAAATTATTCTTATTACACAAAAAGCCCAAATTTATTGAAATTCACGCACACATCATTATTAGTTGGTTACATTGACACAAACTTTAGAAATCGTTTAACTTTCCAAAAATCACACTCAACTTTTCCGAAAAATTCGCGATCTAGTCCAAAGAAACGCGAAATGATACATCTACATTATGCAGTGTTAATACAACCGTACATGAGTGGGAAGGCGCAAAAAACGCTTCTCGTGTTATTCAAATGAACGACAAACTCCGAGAGATGATCTTGGCTTTGAACGCGGGTAACTTCTGTCTTGGCTTAGGTTAATGTATATACGAAACATGATCTGTTTATATCTTGGGATGTTTGACTATTTATAGATCAGTGTTGAAGTTATGTGACATTTATTACAATTATAATATTTTTGATATATTTATAGCAGAAAATATAATTGATATGAGATATACTTTAACTTTGCCTTCATGGAGACCTTCACAGATATGTTATTAGATTTGTTTAATAATATTTACTGCAATTTTTATTCCCTCTTTGACAATATGACGGTAATAGGTTATAATGTAATTTCGGTTTCTAAAAGTCTAGACAGATTAGTTTGACTATTTGTAGACCAAAGTTAATCGTAGGAGATATAATTATAATATATGATAATGATAAAGTAATTTGATACATATATAACAGCAAATATATGAGATATAATTAACTTTGCCTTCGTTGAAACCTTCAAAGGGATCATGGTAGGCGTGTCAAATAAAATGATATTTCGGTAATATTATTAGTGTCATTGTTAGATATTCGTATACCTGACATGTTTATTTCTAAAAGTTTTATCGAATTAGGTTAGGAATAAATGAAATTTAATGTATTCATTTGTCAGTGCTTTACGATATATTTTAAAATATCTTATATAATATCATATTTTAGTATTACGCAATAATCAAGGTCAATTTTTAGTAAAATAATAATGTGAGAATTTTGTAGGAACGCTGACTTCGCACCACAGCTTCCATTTCCATCACGTAGTCCCGAACGTGGGAATTCACTCTGGGTGCTAACATCGCCCCAGCAAGTCACCATTTAGATTTAATGAAACCACGTAATATTCGGTTTAAATTAAATATTATATAATAAGTCATTTCGGTCTTTCTGTATCCTGGCTGCTGCATCCCGACGCAAAACTCAATTCACAATTAATTAAATCACAAAACAATGAAATAATAAAATTACTTAAAAATAATAAAACTAAACACGACATTTTCCAAAATGTGGCCTGACTCAGTAAATTAAAATTATACAGCTTAAATCCCAAATGAAATTTAAATCCCAGTCTCTCTGTGTCCACTGACGTATGTTACAATTATTTGTTTTGTAACTAGGGAAGCGACGTCACACATGCATAAAGTTAAGGCTAGTTGAAATGTTAAAGCTAGTTATGACGTCCGCTCGTAATGTAGTTTATTGCGTCATGAGTGACGTATTGGATTTAAATGTATGAATAAATAAAGAAACATATATTTTGTAATTTACAAGTAGTAAACGAGCATGTAGTGCACCTGATGGTATGTGACTACTTCCGCGAACGGACATCTCACAGTAACAGTACCCTTACCATGAGTTTCAACAGTCATATTTGTCAAAACGTAATAACTCATAGTAAGGGTACTGATCTCTAGAAGTTTCACTTGTTCGTTTAGTTGAAGTAAGTCATGTAGACTTTTTCTTTTCCGCATTATGAGAAATACACAAAAAGGAAATGTTACGGCTATCATAGCTATGATCACGTCGTGTATACAACAAACGTGGGGCCGTTATTCAATAGGAGACCATAAGGAAGCGCGTGTTTCCTCGATACAGAAAAGATCTGTTTGCTTCATAAGGAAACGTGTCCTATACAGAATGGTTTATCGGCTTCTTTATGATTGAGAGTGTAAATAATGTACGAGTACTTAATAATATTATAACAATCAAAGAAATTTTACCTAACTTATCGTTGTCTTCGTATTGAAGTTAGTAAAATATTATTTCATCAATTAGGTAAACGAGATGTCTTTTTTATGTAATAATATTACTTTCACGTTTACTAATACTACTAATATAATTATATTTAAAACGGTACGTAAAATTTTGAACTTAGCTTTATCCAAAACTGATGAATTATTGAGGAATATACACAGATGCCTAATATATAAATATTTTATGTCTGTATCTAACCCTTAGCTTAACAATCAACTTTCTAAATATTTAATACAGAAATATTTATTTTTAGCATTATAGCCATAGATAAGTATAGATATCTCACCGCCTAGTAATTGAAAGAAGCCATTAAATGACTTAAACAGCTGACAATTCTGTCAGCCGTTTAATGGCTGTCATAGTGTAATTTACGAGGAATAATGCCGACATGCGCAGTTAAGACACGAAATCGAAGAAAAAGTGCGAAGAAATATCGTTTCATTCGTAAATGATTTAAAAACTACATTTTTTTTAATATTTTTCAAACGCAAATATAAATGACAGAGCGAGTAATCTTTACTAGTATATGATTATAGCAGTATGTTTTAAAAAAATACTTGTAATTTCCAAAGAAACAAGATCAAATACTGTAAACAGGAGACATCTATAAATAAATTTAGAACAAATGTAATAATTTACTTGTTGACCTCCGTAAAAAAAAAAGATCCAAGATCGTCAATGGAAGTATTTTGAAAAATATAACAGCAGAGAGATTTCATCGTTCACACTTTTCATGTAAGATTTTCGGAAGTAAACATGTTTTCACTTTCCTCAGAAATTTGTAAGCTGCCTATTTTGGAATGAATGCTGCATGTATTACTAAAAGCTTATAAATAATGTGCTACTAAAGGCCGAAATAAACTTTCTTTGAATTTTCAAAATAAACTAACGTATAGTCTACAAGTATGTATGATAAATATCTGCAATCAAATTTAAATAGGATCAGTCATATACAAATAATCTAAAACTTTAAATATCGCTTACATAATATTTTAACATAACAGTCATATATACTTAAAATATGAACACACTATGCTCTAAATATTTTGTCCACTAAGCTACTATGACGCTACAAACATTTACATTGCCCTCTAACTGCGTTGACCGGAATTAACCGTATTTACTGGACGCTGGGATGATTCTACACGTCTCATTCAGACCATTTAATGTATTTTACTGCTTTACGTAATGTAAGATTTAGGTAACCTAAAAAAATGTATCGTTGTGAACCAATTATTGCGCCACTGCTGGGTATGGGTCTCTTTTCTGAGTGAGAGGATAGGGCCATAGGCCACTTTATTGGCCAAGTGCAGATTGGTAGAGTTTACGAATCTTTGAGAACTTTTTTGTAAAGAATTCTCAGGGATGCTTTCCTGCAAAGTTGAGGTAAGTGAGAAGGCTATATTGTCTTCACACCTTGAACTTGAGAGCTGGGTAACGTCCGTTATTAAGAATCTGTTCACACTTTTGCTTACCTAAAATCGAAATTTCCAAATCTGTGCCCGAAAATTTGTAATTGTCAATTTTCGGTTATTGGCAAATAGAAGTTAGATAAATTGTTTATTATTAACGAGTATAAATACAGTATTATCCGTCTATCACAAATATTTGCCACTCTTAGCTTACAACACCACAAATATTTACACTGCCCCTACGCGTTAACCGGAATTAACCGTATTTACCGGACGATGTTTCACTCTACGCGACTCGATTAAATGTCACAATAAACGAGAATTACTGCTAAGCTCATATTTTGGCGATACTATTGTACATAAACATATACAGGCTAGTCTCAGAAATTGACATAGAGGCAAAATAATAAGTTTACATTGATGAACGCTACATTTTTACTCTGTAAACATTAAAAGTTGTATATGCACACAAAAATATACAGGTGAGTCTCAGGAATTGAAACTGAAATACCATTATTATTTTTAAAACTAAAAATCACGCTACAACTGTTATTGAAACTAAAAAGCAATAATTGTTGCAATCTAGTAACTTTGCGATGAACTTTCTCTAGGGCGCTCGAACAATCTCGCCTCGAAAATCGTTAATCCTGAGGATGATGATAATGACAATGGTACAAAATTATTACAATCGTGTATTGTCATCGGTTTTTGATAATTCTTCAAAATTTTGAATTAAACTGAACGTTCAAAGTGGAATGGAATCGGGTTCAAAGATTCCGTTACATAGTTACATACATACATACAACCCAAGCTTATAAAAGCGTGTTAATAATAAGTTAACATTGATGAAAGCCACCTTTTACTCTGTAAATATTATTAAAAAAAAATAACATAAAGAAAAATCAAGGACAAGGTAGCTAAGTCAGTTTTTCCTTGCTGAATTATGAAGCACCGCTACATCATTTTTGTGTTGTAGCAGTGTGGTGCTATTGCGATCTTTTTATAGGAAGTAGTAAGCCAGATATAGATGACGAGATTTTCCATTGCAGTCCGCAGTTAGCATCGAATCGAATTAGTAGCTGCCGCCCATGAACATGAGCGAACTGCAATGCACTCCAGATAAGACCCTTACCATGAGCTTTTACGTTTTGACAAATATGACTGTTTTGGTATTTGTTTACGTATTTGCCCGTACAATTTGCAATTAGCGCCCCTAGCGGATTGTATTAGAACTCTAGTGTCAGTAACGTAACATTAAATGTCTAAATTGATAAAATGACGCTTTGTGTTTTGTCTCTTTTTTTTGGGAACATGTGTTTTGTCTCTCTTTTTTCGCCACTTGCCTTACCCAGTCTACTAAAGAAAATGGAACAAAATAATGGATTAAGTAAAAGTAGCGTAAAATTGTGGGATGTTTTGAAAACTCATGGTAAGGGTACAGATTCTCATCTGAGGTCGGCCACTGATGCGCCGCTTCCCCTGAGGACTAAGGTGGAATGCCTCGTAAAATTATGTCTCCCTTACACTTGCTTGCCATTTCTATTTTATAGAAAACAGATTTTTAATTTGCGAAGAGTTCTGTCCTCTTGATAAATGCTGCAATATTTAAATTTTAGACTAACGCCGTTTGTCCACCGACCACCGATACCGAGCCGATACCGATAATTAATGACGGCGCCAAAGTAGCGTACATACATTTACTATAGCAGCTTGTCCTTCGCTATCCGTCACCCGAGCACCGTCATCCCGGCCGCCGATATTCCGAGTAGATCGGCGTGACCGCTAGATCGGCACCGAGTTTTTGACGGGCCGATGTGTCGGCAATATAAAACACATTGGAACTTGTCCATACACTGCCGTCACACGAGTGACCGCTGGAACAAAATAAACCGCCGATATCGGTCGCAGTGGACAAACTATCGCCGTCACGACATAATTAAAATCGTTCCGAAATAATCTCGTGCTCGGTATCGGCTCGGTGACGGTGCGGTGGACAAACAGCATTACGCAACTCGTAAGACATGACGTATTTCATAATTTTTATTTTAAACATTTTTTTATCATGACGGTTAAGTACTCGAAGTAGAGTACGAACATCTGTTCATCTTTTAGTATGCAATGCTAAAGCTCTGTAACTCTGATGTAACTACATTAAGGGTCCATATCTTCCCTTCGCGTGATGTGTACAGCCTCCCGCAATGATAAATGATGTAAACATCCATTTAGTCGGATGCGTGTAGTTTCCTTTGATAGAGGTTGTTCCGCATTGAATTCTGTTGGAGATATGAGATTTTATGTCTCATTGTTGTGTTAAACTCTGTTCTAATGTACAAATAAGTGGGTCACAGCTATTTGCCGTATTCTTTAATACTTGTGTATTCTTTAATATTTGTAGTCTTTAAATAGTAGTAGCCATGTAGTAATTATCTTACTTTTACTGTTCTTTCGTTGTTTTATAATCTTGACGTAGCAGACATGTCCACCTGATGGTAAGTGATACTGCCGCCTATGGATATCGGGTGTTCATGCACCAATGTGTTTTAACTCCTGAGGACTAAGTTGGAACGCCACGGCTAAGTACTTAACACTACTGATATTAAGCAGAAATAGGTGTGGCGGTCGTGCCTCCGGAGTCGAGCCGCAAAGCCTTCAACTAACTGTAGCAACTCTTGCAATTTAACTTTGAGTATTCGTTACTTAAGCTTTAATAATATTTCTTTTTCCTTCATTATTTTTTCCTTTGCCTTAATGGTTTCATTAAAATCATTTACAGCAATTATTGAACGCTTTTGTTATTTTTCCTGACTTTACTACTGAGAAGAAATCCAAAACGATATTGAATATGGGACAAAATTATACGCGAGATAAGAAAACAAACAATGATTCAGAATACGCATCAATACACAGTACCACATGGAAAGTAAAATAAAAATCCAATACCTCCCTATAAACATATCCATAAAAATCCCATGAAATTCTATTGGTACGCGGCACACAACGTAAAGTTGACGTATCATTTCATGTGTACGTGACGCGTAATCGAATGAGTTTGTTGTGCAGTTTGCCTGTGCGGTTGGTTTTCCGATTATTCGACTGTTTCGATTCATTCCTGTAGTATAAAATGCTTTTTAACTAAAATTACTGGTCATTGAAATTAAATAACTTTGACCTGTTCAGATTTTGATATTCTAGAATTTTATGTGAAGTCTATCAAAACGCACTAGGCCAGCACGGTAGAATATGGCCTAATCCTTCTCACTCTGAGAGGAGACCCATGCCCAGTAGTGGGACAGTAATGGGTTAATGGTGGTGGTGGTATGTTATGGATTTTTTTCTACATTTTAAAGATGGCCAAAATATTATGAGGGATACCACAATGAAAAGTTCTTTGTAATACTTCAAGATACGTGTTAGTCTATTAATTTGTACTTTGTCAGTGTGATTATAGCTCTTTATAAGATAAGATCTAAGCTTCCTGAGAAAAGGGTTTAGAAAAACAAGGTGGTAGGACCGATTCAGTACAATACAATTTGTAACATGGGGCAGTTCGTGCGATTCGGTGGAAGAATTTGGTTGCCGGCTTACGGATCAGTGAGCATCTTACTCATCAAGTGTAATGCAATGCATCTATGATCGGCTTCAGGTCAAACACCTGCTCTATACAGTTTGTCGCAGATATTTATGGGCATTATGCTGACCACATAAGGGCATGCAGTCCTCGTTCGCTTGCTTCCTCTCGTTATAACCGCAATATAAATAAATTATTAGTCAAGTTTTGCAAACAAACTTATCTACTATTTGTGTTTCAATGGTCCTAAACTATTCAGATATCAGCTCCAGTCAGCAGATGTGAAGCAGTTATTTGTAACGAGAACATTGGGAATAGACGGGCGTTCCCTCGCGCCTAGTTTAGAGATAACCGTTGAGCAGTACCCTTACCATGAGTTTTTACGTTTTGACAAATATTACTGTTTTAGTATTTGTTTACGTATTTGCCCATACAATTTCTGGTCAGCGGACTGTATCAGAAATATAGTATCAGTAACGTAACATTAAATGTTTAAATTGACAAAATGGCGCTTTATGTTTTGTCTTTCTGTGCGAACATGTGAGGTAGACATGTGAGAAAGACTTGAGCACGTATTGTTAGGTTTAGTCAGTCTACTGAAGCAAACGGAACAGAATATTGGAATGAGTAAACGTAACGTAAAATTGTGAGATGTTTTGAAAACTCATGGTAAGGGTACAGATGATCTTTTGTTTAACAACGTTATTTTCTGTCGCATTATGATAGGATCCCCACAAACGACAGGATTTGTTTTTATAATATAGGAGTAGCAAAAGATCATGAAGTCTACCCGATGGTAAGGTACTGCCGCAGATAAGATTAGATTCCTATCTGAGGTTGGCCACAGATGCGTTGCTACCAATGAGGACTAAGCCGGAACGCCTCGAATAAGAATGCCTACCTAATTATACATTTCAGAGTGAAATATAGCAACAGTTAATGCCTACTTCTAATAATTAAGTAGAAATAGGTATGTTGATACCCGAGTCGATTTATGTTTACTTTGATTTTAACTTAGATATTAAAATGAGTGGTCTCACATAGGTCTCCAATATAATTGATTAGGAATTAATTAAGTACTTTCCTTGCATGTGATCATCGACGATGTGTTATTTTCGAAAAAGGAACTATATTTAAAAAATAATAAAACTTCCTTCAAAGTATCCTATTGATTTTGAGATATATAATTTAGTTGAAATGTTAAGAAATTCATTCCTTCCATTCGCATTTTCTTACATCCAAGACATATCGTAAAATAATATCTAAGAATAATATTTTCTTTTTACTGTTTAAATAATTTATTCATAAAACATATTTATAAACCGCGCTTCCTCGAGATGAAAGAACACAGCGACCTCTATTTACATTCAACTAAAGCGAAGGTTTTATGTCAACAGCCTTAAGAGGTTCTTACAAAGATACAGTATGCTGATGTTATTATTAAAGGAATTACTTATTTTTCAACGTTTTAATAATTTTCTGAGACATTTTACCTGTTTTACATAAGGTACAGGCTAGGATTTCTCATAAATACCTCGTTAAACATCTGTAATCAACCACGTATAAATTTGCTGATCTTATAAATACCATATTACGTTGAACAGTGACTACTAAGCTGGAACGCCTCGTGTTGTTTTTTTTTTATAATGTAAGAGTAGCAGACGAGCATGCAGTCCACCTGATGGTAAGTAGCTACTGCTGCCCATGGTCATCTGTTTTCAACCAGATAGGATTAGATATTCCTACCTAAGGTCGGCCACAGATGCACCGCTACTCCTGAGGACTAAGCTGGAACGCCTCGGAAAAGTCTGTCTCCCTTACCACACCCTTCAAACCGGAACACAGCAGCGCTTAACACTGTTGTCATTAGGTAGAAATAGGTGTGGCGGTGGTAGGTCGAACCACAAAGGGTTCTACCACCTTCAGTTGTTAGGAGGTCACCATATATTGTTAGGAGTAAGATAATTGAATTGTCAAATGCGGGTATTAACTAAAAGTGGGCGTATAAAAGGATACCGTAGATCGTCTACTGAGTAGTTATTTTCCGATCTTTGTAAAGAACGTTACTCGGCCAGTTTTGTTGCTCATTTGCGTTTAATTGTGTTTCTGTTAATTTATTTTGGAAAGTTAAGGTTCTCGGCTTATAAAAAGTTGGTTTTAAATAATTTCCTGACGATATCTCTAACAATATTATTATGAACTAGTGTATCACGAGAACCCTAGTCAGTTTAAGAAAAATCATTTAACCATAAGCAAACCTTTATTATGACAAAAATATAAATATAAACGAAGAAAAAAACGTTTATACCAAAGCTCATCATATTATCATTATTCAGACTAAACCACAATTGTAAATTAATTACTTATTTGAATGTTACATGTTAAAATAATGTGGTTTATGACCGTAACTTTTATTCAACGAATGAAATCTGACATCATAATATTTTGCAGTGTAATAAAATTATTTATAAGCAACAACCCGCCAACGCTTCACATAGCATACCATAAATGTTTTTTTATTTCGTAATGAACTGATAATAATAAATTTGTTGCGTCTAGCTTCTAGTTTTTTTTTTATAATATAGGTGTAGCACACGAGCATGCAGTCCACCTGATGGTAAGTGGCTAATGCCGCCCATGGACATTTGTAATAAACCCCAGATAAGATTAGATATTCCTACCTGAGGTCGGCCACAGATGCGCCGCTATCCCTGAGGACTAAGCTGGAACGCCTCCGAAAAGTCTGTCTCCCTTTGTTTCCCTCCGAAAAGTTTCTGTAATTAATAATAATCATCGTCGTTCTTCAAATAATTTAATCAAACTTTAAGAAAATGTACATCTTAATCTTCCGCATGAATCATTCTGCCCATTGAAAACCAGTTAAAAATCCATTTATAGTTATAGTTATGTTTGACATTATCGCATACAGACATACAGACAGACATCACGGGGGACTTACTTCATAATATTTAAAGATACATAAACAATTATACTCTACTGAAATCTCAGGAAGTTTTTAACAAAGTACTATTTTAAGACCTATATTTATATCAGAGTATGACATGGATGCCATTGTGGTACTTTTGTTACATAATGATACCCTTGTTCTTGAGCCCTCATTTACCTCCTTTCTAGGATGACCAACTTCCGGTTGAATGCAGACGTTTATTTTTTTCTTGCTACTTTTATAAAAAAGATTTTTTACGCGCAGGTAGGTAGGTTAGGTACGCAAAAAATAAAAGTACAATACAATACAATACAATAAATGAAATGAAATGAAATATGAAATGAAATGAAATGAAATGAAATGAAATATATTTATTTGTATAGGCCAACGACGGCACTTACAAATTGTCAGGTACAATATTTTTCTTAAACTACTACCAGATCGGAACGCGACCTCTACTGAGAAGATCTGGTAAGAAACTCAGCGGGTTTGTCTTTTTTTTTAATAATAATTGTTCTCTTTTTTTAATGCCATCATTTTTGCATATAATTAATAAAGCATTAGGTACAATATGCTTATGTAAAGGTACATATACAACTTGAATATTAAAGGTTTTCAAAAAATACACTTTAAAATAAGGAACATTATAAGCACTATAAATTCCATTTAATTTTATGGTGAGCAAAATTCATAACCTAAGCTAACCTAACCGATGCCTAAGTTTTTCATAATTTTCAAGTTGTTTTTAGGCTTCCAAGTCGCATCAGCTTAGTGGACAGGAACCTTGCTCTTTAGATCTTTCTTTTAGATTCTTAATGCATAAGCATTAGACTATAAATTAATAAATAATTCTTTCATGTTAACGATTATGAAACGTAAGTCATCGGTAAGTTCATCACCACTGGAAAACTTGTGAATTGCCACATTCGAATATTCTATTGCTTGGAAATGGCGTTTCCGTGCGACAGGAATGAGTTTTCGAAGTTGTAAAAGAAATGTCTTTGAGAATTCATTGTTAATATTGACAGAAGTTGATGCCTTACATGACTTTCCTTTTTAGATATTATAAAGCTATCCCAAATAACGAAGAAAAGACAGTATCTGATGAGTGTAATACAATAAAATATAGTAGATATCCTGTTGTTTAAAAGTGGGGAACTAACTTGTTAACTATTTCTGCCGCATAGCAATAATGTTAGTTTTTTAGCACTATTCGTTTTTCATCGTGAGATATATTTTAAGCACAAAAATGGTCAATATTAGGAGATATTTTTGCAGCCCATATTAAAACCTACGAAATAACGAATTTTGTTCTACTTTTATATATACGTACCTATGTATACATAGCGTATGTATATGTCATAGATAAGTATAGGTATCTCACCGCCTTGTAATTGAAGGAAGTCATTAAATGGCTTAAACGGCTGACAAATGTGTCATTTAATGACTTTCATGGTGTAATTTACGCGGAACAATGCTGACATGTACAGTTAAGGTGTGCAAAAACACGAAATCGAAGAAAAAGTACGGAGAAATATCGTTTCATTCGTAAATGATCTAAAAATACAGTTTTTAAATATTTTTTAAACACGAAAATAGATGACAGTGACAATTTCAATTATCAAAACTGGTTACATTTTCTTGTTAGGAGTGAGTAATCTTTACTAATCTATGGTATATGTAGATAACCTTCTACCACCGTTGACATTTACTTGAAAACCAATAAAAACAATTGCAATGTCTGCCAAATTACTTATTCACTAAACTTTTCGATACCCCACTTATATAAGCCAAGGGTCGACCAACCTTACAAGCAATAGTTTTAGCGTATGTATATGTAGATAACCTTCTACCACCGTTGACATTTACATGAAAACCAATAAAAACAATTGCAATGTCTGTCAAATTACTTATTCACCAAACTTTTCGATACCCCACTTCTATAAGCCAGCGGTCGACCGATCTTACAAGCAATAGTTCGATGAATAAGTAACGAAGCATCTTTTAGGGCCGTGTACATAACCGTGACACAAATCTTATTAAATGTCAAACCCTTTTTCTTCTTGTATTACCATACGTAAGGGCATAGTCCGAGAGTCGGCTGCATAAAAGCGGTTTTATACAGTTTGTTTAATTGTAGCAGCAAAATAGACCCGATAAAGTAAAAGAAAAAGTAATTTTATTGCTTAAATATAATAAGGGGCACTTATGAATTTTCATGGAACACTGGAACCCGACAATGACTGAGAAGATCCTAAAAATCATCAGGTTTACTGTTAGCTTTTCTTTTCAGAAACTATTCTACTCTACTTATTTATAAATAGTATCATTAAGTGAGTCCTCACCAATGGCATAGGACCTGAGATCGGCTTTAGGTATGAACCTAATTATATATGAAGTCGATTACAGTATTCCAGGGGTGGCTGTCACTACTTACAATCAGTATGCAGCAGGTGGAAAGTATGCTTGTTTGTTACTTCATAAAAATCTACTGACTCAAAAAAATGAAACTGAAATCAGACCTTGAAACCAGAATGCGTCTTTATCATGCTGCCAATGAAATAAATACAGTGGTCGTGTTGCTACAACTTAAACAAATGCTAAATTCAATTCACCAACTTTTAAATAAAACATTTTAAAATAAAACCTTATAAAATTCACAGAACAAAAATCCCACAATTATGACTTTAACCAGAACGAGTAACACATTACACTGAAGCGATGGTCACGCTACCAAATAAAGAACCCGAAGTCCCAAAAATGCGCTGAAATGGAAAAGAGCGGTGGAATTTTTACTAATTTCGTTGTTAAAAGAGAGACACAACTCCACTTGCAACTCTTTTAAAGAATTTCAACTGTAAAAAGCAACGTGTAAATGAATACTCAACAAAAACGCGATACAGTAGTTCAGGATAAAGTGATCGTTCGTATTGTACGATTAATCGTACGACTGCAGAATAAAGCATGCAGTAGACTGCATGTCAAATAAATAAAAAAAGATAAATAGAAGTAGAATACAAACATGCAGTCCAACTAATAAATAGCTATTGCCACCCATGGACCATGGACAACCCATTACTGTCACACTGCTGGGCACGAGTGTCCTCTAAGAATGAGAAGGATTTGGCCATAGTCCACCGCGCTGGCTACGTTATTGGTAGACTTCACATACCTTTACGATTGTTTTGATCAGATACGTATGACGATTAAGGCGTTTGTCCACCACCACCGTCGCCGAGCCGATACCGAGAACGAGATTATTTCCGGCCGATTTTAATATGACGAGACGGCGATAGATTGTCTACGGCGACCGATATCGACGGTTTTTATTCCAGCTAACACGCGTGTGACGGCAGTGTATTGACAAGTTCATGTTTTATATTGACTGGGACATCGGCCTGTCAAAATCTCGATGCCGATCTACTCGAAATATCGGCGGCTGGGATGACGGTGCTCGGGTGACGGACTTGGGGTGGCCAAGCAGCTATAGTAAATGTATGTACGCTACTCCGGCGCCGTCATTAATTTTATCGGTATCGGCTCGGTGACGGTGGCGGTGGACAAACGGCGTTAGTTGTAAAAGACTTAGTTGGAACACCTCGAATATGTGTATTTCCCATACCACATCCTTCAAACCAGAACATAGCAGTGCTTAACACTGCTGTTATTGAGCAAAAATAGATCTAGCGATGCCTCTAGAGTTGTAGGACGAAGGATGCCACATTTACTTAAATAATTTATAAAGGATCAAGTCTTTATGTGATATAATGTCAGTAATTTTAGTTCAGACGACATTTACCATTTCTCTCCGCTTAAACTTCCAATCGTGTCGTGGTCGCATAGTCTGCACGTTCATCTTAATTTATGCAAATTCCTCGCCGCCGCTAGTCTGGAGTTCCTCTATTAATCCGTCCGCGTTCAGTTTAATTTATTTTGAACGTCACCCGTAACTCTTTAAATGCACCTAGCGCTAGAACGGCGCTTCGATAGTGCCAATTGAAGTTCTGATGGATTTAACAGGTAGTTTGCGGCTTTGAGCTTATACTTTAGGTTCGGTTTTGTGGAAGTGACGTATTTTGGAGGATCAAATGCTACCGAGTTGTGTAGTATCATCATCTATTAATGATGAATATAAGTATAACAAAATTATGATTATAAGAATTCAGCAACTCATAGAATATGTTCGTGACACGTTGTGTCCGAAGTGTTTATTTGCGTCCAAACGAATGGTATCATCAGAAACATTAATATTTTATCAAATTATAATAACATACTCTGGCGCTAAATTTAATATATGGTTACCTAGTTTTATTGATCATTGTTATTTTTTTATAGTGCATCCGTCAATCAGTTAATCTTAAACGACCGTGTAACGTTTGCACTCAAAACACGGAAAATCATAAAATATTCTATAAACGTAATTTTCGAATAAAAATTCAATTAACTGGACCTTATTTATTTTTTCGAAAAAAAAAGAAAGTTACCTATCAGATATCTTCATCCATGTGGTACCAAAACTTACCCAATAAAACCCAAGCTAAGAGGTCAGCTCAGAAACAACAGACTATCTACGGGACAGACATAAAACGCCAGTTCGACTGATAGGGCCATAAACGTCCAGAGCCACAACTAGGGATGGCGATTCTTTCCGAAAAAAACGATTCTTGAATCGATCCGAATCGAATTTTAATAAATCGATTTACAAAAAAATTGGGGCTCAAAGAAATAACTCTCCAAAAATCGATCTCCGATCTTTTCAGCTGAAAAGGACGAAGATAAAAAAACGGCATCAGGGCCAAAAAAGCACTAAAATACGTATCCTTCAGCAAAAAATGTCTATAACACATTCAACCAACTTCGAAAAGATCGACTTTCTAGGCCGAAAGATCAATTCAATGTATCGAGCCATTTTTAGAGATCGATTAAAATAATTGACTTTTTTGATCTAAAAGATCGATTCTTCGATTAATCGATCTCAGATCGCCATCCCTATCCACAACTCTATTACCACTTGTTAGATAAGTTGGCGAACGACCTACTTCAAACTCAGTCATAATTAGGACCATTTTTATAATCCTCACTCGGACGGTCGTCAACTGATATTAATGGCCACCGTTAAGTTACCTCATAAATGCTGGGAATTATCTTTGTTAGTTATTAGAAAAGCCATTAATAAAGAGCTTGAAGGACGTATTGTTTGCTTATGCTGTTCGTGATAAACTGGGTAAATAATGTTTAGTGATATTTTGTATAACATTAAGGTTACGTACCTAAAGGGTAAAACGGAACTCTATTACTAAGCTTCCGCTGTCTATCACAGGCATCACATGGCTCTAGCTTTTGAACCGTGAAAGAGATCTAGATAGTTTATTTTCACAATTTATTTGAAGACGATTAAACTTATAATTCTAACAAATGCATACCTCTATAGGTGGAAAATAGAGGAAAATTTTTGTTATGAATGATTTGATTTGATTTCACTTACCTTCGATTATCGCTATCTGTCGTTAGCGATTGTGACTGACGACAGTCGGTGACCCCCATACCCCCATAAGTTGTGGTTAAGTTAGTTTAAACGCCGTTAGTTATTGTCCAGTATATCTGTTTTTTACGCACTACCACGTAAGGCATTTACATATAAACATACTGAAGTATAGTTTAAATTTAGATTACTGCATTTAACTATACATGATACATCTACGAGTATCCATAAAATTATATTAAGCGCATTAAAAGCGAAATTATTTTAACGACTTTAGCTTCCAAAGAACTCTCGCCAGCTGATTCAGTTCAATGATTCTCAAATGTAATATCCTAACTTAAATTATTAATGCGTATGTGACTTTGTATGTTTGTTTGATCTTTCTTGTGTTTCTTTGTGATTGATGTGTGTGATTATTATTTATGTTATATTTGTATTATTACTATTTTAATAACGTGTTTTGATTGTTTGGTATATTTTCTATCTATTATAGAAGTGACCGAATCGCACGAAATAGATTTCTGTATGGGCAAGTCTGTCAATGTATTGTGTATAGAACTGCACACATATTGGCTCAACATGCATACTGATGGGCTGCGATACTTGCGTTAAATTACAATGTCAGTAATAATATTTTTCATCTGATCTATTAAACTCACGTAATAGAAGGAATCGCTCGGAGAACTGACAACCGATGGGAAATAAAGGTCCTCGAGTGATGTCCATGTGTAGACAAAAGGACTTCAGGAAGAAGACGGCGGGAAGCAGCTAGATTCAAAGGGCACCGGACCGGTTGGAGTGGCCTCAATTAGGAGAGGCCAATGTCCTGCAGTGGACCTCAAAAGGCTGATGGATGGATGAATGGAAAAGAAGGAAAAGTACGATTTGATCTAGACGACAGTATGTTTGCAAATGCTGTCTAATTTATTTGGAATAAGTTGTAGTTATATTAGCATTGGCAATTTACTGGTTACACAAAGAAATATATGGTTTTGTACTAAAATATCGACTTATTTTAGTATGCGAAGTATGCCAGGATGCGAATAAAATATGATATATAAGGTCTGCGCTAGGATCCAAATAGTAACATTGGTTGCACACTGGCCACAGATCACGGGTTGAGAACCACTGACTTGGCCCATCTCCAACTCACATTACTGCCCGAGCAATAAGTCCTAAAATTTAAAATTTTCGGAAACTACCAAATGTTATAAATATTGCCTCAACCCTGTTTAGTGCCAAATTGTGTTTATCCATGTTAAGACCCTTAAGGCCCAGTGATGCCGATATCGGCGCCGAAAACTGTTTCAGACATAAAAAATAAAAGAAATATTTTTTTAGGTAATGTTATATAAATATTTTCGCAAATAATAAATAACTTTCCTTCATTTATATATATTTAGTGTGCCATGGACATGATCACAAAAATAAGTACACAAATACTGTGATTTTTAACAGAATCTAAATGTATTATTCATATGTGAGCCAGACAGTGAATCGAATCCGGAACCTCACTATAACTTCTCCGCCACACACACATCTAACCCATTAACATACCATTGCTGGGTACGAGGCTCTTCTGAGGCTGGTAAGATGGATTTAGGTCATAGTCTACGGCACTGGCCTAATTTGTCGAACTAAGTATTTTAACTAAGAATATAAGTTGAAGTAACTTCCAAAATTATTTCAGTAGCCCTCAACCCTCAGATATAAGAAGCTCAAAACGTATGTGATGTCATAAGGTCCCACTTCACATACGTAGGGTTTGGTACTTATCACACAGAGATCCAGCCTCTCTCATCAATAGCCCTTGAACGGGAAAATCAATTAAGATCACAATATTCTGATCTTTATTTATTGTCCACACAAGCATGGTCACAATTTTGTTTTTGATTTGGGATTTTTGTAAAATTCATGAATGATAGAAAGAAGCAAAGGGCATCAACTTTTTGACAAAGTTCCTAAAAGCAGCATGATGGACTATAGCTTTAATTCTCCTAAACTTCCAAGATGACTGGTAGTAGTAATAAAATCATTATGATGACATTCTTCCATCCTGGAAGTAACAATCGTAATAAAATTTTCTGACGGAGGTACGAAGCGAATAATATGGAAATAATCAATTGACCATTAATAAAGACAATCTGAAAACTGATAGTCTGAAAAACTAAATTTCATTGCTGAATTCAGATCCCGTGTATAAAGAGCAAAACTAAACTGGTATAAAGTGGAAAAAGATTTCGGTTACTATGCACTTAGACTTCAAAAACATAACCACCTTTAGGTAAAATAGTATTGTTAATGTTTTGTTCAGTAAGCTGAACAAAACATTAACAATACTATTTAATAATTTTGACACATTGCGTTTAAAAATCCCAATAATTTCCTCGCTCAACTCTCATTCACACGATTAAGGTTAAAACCAAAAGTTGGTTGAAAGCAACCAAAGTTTTGAGGGAGGTAATTATGTAAATGAACTCCCGTAATGCGCATAAACTCGCACTTAAGTGGACCAGAACACAAACAAGAATTTATGGGGTTAACGACATTTTGAGATGGCTTAAATGTCAGGATTTTAGTCTCTTCCTTCCTATCTCATACATGCGGTTGTACAGCGAAATAATAGGCGACAAGTGAACCGATAAGATAAGCATTTCTTGAATTTCTTCTTTTTAATTGGCAAATGAAGTTGTCTCCTTGAAACTAATTAACAATAGGCCACTTAATTATTTTACTTCACGTAGATTTTTGAAGATTTTCGGAAAAGCCACCAAGGGCTTATGTCAAATTGTCACCATGTCTACTTCTGCCTTCGTCATAGCAATATTTTGGAAACCCACTGATCCACTTGAACATTAATCTAGATAATAGTGAAGTAATAGGTAAATGCTCATTACTTCACTATTATTGTGAAAGTGTGCCAGGGTTCACACTGCTATAAGGAGGAATTAAAGACTTTAAAGGTATGGAGATATGAATACCGAAACTTACTTTACAAATACTTTCTTTCTCTGCTTCCTGTACATCTCGTTACTTGTTTGCAATGAGACAAGTACTTGTATTTCGAAATTTTAATCTGGTACTTTATTCCGCATGAGCCAGGATAAAATTAACCGTGTATGTCATATTTCCTGGTATGAATTTGAAGGTACTCATTAAAATAACATCTACAGGTCAATAACAAAACAATATTTTAATAAAAAATAAATAATTAATTATATGATAATCTGCAGCCTCTTAGGTTAATAGAAATTTTGCATCTGAACCGAACAGAGATTTGACCATACTGTCTATGAGTGAGATCGGTATAGTTATCGCCAAACTGCTAGTCCCTTCTGATGTTGTTGCGAGCAGGTGTAGTCATACAATTTTCTATGGCGTCGCGGTTCATTTCTATATTAAGATTGACTAGCAGTTTTACGCGAACTATACGTAAGTTAAAACACGCAAGTTAGCAATATATAATTTTCTCCTACGTATAAACCAGATAAAAAACTAAAACTATTCTCCTCAATGTCGAAAAGACTCAACGCCACATATGACGTAGACATAGTATAATGAAAGATTGCATAAATGAGCTATTGTCTCACTCACGTCACCCCGCAATGAGCTCGCCCCGCAGGTGAGCTGCAAGGTCGTCGCATAAATATGACTACTTTGTACGATACCGTTCATTCATTTCTCTCGCATGCTTGGAAATAATACCTTGAAATAAATTGTTTCTGTGTTTTATTTCATGCCATTGAATGTTGATGTGGCGAAAAATATAATTTTCATGCCTTAAAAAAATATAGGACAGTTATAACATTATCTACCCTTTACCATTTATGAAGCTGGTAAAAAACCAAATGCGACTAAATCGATCACATATATTATATATTTCTCTTTATAATATAAGCTCAGAATAACAGTTTAAGTAAAAAAAATTGCCGTGATCATAAAAAAAAATGTTAACATCCTTAGAATAAACATTGACAAAGGACCTAAAAATACAAAGTTTTAATATTACTATCACACATTGCTGGTACACTACAGGTACCTCTAAATATAACACAACCAGCTTGAATATAACATGACGAAGATTACTTAAATGAGCCATTGTGTCACACACGTCACCCCTGGCTTCCATGTGAACGTGACCTTACGCTTTGTTCGCACTTGATTCAGTTCCGCTCTGGGAGAACATTGCACGCGGTTTTTATTCAAAGAAATCATTTTGCTTATTAAAATGTATTGAAATACTGCGTTCTATTGTAGTTTTTACTTTCTTTTTAAAATGCAGAATATGTAAGGTAGTGCAATGTACCTTATAGTAAACACAGCCGTCCATGGACTTTTATAGATGACAGACAGAATACTCACTGTACCTAACACCACAAGGCAATGAGCATAGCACTTCTGTATTTTCACAATTGTATTTTATACCTTTTATAGGATAAATAATATATTAAATTGGAATAACACATCAGGGAGTCTAGTTGTAAAATAAAATTGCACATAAACGAACTCTTGAGTAACATAGTTTAACAACATACTATAATAATTAGTATTTAGTGGTATGGTCTTGGGTTCAGACCCAAGAGGCTACTACAATAAATGTTACTCGTTTGTTTATCTATTTTATTTAAAATTATTTATGTTGTTCTGTACTTCACGCTTCTCAAACATAAATTATTGAAAAGAACGGGTACGGCAATACCGTGTCAAATGTTTTCGTATCACTTAAAAGGCTTCCGACATGATTTAAGGACTACCTTTCAAAGGCAACATCTGGGAGCGATAGCTTAAGGTGTCTAAAGCATAGAAACGCGCATGGAACTTAGTCAATAGATATAATTCACCCAGCTCTACTACGCTCGACGTTTCTTATCTTTGTAGATCGGATCTATGTCATGCATTTGTATTCACGCTCGCTTTTAAATCAACCATTTTACCTATGAAAACATTACAGGAATTGTGATCAAAAAATCAATGTACTGACTTGCAATATAGATAACGAGTTTTGCCCGCGGCTTCGCCCGCGTTTAAAAGAAAATAATATAACATACTAACATACATAAAACTAAAAATTCGTACTTTCAACTTTGCTAAAGATCATCACTTGATCAAATGCATAGTTTATGATTCAATCCTTACTAATATCGATTAAAATAATCGATGTTTTGGGTCCAAAAATTCGATTATCCGATTATTCGATCTTAGATCGCCATCCCTATTTCCCGTGGGATTTCCGGGATAAAAACTATCCTATATCCTTTCCCGGGTCACAGACTATCTTTGTACAAAATTTCATTAAAATCGGTTCAGTGGTTTGGGCATGAAGAAGAGACAACCAGACAGACAGACAGACAGAGTTACTTTCGGATTTATAATATTATTAGTAAGGATTGAAGTTAATGCTAAGCTGCAGCGGAATATTATTGTTCATTTTAAACGTGTTAAAATGAGCATGGTCGCATCTATTTCTAGTCTGAAATAATTCTTGCGATTCAATGAAAGTGTGTGATGCCAGCTGACTAGTATGAGGCGACCATATTAGTCCTAAGAAGTGATTAAACTTTGGGAACATCATCAGGTAGAACAAGGGTCAGATGTTCAACATCAATCATCAGACTTCATCATTTACCATCCGATGTTAGTTTCCGTCGATTTTGTAAAAACACACACCTAACGTGAGCAATATACTAGTGTGAACTCTTAAGCCATTAAGGTCAGAACATTTAAAGATCCCAATCCAAAGGAGCGTGACAATTACAAAACAAATCGAGACAACTAGGTCGCAAGACTATAAGACGAATCACATTCAATAGTGGAGCCTACGGGAGCTGTAAACAAATAGGGCACTTAATCTCTGGTTCAATGTATCGTTTCCTACCGAAATAGGTTCCCCCGAACAAATGGCACGGAAAAGGGTTTGGTTACCTTCCGATAGTAACAAATAACAGTGGAATGGAGTCCCGTAATCGATCTTGTATGTGCATTCGATCTGATGTATAGTGTTACTAAATGGGCTAGGTATTATGGTGATAGGATACGGTCAACGGAACTTGTCATTGACCTCGAATTCTTTCTCTAAGAACAAATTTTGTAAAGGAATATTCGGAACGTTGTTAGTGACTAAAACTTTTTTTGTTTTACCAAAATAGTATAATTAGTATCGGTCAGATTATTAGTTTTCAACATTAACTTACTATTAATTAACTTTGATTAAAAGGTTTGTTTTAGGCACTGGGATGAAGATATGTGACAAATAAGGTAAAAAGAATCAAAATCCATAGCTGATATACAAACACTTCTGTAGAAACTGAAATTTGTAGACTAATTTTATTCCATTATGCCTAATCGTAGAATATTGTATGAAAACGATTCGGATCATCAAAATATCCGATTATAATTTTAAATAAAAACATGTCAACGTTGATAAAATTCAGTTTTGTTATCAATTAATTCCGAATGCGAAAGTTGTCACTACAAGTATTTATCAACTCCGCTCTTGCTCCCGTCGCGGCTGTCAACCGTAAACTAGTTTAGTTCATGGCTTTTGAACAAAGTAACAACTTGCATTTCTGTATAACGCGAATGAATGCAATAAACAAAAGTGTCGTAGGACCAATCAAGAGGAGTGTCATAATTTAAATGGTTTTAAAATCTACTTTGAAAGTAAGTAACATTGTATTTCTGTTATTTGCAATAGAAGTTTGAGATGAAAATAATGAAATTTCCACGTAAAGTGCATATTAACAATTAATCCCTAAAAGGTGAAAGAAATTAGCTTCAGGGAACTTATATTTTCATTTTTGTCTCAAAGATAGGTAATGTCCGTCTCAAAGATAAGCAATCCGCTCTTTACTAGCATACTCGTACAATACTTAATGACAATGACAATAAATGCGTTTTAATCATTAAACACCAAATTAGATTTCAAATAAAAACATGACAACGCTGACATCATTCCGTTTTGTCATCAATTAATTCCGAATGCGAAAGTTGTCACTGCAAGTATTTGTCAACTCCGCTCTTGCTTCCCGTCGCGGCTGTCAACCGCAAACTAGTTTAGTTCACGGCTTTTGAACAAAGTAACAACTTGCATTTCGGTATAACGCGAATAAATGCAATAAACAGAAGTGTCGTAGGAGCAATCATGAGGAGTGTCATAATGAAAATGGTTTTGAAATCTACTTTTGAAAGTAAGAATATTTTTTGCAAAGAAGTTTTAAATGAGAAAGAATGGTCACCCACACCAGTTAAAGGCTAGAAAAAATGCATTTCAGACTCAGTGAGCGTCTAGGTATAAATCCAGGCATATAGGTCTAAATTATGGAAGTTATTTGCGTATAAGAAATTAATGCTTAAACGGCACAAGTATCGCGAGGAAAGTTACTGCTGGAGAATCTCAAAAATCTTTTTCTCAACGATGAGTGATGTCTACGAATCCGCACTTTGCTCATTTGTGAGACTAATCTCTTATTATTTTAAGAGGATACGCATGCCCATGAAAAATAAAGCTTTCTACATTCGTAGCCCCACACTAGGATACCCCGTGTCGTGGGTGCCATGGATACACCCAACTGAGTACACAAACACCCAGACCCAAAACAGATATCTGAATTCATCATTCAGTTATCTGTCCGGCCGGGGATCGAACCTGAAACCCTTTGCGCATCAGACCAGTATCGTATTAAATAAAAAGTATAGAAATCGTTGATAATAAGTACTAATGACTAATGATATATTTTGAAGAACAGGATATTTAACACAGTCATAACCTTGAATAATGATAAACAGTTATTAGTTTTTTCAGGTGCAAATGATAATTATTATAGCCAATTCGTATACAGTGTTACTCAACTTTCCCTCGCTTGAGCCACAAACATAAATATTCATGTTTGTTGCTTAAGTGGGTAGCAAACATTTAGACGTTAAAAGTTATTCTGAAAATTCAAGTTTACGAATTAACCTTTTTGTTGGACGTTTTAGATAATTTGCTAGATATTTTATAAAATATGTACGGATCCAAGGGAAAGATAGACATGTTGTGACATGTAAAACTATTTTGCTTTTATTAATACATTGTAATATTATGATACCTTCAAAATTATATTTTCTGTAACACTGACATATTCTTGAAATAAATTGTCTCAGTAAAACCCATCACTGTCTCATAAATGTCTAATCATATATTTACAAGGTCAAACGGTCATACATAGGGACGTGCCCTCTAACAAAATAAATTAACTCTTCAATAAAATCCGTCGGATTTATATAGATTTTCGTTTATCGATATTACAATCCAGACACAGTAAATTGGGTGGAAAAGCACCGATTTTCCAAAGAAACGCAATAAAACCTGTTTGTTCCCGAAACGGCTCGAGTCACTTAATTTACAAAAGTATCAAAGGTACACCTTAACTTTATGGTGGGCGTAAAATGTTAAAAAAGAGTCCTATTTCTCATACATATGAACTCGTTTGTTTTTATTGCGGGTCACAGTTTAAGATTAAGATTAAGATCACAGATTTTGTGACCTTGGCGTATCACAAGAATGTTCGTGTCAAAGAAATACCGAGTAAGTTGATCTTCGCTTTGTGGTAGTGACTCCAATTTTTAGGTACGCGTTTGTATAGGTGTAGAAGTTTCAAAATAGCCACCGAGTTTAACAGCAGTTTTGACAATCGCCTTAACAACTAAACTTCTTCGCTAAAGCTACCAGTTGCGCAAGCGACAGTTGCCAATGGGCGATCAATCAAAATGTTATATGTAGAATGCCTTGCTAAAGTAAAAAATATTGTATTGTTAGGAACATCAATAGATGATAGAAAAATGAATTGTCCAATGAGGGTATTAACTGAAAAGGGGCGTATAAAAAGGTACTGTAGATCGCCTTCTGGGCAGTTATTTTCCGATTATTGTAAAGAACGTTACTCTACCACTTTTGTTGTCGAATCTATAATTTGTTTGCTTACTTGTTACTTTGTTAACTTAGTAAAGTAAAATTGTAAAGTAAAATGTTCTTGGTTTATAAACGTTGTTTTAAAATAATTTCCTGACGAATGTTCCTAACTGTATAGTTAATAAATAATCATTGTTGTTATATCTGTAGGAGTAGCAGACGAGCATGAAGTCTACCTCATGATAAATGTCAACCCCAGATAAGATTACATTCCAACACGAGGTCGGGCACGCTGCTGATGACCCCTGAGGACTGCTGGAATGGAACGAAAATGTATGTCTCCTTTAACACACCCTTCAAACCAGTACAGTCACAGTCGTACTATTAAACCCTGCTACGTCTCGTTTTCACCTATTTTAAATTAATTTTCATAACTCAAACTCATTAAGCCTCGTTGGAGATCTTCGAGGGGCTTGAAAACTTCCGACCGTGCAAACTTTGAGAACCGCTGCACAGTACAGAGGCGTAACCCAGACATCTGTAATCAACGTAATGGCATCGTTTATGGCAATTACGCGCCTGTAATACGTTGTAATTACGAACGTGTAATATTATTACAGACGGCTTAAATAAATTACATTACAAACATGATTTAATGTAATAATGATAATGCATTTTTATAGCTCTGTAAGATTTTCTGAATAATTGAAAGATGTCCAGACACTTGAGATAAGCTACCTTGATTTTCCTTAATAAATTTGGATTGCATTTTGGAAATTTTTCGAAATTTTGTATTAAATTTCTTAGAATATTCTTAAATAAAAATAAAGCCTACGTACGTTTAGGTTTACGTAAGTTCCACAGTTTAGGAGATTCCAACGACACCTCATATTTGTCAAAGTCCGTCAATCCATTTGGGCTATAGGGCGTGCCAAAGAATGAGACGTAGGTATGTACATACACACATACTAAAACATCACCCTTCACAATCGGAGAAATACACCTGTATGAGTATTTTAAAGTTCCAACCACGTATATTTTTATTCATTTTTTTCTCAACATTTCAGTTTTCCCACTACCCAAGTATTCATAAATTAGACAGTGGAATAATTTCCAGAAAAGGTTGCCTCCACCTGGCATTACTGCTTTGGATTCATGTTTCACTCCAACATGCTAATGCATGCAAGTTTCGGCACTAGAACAAAAACTGTCGTAATAACGCGCACGTGTATTTAATGTGTAATTATGCAGAAACTAACATAATATCTATGCAATGAGAATATGCGCTACTGAATAGTTATTTGGTGATTGAATTCGAAAAGGTTATTTGAAATTTAGAAGGTGATAGAACCCTTTGTGGTTTGACCCAGCGGCATTACCGCCCAACTATATTTGACAAATATTGTTTATACAGATGAGCATGCACTCGACCTGATAGTATATGATTATTGTCGCCCGTGGGCATCTGTAATCAACCCCAGATAAGATTATTTCCCTACTTAAGGTCAGCCACAGATGCGCCACTACCCCTGAAGATTTTTTTATACGAGTATTATAGTATAGGAGTAGCAGACGAGTATGCAGTCAACCTGATGGTAAGTGACTACTGCCGCCCATGGACATACCCGTATGTAATCAACCCCAGATAGGATTAGATATTCCTACCTGAAGTCGGCCTCTGATGACCCTGAGGACTAATCTGTATCGCTTCGGAAAAGTATGTCATCTTTAGCACATCTTTCAAACCAGGACATACCAGCGCTTAGCGCTGCTGTTATCAGGCAGAAATAGGTGTTACGGTGATTCCGCCGGAATCGAACCACAAAGGGCTTTACCACCTTCATTAAATGAGACTCCGACTAAATTGAGACCGCCATATTTATCAAATTAAATTTGTAAACATGCTATTGATAATAAAAGTAGACTCAAATCATAAATGTAAAAAATTTACAAATTTCACCAAGCACAGTCCAAATCTATTTTTGGAACAAATAATAAAGCAAAATCAAACAAACACGTGCCATATGGAAAACGCCTTTCAGCTATTTCAACTGGAGTCAGTTGGCATAAAATTATCAACAATAAAAATGAAGGCTTCAAAAATGCACAGCGAATCTATTTGTAAAAGCTGAATGAAAATCAAATACCTGTTTCAACCAGGAAAAGTTTTTTTTTATTTATAATATAGGAGTAGCAGACGAGCATGCAGTTTATCTGATGGTAAGTGGATATTGCTGCCCACGGTTATCTACATTCTACTATCAACCCCAGACAAGACCAGATTCCCACCTAAGGCCGGCCACAGATTTGTCGCTACCCCTGAAGGCTAAGCTGGAATTTACCCCACCACTTACACCCTTACCCACCCTTCAAAATAGAATAAAGCAGCGTTTAATACTGCTGTAAATAATTTTCATTATATTTTCAATAGGCAACATCTTTTCAAAACTAAAACTTTTGCGTCCCAAACTTGAACATGACAATAAAGACGTTTATCTTAAAGTTTACGAAGTCTATACGTAGTTTTATATGAAATAAAAAGGCCGTCGCCTCGAAACTATCGTAGATATATCAATGAGTTTGATGCAAGTGGGCCCAAGTGGACAGTTAAGAGTAGTTAAGAGTTATATTGGTTATAGCCCAAAAAACTGATATTTTTCGAATATTGTCGAGTTTTTGTCAGACTTAATGGTTCGAAGTTTCAATATATCTCCGAAGTAGAGAAGATATATCAATGCATGTAAAGCTGTTGGCAGTTGAAATGTTATTAAAGTATCAATAATCGATTTTTTTCAAACTACATTGAGAGCAGGAGAGGGAGTTGCAACTTAAAGAAACTTTTTTTTTCTGAAAAATAATCGTAGGTGAATAAAAAATATATACATGAATAAAAAATACTGGTGTCTTGTATAGAGACCCCCTTTATATTAATCTTTTAGTATTTGTTGTTATAGCTGCCATAGTAATACACACTGTAAAATATATGTATCTACGGTTCAAAAGTAGAAAGTTCAAGTATTTATCTATTACGATTCAAGAGATAAAGCCCTGTGACAGACGGACAGACAGCGGGAGCTTAGTAATAAGGTACCGTTTTTCCACTTTGAGTACGGACTTCTAAAAATACCGTTAGTAGACAAAGAACCATAAACATTTTTTTTAGATTTTTTAGTTCGGCCCGTAGCGCATAGCTAATGCCACATGGCGTCAGTCATCTATGTGCATAGTTATCATAAATAAGACTAAATTGTCCATTCCGATTTGGTGGGTCAGCGTTATTTGTGAGCAATATCGGCCCGTCAATAGCCGGCGTAACGGCCCGGGGCTTTTTGCTCAATGTGACAAATAGGGCTTTTAGGCCACGCCGCTGCTGGATTAGACAGGCTTTCGGATTATCAAGGATAATCTAGCAAAAAGGAAAAAGTACAAAAATACCTTAAAAATATTATTATCGCAAATATGTGTTTTTTTAATGTAGTAGGAGAAATGAAAAAAATATATTTGATGACAAGCGAGATTAGAATCCTGGTAAAAGTTTTTTACGAATACCTTGGTATCCTGTAGGATTAGGATCATAATTACACATTATTAAACGTCTTTCGACAGAACGCTGCTGTTCCATACAATGTGTAAGAAAATTTCAATGATTCTTTCTATCAATTTAATTAAGATGATTCCTTGAACTCTGTATAATTTTGCTTGCAATTAAAAGATCTGCCAGAACAAAATAATAACAATATTTTGTAAGAAGGAAGGGCCAGATGGTACATAAGAATATACAAAGTAGTAGTAAGAAGTACGTACATTAATATGTAAGTTATTAAGGACATGTCCCACTTTCATTATAAAATTATGCTGTACCTACACATAACGTTCTGCGCATTTGATGAAAACGGGATGACATTATGTCGACGTTAGTTTTCACACATTTTCTTTATCTTTTCCTATCTTTCTGTCAATCTTTTATGAAATATCCTATCCCCTTGCCACTGGTGACAGTTTTGGGACGTTTTATTAAATAATATTCGTAACAGATAGGTAGATGTTCTTTTTGTTGTAAAACTTATTTGGGTGAGATTTTCATTTATTCTGCCAAGGTTGACAAATGAAATGAAATGTAAATTATTTATTTTGTAGAGGTGACACAGGACTAGGTAAGAACGCTTCGGATATCGGTCTCTCTTTTTACACGATTTAAAGCGGAATACAGCAGCGTTTAATAGTGCTGTCATTTTGATTTAAAACTTATTTGGGAGAGATTTTTATTTAGTCTGCGAAGGTTTACAAATGAAATGGAAAGTATATTATTTTTGGAGTTTACTCCTTAAGAAACGATTTGAGTTATAAGGCCCGGTACGGAAATTTTATGAGGAGTAAAATCAAGTGTAACACGAAAAGTTGAGGCGTTACGTAGAAAGAGACAAACATATATATCCACACTTTACGCGCAACACCAGTGAAGTCACTGAATAGAAATGTCATAATTTTATTTTTTTTGTACTAGTGACGTGAAGGAATGCGTTGTATCGGTAAAATAGGTTCACAGACTACATATTAAAAGTATTTTTAGCCACAAATAAAACATAGATAATTTAGAATAAGCCAAATACGAAGGTGCTAAACTCGAACATGTATACATGTCCGTGGACGGTTACGGTACATTTCGTTTCGGACATGTATACATGTCGCTGGGCGGCAACGTATAATGATCCATTACAATCCCTCCTTTTTATTACAATCATCATATCCTCTCAAAAAGGAAGTAGCGTTTTTAACCAAAATATGAATCAAGAGTGCTTTTATTAATTTAAAATACAGTAAGTTCAAATCCCATATGAAAGTAATTATTACAATAAAAATAATTAGCAATATATAAAACATTAAAACGTCATTAACTAATTTGTTTACATTTTTGCATAAATTTAGTTATAGGTTTGATCATTTATAAACACTGTGAAAAATATGAACATTGGCGCCATAATATGATTAACAATCTTTTATGAACGTTTTTAAAGAAGAGTAACATATAAAATCAGTAAGCAATTGAATAAGATGTAATATTAGCAAAATAAGTTTTTAACATAAAGAGGCTTTTGTAAGTTACTGATATATTAATTTAACTTATAAAAATGGATGCATTATTGATCAGCACCATCTATCAACGATAAACGGGCAAAATCAAAACAGTATTATTTAATATTTATTACAGAATTATTGCTAATGAATTATGTTCAAAATAAGTTATATAAAATTAGCAATACGTTTTAAATGAATTCTAGAATTATAAAACATTCAGAAACAATCCAAATTACATATAATAACATGTTTATTGAGTCTCATATAAATTGCATCCGTAAATTGCAACAAGGATATTTTATAGATGGCAAAGAAATTATAATTATTAAGTTTTAAGTTATAAAACATTGTTTTAAATATAAATAATTATATTATATTAAAATTTACTTTAATATAAACAATTATATTAAGTTACCATTATAATATTTGGAACCAAAATACATAGAACGATAAACTTGCAAACTTACAATTTATAAAACTTGCCACTAGATGGCAATTATACCCATGCGCCAATATATACATCTATATAGAACTCATGTAACTTCCGAAGTTCACGTATCGTATTTCAGTTACCACAAACCTATAATTACAGTATTTAAGAATGATATTATAATTCAAAGTGAAAGAAATCAATCATCCTAAAATTGGATTTGTATAAATTGAACACAATTATTATTATTATTATTATTTATATTATTTTGTAACATACTTTATGTAATACGCATTATTGAAGTAATATGAATAATCCGAATAATTACAGATATATGTTTGTTTCTCTTATCATTTTAGCAGATGCGTTCATTTACCCTTTTTTTCTATTCGATATATATCATAATTATCGTTCGTAAGGAGTAAACTCCAATCGTGCGTCGTAGCTGACACACACACACTTTTTTTTTGTGTATGTCTGAGGATTAGGTTGGAATGCTTCGGTTAAGTAGATATGTCTCCCTTTCCAAGTCCTTCAAAGGGAACACAGCAGTGCTTAACATTGCTGTTATAAGGCAGAAATAGGTGTGGCAGTGGTGCTTCCACAGTCGAGCCATAAAGGGTTCTACCGCTTTTAAAATCTTCAATCACTACTAGGATTCGAATTCTACCTGAGTTTAGTAACAGATACGTTGCTTCATCTGAGGACGTAATCGGAATGCCTCATGTGTCTCTTAGTTACCAGTTACCACCTATGAAAACAGAACTCAACAGCAATTAACATTGGTGTTATTAGGCGTGGTGGTAGTCTCTAGAATCGAACCACAAATTGCGACTCCTACGTAACTTTGTCAGACATCTTCTAAGGGTTGATGGATTTATTTTTTATTTTATAGGAGTAACAGACGAGCATGCAGTCCACCTGATGGTAAGTGGCTACTGCCGTCCACGGGCATATGTAATCAAACCCAGATAGGATTAGATATTCCTACCTGAGGTTGACCACATGCGCTGCTACACCTGAGGACAAATTTGGAACGCTTCCGAAAAATATGTCTACTTCACCCTCATTTAAGTCATTAGGCTTAAAAATATACAGAACAAGATCTCACCCTGTTTTTAATCCCACATTATTCGAACCCATAAATCATGGCACTGCGAAATGAATGTCAGAAGGCTTTGAGTTAAGGCTCAAGACTGCCAGGTCGCACTAACGACACAGCTGAATACTCGGAATAATTAATGAATGTGTTTTGACAACTTCCACATTTTCATCCAATTTTGGCAAAAACTGTTTTGAATGACAACTCTGCCTTCTATTTAAAAGGGTGTACTTATTAGGGAAATTCTGGTGTAATAGTAGTTAAAACCAATTAATGTCTCGTGATCTATTTAAAATTTTAAAATGCCGGTAAAGGAATAAATGAGAAATTTAATAGTTCTGTGTATATTATGATAAACTAGGTTTGGTTCATTCAGGCCATGTAGCGTAGATTATTAGGAATAAAATATTAGCTACCAAAATAAGTAAATGCATTAAATGTCTTTACAAGTTAAACTCGAAACCTTTTGAGACGATAGAACTTTTCAATCATTGACTACGGCGGGCAACGTCTACTGCTGAATTTGAAGGATTTTGTAAAGCAGGGTGACTTTTAAAACTGCCCCAGTTTAGTTTCACAAATAACATCAAATTGTGATTGATTAAAAACTGTTACAGGTATCCAAAGACATTATTGACTATTAGTTATTAGGTTATGCAGTCCACCTGTTTCTAAAATTTCATAAACCTTTAAATACTATAACTTTTTACTACACTACCAGATTACTACGGCATTATTATGCTCTCCTTTCATGCCAAACAATAAAATAAATTAGTTAATGGGTCCTCATAAAGAGTTCTATCACATTTCGAATTCCACATCTATAAAAATATACTTACTATAGTTAAATATACTCAAACAACCTCCCATAGTACTTTCACGTTAGACCTAACAAACAGTAAAGGAATAACGATCAAGAGATTAAACACGAAACCAATTCAGTGTACGAATAACACTTCAACATGTTCAATGTTTCATATCACACAAATAATTCGAGCGAATGGTTATTTTATTCATAACTAGCTGTTGCTGCGTAGCGGTGTCGAAACGTTCGTAATAGTATGTTGCCGAATTGCAATTCCAAGTTCGCGATTCGTAACGCGACACTCTCGTAAAAGCATCTTCTGATTGGCTTCAAAAGCAAAAAGAGAGCAGTATTTAAGCAAAAATAAGAATAGCATTTATAGCAAAGATAAATGTTGTAACAACTCTTAATAGATCCAATGTATATCGAGAGTTGTTCCGATATTTATTTTTACTGTTAGTTTTTCATGCGATGGAACCCGCTCTATAAATCAGAAACTAGTATTTGTGGCCGATTTTTCTAAATTTTCATGTGCAATGTTTATAGCCAGACACTCTTCTTATCAGTTTAGTGGGCTCGACGACTAGAAAGGCAATATTTGTAACTTATTTATAACATTCCTGTAACATGGAGGATTAGTTGAGTACAGATACCATAAATCACCTATCATTAGGTCGATTATATACTTGTTTGCTTTTTTAGTATTATAAAAAATATACAATTCTTATTTATTTATACCTGTATATAAATATTCTTCATACTAGGTCAGTTGCGACTTCACCCGCTTGGATTCTATACGATCACCTCCGCTTTTCTAGGGCACAAATGCAATATTCCTTTTGTATTTTGACACGGCAAAAAATATGTCAGTGAAATTTAAATTCTGTCGAGAAGTGTCCGCTATTTGTTTTCACGTGCACCGGGAGCGTTTCCGTGACATACAAAATAATCTATATTGGAACTACAACTTTTGAAAATAGTTAACTCATACAAGAAAATTATATTGAATTCTTTACTCTCAAAGAAACGTTTATTTTTGTCTAACAACAGTGTTAAGCGCAGCTATTATTCCAGCAGCGGTTTGAAGGGTGTGGTGAAGGCCACATACTTATCCGAGACAACTTAGTCTTCAGGAATAGCAACGCTTCTTGGACGATCGAGGACTTAGTGGTATCTTATCTGGAGTTGATAACAGTACCCTTACCAATTTATTTGTTTACGTATATGCCCATACAATTACCAATCAGCGCCCCTTGCGGATTGTATCAGAACTATAGTGAGAACATAAGTTACGTAACATTAAATGTCTAAATTGACAAAATGACGCTTTATGTTTTGTCTCTTTTTCGCGAATATGTGAGGTAGACAAAAAGACTTGAGCACTTTCTAATTGTTACGTTTTCTCAGTCTACTAAGCAAACGGAACAGAATAATGGATTAAATACCTAAACGTAACGTAAAATTGTGGGATTTTTCGAAAACTCATGGTAAGGGTACAGGAGTCCATATGCGGCCATTGCCACTTATCTGGTGTCTTGGCCGCTTATATAAAAAAATAACAGGGGCAAGTTTATCGTTTTTATGGAAGTAGAAAGCAGCAAGAAAAAGATACTCGTGGTCACCCATCCAAATTTCGACCGCACCGTAAATAAGTCCACCACAAATTGCGACGATACCAATGCGTAAACAACATAACCACAAAAAGTAACCAATAGATTACTTTTTGAACCTCTCTATTTCTATAGAAAATCGAATGGTCAGTCCCAGTATCCTCCGAGGAAACAGTAACAACAAACAAATGATTGAAACAATCGGCCCAAGTAATGGTTACACGGAACTTTTTCCGCGCTAATGACCACGCGATAGTTGGGTGTTCATTAATTTGTTGCCCAAGTTCGCTGGACGTGTTCTGGTGTTTTGTTGTGTGGCTGTATTCATTAGTTAGGTCATTATTAATCCGAGTTATGAATGATAAGTACTAATTGAGGGATGTTCAATAATTTTAAATTTGCAGTATCTACCTAGAATGCTTGCGGTGTGTGCTGTGTGTGTGGTGGTGTAAATATAGATTGTGTGGAGTGGGATGGTCATAAAATAACACTATTTTTCCTTTAACAGCGTGTTGTAGAAGGTAAATAAGGGATTTTATCTGAGAGATGAACAATTCCATTTTCCAAAGATATCGTATAATTTAGCATTAGGATTGCACAGCCGCTATATATATGTGTATATTACACATAATATACATATTTATTTTGAAGACAAAATAAAAATAAAGGTCTGTCTGAGTCATAATCGAACCCTTCACTTATTACGGCCCTTTTACAAAAAATAACCAAAAGATTACTTTGTGGACTATTTCTATACAAACTCGGAAGTGGTCAGTCCTGGTTTACTTCCAGAAAACAGGAACAACACAGAAATGATTGAAACAAGCCCAAGTAATGGTTACACGGAACTTTTTCTGCGCTAATGGCCACGTGATAGCTAGTTGGGTGTTCATTAATTTGTTGCCCAAGTTCGCTGGACGTGTTCTGGTGTTTTGTTGTGTGGCTGTATTCCTTAGTTAGATCATTAGTAATCCGAGTTATGAATGAGATTAGTATCTAGTAATTGAGGGATGTTCAATAATTTTAAACTTATAGTGCCTTAAATAATGGAGTTCAATAATTTTAAATTCACGGTGGTTAGAATATGCTTGTGTGTGTTGTAATGTGGTGATATGGATGTGGATATGTGGATTGTGGTCGTAGAATAACACTATTCTCCTTTTAGCGTATAGTAGAATCGAATCCAGAACTCTTTGCGTATTAGGGGCCGCTCAAGTATTACGTGAGCACTATTGGGTGAGTCTTTGCTTTGCTTATTTTGGATCGCAATGCCTCACATTGTCTTTGCGAAACATCAAAACGAAAAGCATTTTCGGATACTTTCGCATATAATATTTAAAAAAATACATTAATTGAAAAATGTTTACGTAAGTATGGGGGAGGGGGTAAGAGCTTTGCCTACTTTTGCTGACAACTGGGTAAATATTTGTAATAAATCTGCTTACGTAATACTTGAACGGCCCCTTAGGGTGTTTTTGCTGCACATATGCGCGACAAGAAAAGCACTTTTAGATCAGTATAACAACCCTAATGCCATAGCTATTTAAGAGTCGTCGAAATAGTATTTTATAAAGAGCTCTCGAACAATACTATAAAACAATTTAATCCTCCCGAAGTAAGCATAAATCTTTCTACGCAACTTTAGATCCCATCAGGTAAATTTTACGTTCACCAAGAGATCTTCAACTGTTAACTGCCCCGATTCATTACGATTGGAACCCCATTCGTTAAGCAAGGCCTAAGTAATTGCGCCCTCCGGCCAATTTATACGCCAATGTAAGAAGTAACGGTCATCTTGCTTTCATTTGAAAATAATGATTTCGAATTAAGGTATTTTATTATTTAAAATTATTTGCAAAAACTAAACTTAATAATGTGTTTATGGACGGTAACTATGGTGATTAGTGATTGTTTACAAAGAGTATACAAACTGTTCATAGGTATTTAAAAATAAGCTCACTTTTTATGATACTTTTAAATTAGTCAGTGTAAATAAAGCGGTGACATTGTCGAATTATTGTTTAAAAATTACTCATATTTTTATTTTACGTTGATTTTCACAGTGAGCGAGAGAGCGTTCTGAGTTTGTTTCCCGGCCAAGTAAATATATAAATGAGGAATTGTTTACTTTTGTATCTGTCAGCAATCCTGGCACCAAAATCTAAAAAAGTTAGTGTGGGAATTTATGATTTTAAAAATATTGTTAGTTATTATTGTTAATAAATACTTTGCCGTTTTGACGGGAGTATGTACCTTTGTAGTAATGAAGGTATTTTGTTACCTGAAACAAATAAATAATGTGTTATCAATATAATTAATTAATAGTAATGTGCATAAACAGATATAAGAAACAACAATAATATAACGTAAAAAATCGTAAAAACACCGTCGCCCCTTTTGATGCAATGTTATGAAATGTAAGACACGTTAATAAACTTAGAACATATGATATTAAATTTTAATTTCAAACCTTAGCCTTAACGTTTAAACTAAGGCCAACGACAACGAGTTCGAAAGCACATTTGAACCTAGAAATGGTAAGTATAATGCTAACATAGGCTATAAACATAACATTGCATATGAACATAGTCTCTCACCTTATGCAAAATTGCCAATAAATTAACATAGCTAACAGCACTGTAAAATGTAATTAAACACTAAATCGGGTGAGGGTGTCCCCTCATTTAGCAGCAAGTGAACGACGCAAGAGTTTTGAAAACAAGGAAGCGAAGCATTAGCATCTACTTGTAGCATCAAAGAAGCATCGGTCTTGATAAAAGGCTTTTGAGAAGAAATTATTTAAGAAATACAAAAATCTATAATATTAATTTCATTTAAAATACGAAAATGACGCTTTCTACACAAAGACCACAAACACCCAGGCAAGTCATCTACCTCTGTTAATTTAGTTGTCTGTTGAACCGGGAACCAAAGGATGTTGCTCGAAGACTATAATAATGGACTATTTTTTGGATTTTTTACAGATTTTTGAATACAATGATATGTTTCTCTTGTTGGTCATTCAAACAGCAAACAAATGGACTTTACTGTTAGACATGTGCTAATTCTTAATTGCGTATTATTTAATTCAATATTTTGTAAATACGGCATTTTTTTCATATTAAGGTAAAGTCACCTAAGTCCGAGGGGTTCTGAAATTGGCACCAAATTCCGCGGTATTTAGTAAAACAGCTTTTACTAATTATTTACGAAATCGTTTTTACTGAAAGGTATCTCATTTAGTAAATAATTTATCACTCTATTGTTAAATACCCATCATAATAGCATTATGTGTATTGTTTTTAAAATAATCTCATAGTTTTGAACTAGTGACTAACTCAAACGAATGCTTCATACATTTTGGGCCTTTTGCACGTGAATGTCACGATTTCTCAAATAGTGATTATTTCGATAAATTTACATATGTGTGATAGTATTTCGGTGAAAACATTATATGGATTATATATGGAATCGAAAACAATTAAATATTGTGCTTATTTCTTAACAGATAAGGGTAAAAATAAGTTTAAATATGCAGCGGCATTAGGTGCCATATATTTTAGGCTGTCCCTTAAACCGAGGTATACCACGGAATAGCAATTTCATAGACTTGTTTTTAATTTCAATTTTTGTAGTTGTTTTTATGAATAAGCACGTCTTGCTCCGGATTTGACTAATTTAATACTCAATTAATATTGAAATCATTTTCCGAGTTACTGAATTATACTGCATTACCTAATTATATAATACCAAAGATGACCTATCTATGTACTTTCCTAATTTTTTCTATGAGACAATTAAGGAGAGAAAATGAAGTACATCCAGATATCGATGTAATATTGAACAAGTACTGTATATTATTACATACATATTTCAATAAAGCATCTTTCTACCTCTAAATTGTGTAAAAGGCTTTTATTATTTAATAATCGGAATTTGGAAACGTGATTTTTAGTTATGAAACGCTATTCCGATGTATATATGTCGGAATTAGGTTATATGGGCACATTAATCCGCGGCATAACGACAAAATACTATACAGGGTGTTTAAAGTTTTAAGTGGTTTTTAAGAACGTTTCTATTGTTTGTATCAGTAATTCGCTTAATCCTAAATAATGAATAATTAACATTGTTATACGATTTTATTAGTTATTTAATTAAAACCTAGAACATTTTACGATGTTTTGATTCGATTAAATTACTCAAAACAAAATAATTCTACAAACCGCATATGATATTCCATATTATTATTATTTCTGGTGTATGATTATAAGCCCTAGTATAAAGTACATTAAAGAGAATGTCCAAAATTTTATTGCAGATACACGAATTGACCGTGGTTTTAAACAAATTAACATGAAATCCATAAGTCAAATTAACCATTCAAGAAACTATATTGTAACAAAGTTTTATTTTGGCAGTTTCCCTCTATTCCTAGCTAAGAATGCTTTTCATAAAGCTACTCTTTAAATAATAATAAAAAAATTGAAACCTAAGTAAATAAATAATATTTATTTTTATACACCATGTAGCAGTCGTTCTATCTCTTTCACTTCCATATTTTGTATACTCGGAATTAGGAATCAAATACATCGGAATAAGGATTTTTACATCGGAATTAGGATTTTCTGACTTGGTTCATATTTATTTTAAATACACATTTAAATTAATATTTTACCGTAAAAAGTCGAGTCTATTTCAAAAGAACACATACTAAAGCTTTTGATAAAATTATCTAATTCCTTTTTAAGCCGCAGTAAATGCTTAATATTTGACGCTCTTTCTAGTTTTGGTGAAAATACCGCGGAAATAGGTGACTTTACCTTATGTTCTGTTATAATATTATGTTGAAATAACATTCATTATCATTTTACTTTGTCCTTCACTGGACAAAATATTCAACGCCGTATAAATGAGGGACACACCAACATCTCAAACCGGCAGCGGCACACCGAAACTTAATTATGTAATTCAAAATTCTAATGTGTAATTAATGCAAATTCTAAAGGGTCTAATGTTTTAGGAACCAGCAGGTAAAACATTTATTCAACAAGCTCACACGCTTTATAAACTTTGTTATGCATTCACTAACTTTGAACGACTCTCGTATATAAAGTGATAACTTTACGGTTTAGGATGTTAGCGTTTTATATTTTGGAAATAGTATGTCATAAGTGTTTACTTTATAATAGTGAAGTTAGAAAATATCATGCAATACACTTAATAGTAAGTGGCTTTTGGCGTTCATGGGTATCTGTAATCAACCTCAGATAAGAGATTAGTCCTACCTGAAGTCAGCCACAATTGCCAGACAAAATTAAAGTCCTATCAGACATCGATCGCAAATACGTTGCTACCCTATCCCCTATAAATTACCACCTTCGTTACATCGTCATCTTTCACACAAAGTCAATTATTTCATCATTTTAGAATGACAAATCCAATACCTCAATATTTTACCTCATAAAATATTAAGATATAAATTCCTCGATAAAATTATTACTGGAAGTAGTACAATATAACAATTCTTAAGAAAAATAACAAGCCCACACATTCACCCACGTATAATTTTACCAACTTCAAGTAAACAATAACGTAATTACGTATTAGAAATTATTGTTGTTACCATGGAACAGAAAAAACCGTTGTTACCGAAATCTTTGAAAACATTACGGGAAACTCAAGCGTTCTATAATAATAAAACCAAATATATTCAAAGATGTTCTATATCTATCCTTTCTAGAAGATGTTAAAAACCAAAAATATTATAAAAATTATTAACATATTACATGTGTAGTGCGTTAATACGTAATATGTTATCACTAAGAATAAGTACGTTACTGTACGTTAAGTATAAGTTAATAGTGATAAAATCTATTGCGGGACGAATTCGAAGATACCACCGCCACTTAATAACAATAGTGTTAAACGCCGCTTTGAAGGCTGTGTGTGTGTGTGTGTGTGTCAGTAGAAATGTATTTTTTTATAATATAGGAGTAGCAGACGAGCATACAGCATGGTAAGTGGCTACTGCCGCTATGGACATCTGTAATCAACCCCAGGTAGGATTAGACATTCCCACCTGAGGTCGGCCACAGATGCGCTGCTAGAGGTCCTGAGGACTAAGCTGGAACGCCTCGGAAAAGTTTGTCTCCCTTACCACACCCTTCAAACCGATACACAGCAGCGCCTAACACTGCTGTTATTAGGTAAAAATAGGTGTGGCGGTGGTGCCACCGGAGTCGAGCCACAATGGGTTCTACCACCAATAACCGTGGTGTTCAAATTTAGTTCTCAGGGGTAGCAATGCGTTATAGCCGACCTCATATAGGATTCCAATGTCATCTGGTCTACAGATGTCTAAGGACGGCAGTAGCTACTTACAATCGGATGGAATGTATGCTCGTTTGCTACTTCTATATTATACTGAAGTCGGTTTACAAAAAAGTATTTCTGACTCACATATAAGGCAGTCGTCAGTCCTGAGGAGAAGCAACGCTTCTGTGACCCGTTTCATGCAGATTCTATGTGGAGTTGCCATGGTCGGTAGTGACCATACAACTCGACTCCACTTATCATCTTATACGAAAAGATTTACTCCTTTCCGGGAATAAAATCTTACGCCACTAACTTAAAATACTTTAACGAGCAAACTTTCTATCATCCTGACACTATTTCATAGCTCAGCACTTCACATCGAATTGAAAAACCTCGAAGTTTTATTTTTCTAAAGCGCGCAAAAGTTCTATTAATGATATCTGTTCGTTTACAGTCCCCTAATGGGAGATTATAACTATTAAACGAAGCTTTAAAAGATAGTGCGAGCAAGGAAGTTCAAACTACACTAACCATTCCCGATATTACTAAGAGTAAAGACGGTAACACTAAACTGCACCATTAAAACTTTAATCGTTGTTTGTTATTACAGAGGGATCAATTTCAAAGATTTATCCGGGTTAGGAATAAGACCTACGTTTTATTGTTGTTGGATTAACTACGTGCGATTAACGAGTTTATGGAGAATATAAAACCCGAAAATGAATGTGTGAGTAGGTATAAATTTTGTGTTTTTCCTTTTCTTCCAGATTTCAGAAAAATTGTATTTTTGTTTTTTGAAACGTATCCCTGTGACGAAATAGTCATTATGGTTGACGTCGCAGTAAGTACCGATTTCGAACTTCAACCTGCACAGAATCTTCATGATAATGATTTCTTTTGACTTTAAGTAACACCAATTTTCCAAAGCAGTTCTTGCATTTCGGTGGGTCTAGATGTAGGCTGTCTTATTTATAAGACAACTATTTTAATCCACAAGAGTAGTAACGTATCTGTCATCAGCTTCGTGTAGAACCACCTATTCCATATAGTTTTCATAGATGTCTGGGCGGAAGTAACCACTTACCATCAGATGGACTGCATGCTTGTTTGTTGCTTCAATCTCATTACAAAAACCCACAGTCTACGACTTCCACTACTGCTGTTCTTTTCTCCCCTCCGGCTACACTAACAATATTTCACTCAAAAACATTTTTATTTAAAACTCCACTAAAATGACGCAAAGCTGCTTTATAAATAAATAAATTTCATCAAACAGGCTCACAAAAGAGGAACGCCCATTAAGGCACACTAAAGGTTCTATTCAGGTGAAATTACATTACAAAACAGGTCTCGTAAAGTCTCTTAGTGCTACGCCGCACAATTAGACGCTATTCAAGCGCTCTGACCGTCATAGTATGATAATTAGTCTTTATATGGCTACATAGGAAGGTACATATATGTTTTTGTAAACGAATAAGTATTATAACTTTGAAACTAAAATGAAATATGCCTTGATATTTCTATGTAAGTAAGCGCTTTAATAGCAGTGATAGTTTAGTGGTTGAAAATTAGCTTTTCCATCAGAGGGTCTTAGGATCGAATCCCAGGCAAGCAAGATTTTTCAAAGTTATGTGCGTATTACGAATTAATTATTCCTTCCTGAGGTATTCCCGAAGCACTATGACATGGGGCTCTTCTAAAAAGGTTCAAAAAGAGCTCTCCTCAGCCGGCAATCCATTGGTAACTCCTCTGGTGTTGCAAATGTCCATAGGCGACGTTGTCTACTTTACATCAGGTAGCACGTCTGCTTTATCATTAGCCTCAATTATTAAAAAAAAACATATGATGATAAAAATAGTTGTATTCATCTATCCCGCGGGAACATTACTTTTTTTCGGGATAATAGGTACCCTATTTCCTTTACAACATCTGTACAAAATTTAATGACATTTGATAGTTAAGGCGTGTAAGCGTAGCAAACAAACTCATTCGCATTTACAATTTTAGTAAGGATTAGGATGATTCGTCTGACACGACACGTTGAATGTATGTAGATGTGAATGGGGCCTTAGGCTTAGCACGCACTACAATTAAACGCAAGCGGAATAGATATAGCAGTACCCTTACCATGAGTTTTTACGTATTGACAAATATGACTGTTTTGGTATTTGTTTACGTATTTGCCCATACAATTTCCAATCAGAGCCCCTAGCGATTGTGTCAGAACTTGGAAATAGTATGGGCCAATACGTAAACAAATACCAAAACAGTCATTTGTCAAAACGTAAAAACTCATGGTAAGGGTACTGGAAACGCAAAGACACATACTTACGCACGGCTTTTGGCTTAATTTTATTTCAATACCATCATGGATTTCTGGCGAAAGGCAAGTGTTGTGGCGTAAATATTATGGCTCGCCCCTCGAGTCCGAAAGAAAAACCGGATGCGCAAACGTAATGCGTGCGGCACCATACTATTATAGTATATAATATAGCCCACAAAAAAAGCGCTTGACAAGCCGCGATCGAAATGTAACAATTTACGTTTTTTAATTCAGTCACTCAATAAAGTCACTAGTACGTGCACTTGTATAGAAAGCAATCTGTTACATTTCTTTGCGATTTTAGACTTGCGGTTAAACGCGTTTAATCGCAGTGCGTGGTAAGCTTTAGTCGTCATCTAAAAAGCAAGCACTGCTTCTAAACTGACAGGCGTTCCCCGTAGTAACGGATATTACATGTGCAAAAAAAATATCTAGTGTATTTGTGCAGCGAAATAAATATAGGCTAAGCGAAAAAATACTCCGTTATTTTTAGGGTATGTTTTATAAATATTTTAAACTGGGTTATTATTTTTCTGACTTTTTGTATAATTATCTCCGTGTTACTCTTATCACATGAGGGAGTATGTATTACAAACAAATATGGAAGATTTGGTGTGCAATGATAGCCTAATTAGAAATTCGGTCTCTCAATCGAAGATTCGAGGGTTTCACCTCTGATGTTTCAAAGATATACTTATTAGAAATAATTATCACTTGCTTTAACGATAAAAGAAGACATCGTGAAGAAACGTACATACCTAATAGATCTGATCTAGATTGAAGGTGGTAGGACCCTTTGTGGTTCGACTCCGGCGGTACCACCGCAACACCTATTTCTGCCTAATAACAGCAGTGTTAGACGCTGCTGTGTTCCGTTTTGAAGGGTGTGGTAAGGGAGACATACTTTTCCGTGGCGTTCCAGCTTAGTCCTCAGGGGTAGCGGCGCATCTGTGGTCGATCTCAGGTAGGAATATCTATTCCTCTCTGGGGTTGATTACAGATGTCCAAGGGCGGCAGTAGCCACTTACCATCAGACTGCATGATCGTCTGCTACTCCTATATTACAAAAAAAAATCTTTAAAAAAGTTTTCAAAGGCACCTGAAATGTACAAATCCGCAAATAGCCAGCGCGGTGGACTATGTCTTAACCCTCTCTCACTCTGAAAGAAACACGTCCAGTAGAGGGACAGAAATGGGTTAACAACTGGTGTCTATACATTATGTTAATAACCAAAACTTCGCAGCCACGTCTCGAAGTCAACAAGCTATTTAATTTTTTCATCCCAAAAAACAGGGCAACGAATTGTAATCGCCATGCCGACAACATCTTAAACCTCACTTTAATCAACTTTGTGAGAATATTTAGGTTAGCAGAAATGTTTACTAGCCGTCACATTGGCATTACAATTTACTTCAATACATTTTCTTTTTAAATTGGAAATAATAAATAGAAATACCTTATTTCGTCGTCAATGTATTATTGTCTGACTGCTACGCTTGGGTCTCCGCTCGAAATGTGAGAGGCCTAGGCAAAACGACACTACCCTGGCCAACAGCGAATTCCATGGTGAACAATGATTTAACTGCCCTGTTGTTGTGGGTGACTCGTGCCCAAATAAGACTAAAGTCTTATTCAAATTCAAATTCAAATTCAAATCTCATTTATTCAAAATTGATTCATATAGAATACTTTTTGAAAGTCAACAAACTATCGCTTCGGAAGGTATTTCGCTATGGAGAAGAAGCGGCGCAAGAAACTCCATACGTGTGCAGGCTTAAAGGCAACCTAAGCCAAACAATGTTGAAAATAAAAACTTAGACAGATGTCACGAGCAACATTGAGCTGATACATAAACCACAATTCCTGTCGCTGTCGAACAACAGCTCACGCTGCCTCTGTGGTTACTGTGAGCTGTCGCTCTTGTTGTCGCTAATGCTCCCTTTAAACTTAACATACCTAATCATATACGAACAAAACAGGCGAGTAAATGTGCATTTGACTACCCGCGTGGCGGAGTGACCTCCATACCAGTCTGACGCGCAAAGGGTCCCGGGTTAGATCCCCGGCCAGACAGATATCTAAATGTAGAATTTAGATTTCTGTTTCTGGGTCTGGGTGTTTGTGTATTTCTCTATGTGTGTGTCCATGGCACCCACGATACAGGGAATCCTAGTGTGGGGCTGTGAGTGTAGAAAGCGTTTATACTTGAAATGGATAGCATATCAAATCATAGTTTCAACAATTCTAATTTGTTTAAGAGGATCTGATGGCTACCTTGCTGCGTGCCAACATGCACTTGACTTGCTAATGAAGCAACCTCTTTACACTAATGCACTCTAGTTCAAACTAGACGTGTTTCTCGAATGCGAGTGAGAATCGTATGCGTTAATTATAGCTAGATTTTTTATAATATTGAAGTAGCGAACGAGCATGATGTCCATCTGATGATAAGTGCCAACTGCCGCCCTTGTACATCTTTAATCAACCCCAGATAATATATTTCTACCTCAGCCACAGGTACGCCGCTACGCCCGAGGAATAAGCGGAATGCCTCGGAAAAGCATGTCTCCTGCGTTTAATACTGCTGTTATTAGGGTGAAATAGGTGTGGCGGTGATGCTACCGGAGTTGAACCGCTGAGTTTTCAACTAACTCCAAACCTGTCTGAGACCAGCCGTTTGTGCCTTGTCCTCTCAAGGGTAAGTTTATTTATTTTATTTATTTAGACATACAAACAGCATAGTATACATAACATTTTCAACTTAAATACAATAGTAATAATGTACCCTATATACATGCCAATTATAAGTATGTACAGCATTCTAGTAATTAGCCAAATATATGTTATTGCTTGTTTAAAAAAAAAGACAAATATAATAAGATCTTAAATAGTATTCACTAACTAAAAATTTCAAAATGATAAAATAGCAGTTCAATTTAAACAATAAGCTAATGAGTTGTTACTTTGTTTTTAAACGAAAGACACGAATCATGGAAGATGTCAATGTCTACAATTGAAGCATGTGCTCGGTTGTATTCATTACATATTTTGCACAGCGGAGAATTTTTGAAGAGACCAGTTCTGCTTGGAGGCACAATTAAATCTTTGCTTAAGTTAAGTTTGGTTAAGTTAAACATCTCGACATCTTTTCGCGCCGGAACGTGATGGAAAAATTCTCCAGTTCTATTTAACCCAAGCAACTGCAAGTAAAGCACGCGCATTACTTGCAGCATTAATACGCTATTTTTACATTCGCTTTATTAAATTCCTAGAAACTTCGTACATAATACTACAGCTGAAAAACAAACTTTCAATAACACTCCCGAGGGCGACATTGAAAGAAAAACTAACGTAAAAGTACATGTGCTTGCCTACAAATATTTGTAGTTTCTAACTTAGTATTACAAAAACTTACTAAGATAACTTTCGCGAGAAATAATACGAATGGTGTGGACTTACAGCGCTTCACCAGCAATTGGAAACGTGAATTACAGTTTCATATTTGTTGATAGAAACATTTGTAACGCTCAAAGTTGAGTAATATCTTTAATACTTTGTGAAATTTGTTTATGAATAATTTTCGAATGTAAAATTGTTTACAAATCCAGGCGATTCGATAAATTTTAAGTTTTTGTATTTTGTTTCGGAATCCTTAAAGTATCGAATATAAATTATGATACATATTTTTTTTATCTATGAAATACGATATCATTAATATATTACAAAATTTTATGAGAGATGAGATAATCATTAGCTACGATCAAATAGAAATCAGATTATTCTGTAAGTTTTTATTTTGTAAATTAATTTGGTAATTACGCACCATTTTATTTTCTTCATACTAAAACTAAAGATATTTATGTTCAGTCTAATAATTATACACGCAAATCAGTTTAGTCCTCAAATATAGAATATATCTAGATAAGCCCAATCTTCAGAAACGTCCCATCCCTGAAGAGGATAAACCCAACGTATCCCGAATCCAAACTAAATTAAGGTCGGAATGATCCTAAGGTCACCTGCAAAATCAAGTTAGTCGTGATTCTGATTGTATTAAAATCAATTAAGCCAATCAATAGCAAGTGCTCGGATTTCGACCTTCTTTAGATCTCATCAGCATTCATCAGGGTACTCACGAAATCAGTTAGTGAGATAAGTATTCGTCGCAGCTTTCGTAGGCAAATATGTTTGAAGTCCTTTGAAAATTTAGTGTAATAAGCCACTTATTTGAATAAGTTAATACAATTTATGCTACTTAAATAAAATTTTATAAAAACAAAAATTCCGACCGTTTAAATGAACTTAACTGAAAAGATAAAAAACGAAGCAATTAAATTATCATTTAACCAATCAACCAGCAAAAATATTTTCATTCAGAACAAATTATCAATCCAGCACTATATACTCTATACATGACTTAAATAACCAACTGCACATGGAAAATGGTTTCTACCTGAAGCCGAATACAGCTGAGTTACCACGCCTGAGAACTAGATGAGAAGAACTAAGATGACCATGCCTCATAAGTCAACTGCTACATGACAGAATAAGCCGAGGCAACTAGGTGAGTACCATCCAGATCGAGCCATACTGTTTTTACCATCGTTAAACTTAAACACTCATTATACAACCGTTATAAAAATTTAAATGAAGGTGCTGACACACTGCTGTTTAAAATGTTTACAAACGTTAGTAAACATTTGTTAAGAAACATATGATCACAATGTTCGAAACTATTTTCATGTTAGATGTAGTAGATAATATTAGTAAAAAAATATAAATATGTAAGTAATATTAGTAAAAAAATAGTAAGTTTTTGAAGGTGGTAGAACCCTTTGTGGTTCGACTCCGGCGGCACCACCGCCACACCTATTTCTACCTAATAACAGCAATGTTAGGCGCTGCTGTGTTCCGGTTTGAAGGGTGTGGTAAGGGAGACAGACTTTTCCGAGGCGTTCCAGCTTAGTCCTCAGGGGTAGCGGCGCATCTGTGGCCGACCTCAGGTAGGAATATCTAATCCTATCTGGGGTTGATTGCTGATGTCCATGGGCGGCAGTAGCCACTTACCATCAGGTGGACTGCATGCTCGTCTGCTACTTCTATATTATATATAAAAAAAAGTAAACATTTCTAAACTAGTTAACAAATTAGGTACGTATAAGGGACAGCCCTACGCGTTAAGGATGCATCGCGCCAGCCCTACACCGTTCTCACGCTGCATCGTGTCTTCGCGGAACGGTCAACGCTGACGAGGCGCGTCCCACGTGCAGGTGGCCGTCCGCCATGGGAACAGTTCACCTCCATCGCGGAAAGTGACTCTACCTATCACACCATATATTTTTATTGCCAGAAGTTGTGTAAAATTTGTGTTTTTTTTTAAATAAACGTATTAATTCGTTCGTGAAATATACTGCAATTCTTTCCTCGACGTCCAGCTCCCATAACTAATTGTAATAGAAAATGTTTGGAAACATTTTTATACAGCAATGTGGCAGCACCTTTAACAGCTATAAAATTAAAACTAACATAAAACCACGATTAAACATTTTGGCGTCTCTTTGGCAATCATTCTGGCGTTTCGATTTAAATTTTCAGTTTCAATTTTTTTAACGCAAGTAAAATTCGGTTCGGAAACCTTGCAACAAACTCGTACGCTTCGTTCAATAGTTTTCGCTTCGGATTAAATAAAAAGTTGCACATTTTGTGCTACCCATCTGGAGCTTACCCAGTTTTAAAAGTGTAATATTTTCCTAGATTACTCTCTTTTCGAAATATAAGTTTATGTAACTGTTACTGTTAATATGAGTCGTAGATTTTTACGTTAAGTTGTTTATTTATAACAAAACATGTGAAACTTAAACAAATAAGCTTTTACGATTGGTTTACGAAAACGACAAAGCGTCAGTAAATTCATAATCTAAATATATATAACTCAAAGGTGAGTGACTGACATAGTGATCTATCAACGCACAGCCCAAACCACTGGACGGATCGGGCGGAAATTTGGCATGCAAGTAGATGTTATGACGTAGGCATCCGCTAAGAAAGGATTTTGATTAATTCTACCCCCAAGGGGATAAAATAGGGGATGAAAATATTACTTCGTAACGCAAGCGAAGCCGCGGGCAAAAGCTCGTTAATTATATAATCAGTCATATTTTGAAACGAAATGATTTTTTTTTCTTATGATACTACGCGACCTCAACTGAGAAGATTCAATGACAAACTCAGCGGGCTTGTATGTTTTTTAAACAATATAGTAACGATGTATGACGTATTTATGTTCTTGCAGCAGAAATGAGCATGTAGACCATTTGACGTTAGGTGGAAACTGTTGTCTGAAACCAATTTCGTAAGGAATAGGAAACCTACTTGAAAACGATCTTATAAGGACTAAAATGCCTGATTGAAACGGCCTGCCTTACCACACTCTTCAAACCACATCGTAGTAACACTACACTGTTATAAGACATACACGTGTAAAGGTATATTTTTCATTACAATACTTTTTAGATAATTTAAGTTAAAGGTGGTAGAACCCTTTGTGGTTCAACTCCAGCGGCACCACCGCCACACCTATTTCTACCTAATAACAGCAGTGTTAGGCGCTGCTGTGTTCCGGTTTGAAGGGTGTGGTAAGGGAGACAGACTTTTCCGAGGCGTTCCAGCTTAGTCCTCAGGTGTAGCGGCGCATCTGTGGCCGACCTCCGGTAGGAATATCTAATCCTATCTGGGGTTGATTACAGATGTCCATGGGCGGCAGTAGCCACATCAGGTGGACTGCATGCTCGTCTGCTATTCTTATATTATAAAAAAAAAAAAAAATTATATCAATAAGAGTTTGTTTAAAAGCAGTCTACCAACACGCACTTGGCCAGTGCGGTGGACTATGGCCTAATACTTCTCATTATGAGAGGAGACCTGTGCCCAGCAGTGGGACGTTAATGGGTTGATGATGAAGAATCTATTTAATTGCTGGTGAGTAGCAATGTAGCGGGAAACTATACAAAAATAAAGAAGGATTTTATATGTTGTTAAAAAATATGTTAAGGAATGAATTATCAGAAAATAAATAATGATGTTGTTATTGAATCTTTTATTATATAAAATAGTCTGTCAGAAATAATGAGTTTACACACGCAAGTGTGTCAAAGAGATAAACATCAAAATTCTACCAACTTTAATACCGTATTAATAAAGTTCTAGAATTATGCAGACAAAATCAAAACTACCGTAAGTAAGCACCTGATGTTATGAAGCAAACATTAGTCGTGAATGAGCTTCAAGCCCTACTTTTCAAGTTCCAAAGCAAACATGGAAATTACTTGAGCTTATGTGCAAACTAATTTTATAAGCTGCATACAAAGTAACATATTTTAAACCTTCCTACAACATTTTGTTAAATACATTTTGCAAAAAAAACTTGTAATTAAGAGTTGTGGCATGTTCACTGCACACTTTTATGTCCCAACGGTGGGCATAGGTTTCTCCCTGTAAATGGAAAAGACTTAGGACATGCTTCACCACACGGTTTGTCTAGAATAATTAGTCGTCAAAATAGCTTATAATGTCAGGATAAAGTGTTTTCGTTTTGGCTATGGTAAGGGGTTTCACTATGGAAAGTTGCTACTGTCGCCCATGAACATCTGTAATCAACCGTAGATAAGCTAAAAGTCCTACTTGAAATCAGCCACAGGTATCTCTTAGGACTCAGTAACGACGCAGATAAGTACATACTTATGTTCTAGTTTAAAAGGTGTGGCAAGGGAGATGTCTCCTTTACATAACAGCGCTGAACACTGCTATTACGAGTATCATGCAGAAATTGTTGATACCTCGCAAGTCGAACCATAGTGGAGTGTACCACCTTCAATTATTAAAATGATGGATTAAGATGAAACTTGTGTCTCTATGCTGTCTAAGATACGCGCAATTTAATTATTTCAGCATAAACGTGCCGATATTAAATTACATTTAAATAATATAAACAACCTTTTATTGGAGACTAGTGACCCTAAAACCAACAGATCGGGTGTCTACATTAATTAGTTTGCTTTTACACACTAATTAAAATGCCGAAAGTGCTAGATTTCAGACTGAAATTAAAACAGTTTCATGCCTGAGGCATACGACGACGCCGCACCATCGAAAACAGTAAGCCTGTGAAACTTTTAGTTTTTGACACTGTCTACAGCTACACATAGGGTGCGTCACTTTAGCTAAATCGAGATAGATAAGGCTGATTACACATGACCGACACAGATAGATGCAAACATAAAAAATGTTTTGCTAAAACCTAACGTGATCGCAAATGAAATAAAAGATAATAATTCTTAAAGACATTATGAAGTATTTTGACGGCGACCAAAATATACTGAGACGATATACAAAATACACTTCTGAGAAGGCCTAAGCAGCACATTTGAAAGTACGAATTGGTGACTAGACCACGTGGAATGTTTTCAAACCCAGGCAACAAACTTTAGAAGGCGATAACAACCGGCATTATGGTTTAATATGAAAATAAATTATTTACATCAAATGGGTAAATTAAAACTTCAAGTAACTCCGTATAAAAATCGTCCATATGTATTCACCCTTAATCTAATTTAAAGCACGCCCACGTGTGGCCAGGTTCTACGTGGCTGTTGATTTTAGCGGCTAATTACCAAGCACATTTAGGTTTGCGAAAATTTTGGCATAATATAATAAAAAAAGTTTCCAGGTAGAACCCATTGTCCCTATAGTCTCGGGACTAGAATAGGGCTACGGTATCCCCTGCCTGCCGTAAGAGGCGACTAAAAGGGGGCTTCTGGGGTTGCAGGCGGCAAGAGTGGGAGCTCGAACCGTCCAGCAAATAACCCCGGGAAGGACGACGGTTTGTGTGACCGCAACTGCTCCCCCAGAGAAGAGCCTGATTGAGGCATCGTGCTCGGAGGACTCCAGTTGTGTTCCGTCGGAGAACCCGGAGTTCTCCAACAAGCGTTGAGGACGGCCACCGGGGAGGTTTTAGTGAGGTAAGATCCCACATAACCCGGCGTCGCTCCCACGTCGTCGGGTACCTTTTGAAGGTTTGCCCCTCTTAAACAAAAAAAATGTAGAACCCAATGTAGTTCCACTCCGGCGGCACCACCGCCACTCCTATTTCTGCCTAGCAGCAGTGTTAAGCGGTGCTATGTTCTGGTTTGAAGAGTAATAGTAAGGGACATACTTTTCTAAGGCATCTTAGTTCTTAGAGGTATCGGTGCATCTGTGGCTAACCTCAGGTAGGAATTTAATGTTATCCGACTGTAGAGAACAATGTTTTTGAAGCGTATGTATATAAATATGTTTGACACGCCCTGAAACCCTAACGGCTGGATGGATTCATCTAAATTGAAAGATCTATATCGTAAAGTAGTGATTATTTGTGTTTAACACAATTATGTTTATGCATCTCTTAATTTTAAACCTTTTACCACCAGGACGGCTTAAAATTGTTCTCAAAATACTTGTATTTAATATTATTTCGTAGTTGTAACAATTTCCATGACCGCCTCAGTATTCGTAACGTATAATAAATTACCAGGGTTTCGTGTGTTGTACGCTTTCGTACAGATCAGCATAACATTAACGTCATATAAATTGCTTTATTATATTCGCAGGCTTAACTGTTTCATACCATCATCTATGTACTATTATTAAATACAAGGTGACCCGGCAAACTTTGTACAGCCTCAAAATTTATTTATCAAATATATTTCATATACAATAAAATATAATCTATATTACTCGTGGATAATCTAGCTTTCGAATGGTGAAAGAATTTTTAAAATCGGTCCAGTAGCTTCTGAGCCTATTCATTACAAACAAACATACAAACAAAGTTTTCCTCTTTATAATATTAGTGTAGATGTTAATGTGTTGATGAATGTTTAAATCTTATTGTTAGACTTAGAAATGTATATACAATACATATAGCGTTGGCTATAACGTGATACACAAAAAATATAATAGGAATAGATGGTTCTGATAACGGCTAATAAATACTGATCCAAACTCGGCCTCTCAACCGGGGAGATCCTAGGTTCGATTCCCAAGGAGCGAAAACTACTCCCCCGGGGTAGAGCTCGTTGGGCATCGCGCTTGGAGGGCTCCGGTTGTGTTCCGTCGGCGATCCCGGAGTTCTCCAACAAGCCTTGAGAACGGCTACCAGGGGGGGGGGGGGTTAGTGCGGTAATAATCCCACATAACCCGGCGTCGCTTCCACGTGGTCGGGTTCTGAAGGTTCCCCCTCGAGGAGAAAAAAAAAACAAAAAAGTTTCGATTCCCAAAAACATCTGATTTTTGATACATATGTGCGTATTACAAATAATAAATAAGATGAAACGGTAAAATAAAACATCGTGAGAACGTAAAGGTTACCTATATACCCATACCCAGCAGTGAGATAATAGTGGATTAATGAGACTAATAAAAAATGAAGCTTTATCTTTAACTAAGTAAAATGTCATAATCTATCAGTTATACACCTACGTAAGTGGCTACTGCCGCTCATGGACATTTTTAATCAACCCCAGATAGGATTAGATATTCCTACCTGAGGTCGGCCATAGATGCGCCGCTAACCCTGAGGACTAAGCTGGAATGCCTCAGAAAAGTCTGTCTCTCTTACCACACCCTTCAAACCGGAACACAGCAGCGTCTAACACTGCTGTTATAAGGTAGACATAAATGTGGCGGTGGTGCCGCCGGTTTCTAACCACAAAGGATTCTACCACCTTCAAAACTAGTGGTCCCGGGTCATGATATGTCAGTTGTACACTTACGGTATGATATATTGTTTACTACGCAGCCGAAGTCACGACTATGAGCTAGTATTACTTTATGTATAGACTCGTATCCATTACAAAGACACGTCGAGTACGTGATATACAAATTCAGGGTTTATTCCTAGTTGGTATTCAAGTTGTTCCTCAGCTCAATTCCTCTTATTGATTCGCACTTCGTAAGCTGTTGAAAATGTCACCGAATTTTCTACACATTTCTGATATATTACCTATACTAAATCTACTTGCCAACTTTCTTTGTTCAAAATAGTAAATAATGCAAAATGATGATTTATGGGTAATGGATGATATAATCATCATCATTATCATCAAAACATTATTGTTCCACTTCTGGGTACCGGTCTCCTCTCTGAATGAAAAGGATTAGGCCACTGCGCTGGCCAAGTGCGTATTGGTAAACTTCACACACCTTCACCTTTACTTTGCTTTACCTTCTTAAGTGAGTATAATTAATTTCTAATACGTAAATAACTTAAAAAAAAACAGAAGTGCGTGTCTTGTCTCTTAACCACTAGGCTTTCACTGTTTTTTTTTTATATAATACAATCATATTATTCAAATACAGCTTAAATTAATGTCAGGAAAATATTATGCGTGGACATGGAGCTCTTGAAAAAGATAGAAAGGGAGCTTTCCCTCCAAAGTCAACGATGCCCTAGTTCATAACGTAGTGATAGCCAAGTGGTTAGAATTTCGGCCTCTCAGTCGTGGAGTGTGCAAAAGCAGTGGTTAAGAAACTCGGCCGCTTGATCGACGGGTCGGAGGTTCAAATCCCAGGCAAGCCCTCTGCCTGAAACCAGCATACCTGAGAAATCCTAAAAAAAGTTTTCAAAGGTATGTGTAGTCTACAAATTCGCTCTTGGCCAGCGCGGTGAACTATGGCCTAATCCTTCTCAATCTGAGAAGAAACGCAGGTCCAGCGGTGGGACAGTAATGGGTTCATGATGATGAATAGCAGTTATCATGTTTGAAGTGTGTGCTGAGTGAGACTACTTATCCGAGGCATTTCAACTTAGTCCTCAGGGGTAGCACCTAACTTCGACCTCAGATAGGACTCTTATCTGGAGCTGATTACAGATGGACGACAGTATTCTATATCATAAAAATAAATCAACAAGGTGTTTCATTGCAACCCCAAATTAACATGTTTGTGCAATAAATAATTCATTACACTCCATTTCATATTGGGCTTTAGCTTCAGCTGTCAACACCTACGTGAGATTTAAGCGTTTATTAAACAATGTAACACGAAAATGAAATAGCATTTTCGTTTTCATCAAAATTTCACCTGTACCAGCTCATGAATGTTTGCTGATGCCTGAATGTCTTTGGGCGTCCCTTGATGATTAATGTAGGTAGCTGGCGTCCGGTCCCTTTGAAATTTTTATACATGGCCGGATTGTGGAGAGATCCCGGGCACCCTTAATGTTTCTTTAAACAAACATAAGGGAATTTATGTGAATGGAGATTGTTCTTTTCGGTCGGTTGGTCAGTTTTAATTCTGGGTACATAATGAATACGTTAAGCATTTCGCCAGTTATTTATCTTTTTGTGACGTCACTGACTTATTACGTGATTTTTTTCAGTTAATTACCCGTAGCGTATTATTTAAAACATTGACATTAACAAACATTAAATTGGTTAATTGCTCGTTTAATAGTGCATTTATTATCATTTTCTTTTTGTTTGTTTTTGGCTCGGAAAAAATGATTTGATTACTCTTATGCCTTCATTCACTCCTTCGTACCTCGTTTTTGTCTTCTATCATTTCTTCATGTCTTGTATGTCTTCTATCATCCCAACTTACATGGTATATATGGTATATTTTATTTTTGTATGCGCACTTTCCTACCTAAGGGAGAGAGAGGTCCATACTGGACGGTTTCATGTATATAGCATCAAACATATTGTTAGCAGAACATTGCGAAGTAGTTTTTATCCTATCTTTATATAAGCACTAGCGGTGCCCGCGGCTTCGCCCGCATTTTAAAGAAATAAATAATATGACATACATGAAGAAAATTTGTACCTGCTTTGGAATGACAGTGCTGCCATCTGTCGAAAATTGGTCTTATCAACTCCCAAACCTTCGTGGGCTCTTGGACAACAACTTTGCTAAAGATCATCACTTGATCAAATGCATAGTTTCCGATTCTATAACTACTTACGAATTAAAAATTAATTAAAAAAACAACCTTTTCCCACGGACTAAATTGTGAATCTAAACCATTTTCAAGTCCCCTTGAACACACACAACAAATTTCATCAAAATCAATCCAGTCGTTAAGGAGGAGTTCAGTGACATACACACGCACATAAGAAATATATATAAAAGATTTCAAAGCAACTTCTATAAATATCAGTAGGCGAAATACACCTGGATAATCCGAATACGAATTCAGCGGGATTCGCTATTATACCTCTGATTTATGTTGCAATGAATTTTCCTTCTTGTTAGCCTGTGGATCGTTACATCTTAACACTTTCGCCTTTTACATACGGACGGATAATATTAATTGTTCGGAAATAACGATCTTTCATATATCATTTGAACTGTCAACAGTAGGATGGGTTTCTTATTTATATTCGAGTGGTCGTTGATAATATTGATAAGTTATTATTTTTATTTTCCATAATATGGACATTCTAGAAATCTTTTTTTTTTCATTCGACAATATAAATCAATCGCTCAATTTTTCAAGCAAACAATTTTTGTTTGTTTTTTTTTTATGAAGAAATAGTGACCAGATACTGATGGCAGTAGATAGTCTAGTCTAGACTGCGGTGATCAAACCCAGATAGGATCAAATTCCTACTTTAGATATACAAACATTGCTACTCTTGTGGACGGCTTTGGAAATCACATATAAGAAATTCTCCCTTGCCACACCCTACCATCCTCTTACATTAACCCTTCACGACAGCGCTTAAAACAATCAAATCAACGATTAAGTAATAATAATTAACAATGTAAGATTAAACCAAAAATCTGAAGCAATAGTTCCAAAGTACTCTCGGTTAACCAATATTAGTTATTCTATAGTCAGATATCAGGGGTATTCCTTAGAGAACGCAAACAATATCTTTGGCTGGTATTCATGAAATTCACGAGACCAGATTCAATTACTATTTGGTGCTTTACTTATGATATTAGCTTGGGCCGCAGTGAGAATTAAGCTTACCTAAATAATATAATAGGATGGATTGTATTTCTTCATTTATTAAAATATTTTTAGTCCAGTATTTGGAGTTTCAAGTTAATTATCACTTTAACGGTGAAGAAAAACATAGCGAGGAAACCTACATACCTAAGAGATGTTGAACAAATCACAAAGGTATGTGGGTAGAAGTAGTGCGTTTTAATCTCAGAATCTATGTTGGCGACAAGGCGACAATCGCACTCGACTGTCGCCACTAGTCGTCAGCAATATTCGTAAACGAAAATATTCGTTATTCGACGACCGTCGCCAACTGTCAACTGACGTAGCCGACGTTATCTTAAGTGATGGTAGTCGAAACTCTTGTATAAGATCACTGTCGATCTTGTGTTTCTTCCCTTACTTTTAGAAGTAGCAACATATTTCTTATAGGCTTCAAGTATGACTTCCTTATATAATAAGTATAATCATAAGTTACCTCGAAGTTATAATGATGTACGTATTGAATTCCACGGAGCATGTTTATACTTTTACACGAAATTAAATCACTCACAAGGTTTTGCTTTTAAACTTTTACTTATATTATAAATTTCTTGTCGAGAAAAATATTCAAATAGTCAATATAATTCTATGTAATCATAAGTTATAATTAATGTCTCCTGACTCACAATTGGGGAAAACTGGTGTAAATTATACCATGCTGCTAAAATGTGGTTAAGTGAAGGTAGGGGTGAGCTGTCCCTATAGTTCCGGGAACAGAATAGGGCTACGGTATCCCCTGCCTGTCGTAAGAGGCGACTAAAAGGGGACTTCCGGGGTTAACAAAAAAATAAAGGGATGAGTAGCTAACATAATTATGTCAGATGATTTTACACAAGATCGATAAGTTGTAAGGGACGTTTTTCCTATCACGCGGGTTCGTTCCCGTATGCAGTTTTGGTGCGAATGAATTAAGCCGCTGTAGTATCTTCGCGTCCTGTGCACATGTGGCATACATTACATGGAAAAAGATGCACGCATACAGGACATACACACTGCACGCGGGCACAAACCCGTATGACAGGAAAAAAGGCTAAGGTGATAGAACCCTTTGTTGTTCGGCTTCGTCGGCACCACCGCCACATGTATTTCTACCTCATAACAGCAGTGTTAAGCGCTGCTGTGTTCTGGTTTGAAGGGTGTGGTAAGGAAGATACACTTATCCGAGGCATTCCAGCTTAGTCCTCAGGGTAGCGGCGCATCTGTGGCAGACCTCAGGTAGGAATATTTAAACCTATCTGAGGTTGATTACGGATGTCCATGGGCGGCAGTAGGCACTTACCATCAGGTGGACTGCAGGCTCGTCTGCTACTCCTATATTATAAAAAAACAAGCCGTAACTCTGCTTTGCAATGATAACATTAATACGGCTTAACGTATTTTCGAAAGCAGTTTATTATTATTTCATTATTATCCATTGTGCAGTCCTCTTAATTAAAACCGATTAAATAAAAACGCGTTGACACGACACACAATCAAGTTTATGAACGTATGATGAAAACAATAACATTCGCCCATTAATTATTCGCTCGGTAAATTGGCTGTTCGAAGAAATAAATAAACGATGGAAAGTTGAAAGTTCTGAATAATGTCATATTGTTTTACGAAATTGTTATACTCGAGCTCGTGTCTACAGATATGCCTGTGGTTTTTAGTTTCAAACTCTTGTTACTTGTTCTTAAGATGGAAGGATAAGGGTAAAATTCAATCGGGACTTACACAGCTTTAAGCTTTGGGTCAACCATTATGTAACTTTGCATAGAAAATATTTTTATTTTTATAATGTATACATAATCTAATTAATATTCATTAAAAATGATATTTTCGAAAATTCGGAGCTATAGTGCTCTACACATCTAACATTTTCATCATACTGGGCCGTTTATACATTTTTGACTTAGCACGGACCACCAATCATCAAATTCCTTTCACCAAATTGAAGAGTTTCCTACAACCTCTAAAATATGTCGACAAAAAAAATTGCTCTGAATTCGTTAACCTCTACCATTTCTAACCATAGCTTTTTTTATAATATAAGCTGACGACTAAGCTGGAACGCCTCGGAAAAGTCTGTCTCCCTTACCACACCCTTCAAACCGGAACACAGCAGCGCCTAACACTGCTGTTAGGTAGAAATAGGTGTAGCGGTGGTGCCACCGAAGTCGAACCACAAAGGATTCTACCACCTTCCTTCCTTTGACCTTTGTTCAGAAAGTGTGTTCTAAGGGCCCACACACGTAAAACCATTGCATTATTACACTACCAAAAAGCGCGACACTAACAACCTCTACGCAGAAATTTGCGTTGTACACCGTTTTTTTTTTTAAACGTTTCGCTAGCGGCACGCTTTGCAAGCTGCTGCAACGCTCAACGCACGTCTTATACGTTATTCGTATCAGCACTAACGGCACTAATAGCAAAAAGCTATTTCTTCACAAAACATTCTTCACTTAATAAAAGTAAACAATTTAAAATATTACACCTCACTTCCTTAAACACAAACGCATTCCCTTACCGTGGAAATCGTAACTATTCCAGACCTAACTTATTCCGGAATCCCTATTTGTCGTGTCAACTTGACGTTCGTTTAAAACAAGAAAACTTTTTATTGTTTTCCATTATGGCGTACAAAGGCACACACGCGCTTGACAGGTTATTTCCCGGGGAAATGAAACAGTGATATTGTGGGAACGGTTTTTAATTCTGGATGCAGGGGAAGACGTACCCGGGGAATGGTATTCACTTTGGCTCGCTCGTACGAATACGTGAATGGAGAATTAAGGAGCTCTGTCACTTTGTATCGTGTATTGGAGGGAATATCTATGTAAAAATATTTTATTAATTTTATGGACTGTATGTTCGTCTGCTACTAATATTATAAAAAAAATCTAAACTAATCTATCTGCTTCGACTAATGAGACACGTTTTACATTAACTTTACTCATGATGATAATATATGTACGAGTATATATGATGTATTTATATATATATATATGTTGATAATATATACATCAGTCGATGAGAATATTATCAGATTAATTCTTAATATTTAAAATTAACTTAAGCCTATTAACTGGGACCCAATCGGATTATACAGAAAGTTTCAATATTGGTAAAAGCAGTTATATTTCAATTCTCTTTAACAAATTAATAATTTCAGTGTTCAATAAGAATTTTCAAATTTCATTTCTACTAAAGTTCGCATCGTTCCAGCAATGATACGAATATTCTTAGTTTAAATTCAACCTTGAAAGTCTTTGATCGAGAATCTGAAAACACACATTTACTTCTTCAATTCCAAAATTAAAATTGACATCGATTGACGACTGTGTTTTTATTAAGCTCCTGTTTCATAATTGAGTAATTAATAAATAAAAACACAGCTTAAGCTTTACAAATATATAAATAAAAAAAACACCTTTAAAAGCTTCTTCTGTTTGTACAAGTTAATATTAGAAAATATTTTAAAAAAGCTTCAACTTCAGAGAGTGATATAAACTTCTTACCCTGGGAATTCTCTATATTATGCTATCATAGGAAAACCTACAGGAGTTCATTAGATTACATAGAGTTCGGTGATACATACATAACAATTTAATTTTTTTGCACAACTTGCGTAGAGCACTACATATTTTTGGTTTTGAAGAAAATAATGTTTCCCTACATAAAGGTCTAAATAAAATAAAATAAACAAAAAAAATCGTCACATAATTTCATAACGAATTAAGTAAATAGTTTAATTAACGCCGTTTAAATATCACAAGGGCAAGGATGGGCAAGGTGGAAGGAAAGAGGCGCACTGGGCGCCGGATAAAGTCGTGGCTCAGAAACATCAGGGAGTGGACAGGCATCACCTCTTTCGAACAGCTGTTTCGCCTGGCCGTGGATAGAGAGAGGTTCAAGGAACTAACGGCCAACCTTCAGTAGTGAAGGGGCACATGAAGAAGAAGAAGAAATATTACACAAATCGTTCATATTTCGTCGCTAAAATATCGCGCTACTATTTTATCTATTTTTATATTATACAGTCCATCTGATACTAAGTACTGTTCAGTACCGTCCATAAACGTCTGTAATTAACTTCACATAAGATGTTAGGTAAACGTTACGTTAGAACCCTGGAGACTAAGTTGGAACGCCTCGGATAAGTATATGTCGTTTACTACACCTTTAAAAGCGAAACACAGTAGCGCCGAACTCTACTAATAAGCAGGAAAAGGTGTAGCGTTGGTTCCCTTGCAGGCGAATCACACGATTTTACCACCTTCGAATATTATCTGTAGCGCTAACACAGCAGTTCGAAAACTAGTCACAACCGATATACAAAAACCATAGTCATACAGATAACAAACGCTATTCGATCCTCGTTTAAAAACAGAAGGCGGCGTTTGTTTGCGAATCAAAAGCCAATATCGCTGCCGATCAATACAAGCAGCTTTTACATATTTGCATAATAGGATTGCGGGACCGAGTAGCGAAAGGTTGTGGTCTTGCTCGTAAGCGTATTTGGGCTTAAGTATGCAAAGCGTTTGATTCGTGTTTTAACGAGTTTTTAACACGTTCGCTGCGTAAAAAAAAACAGTAACTTTCAGCTAGTGCGACGGCAGTCCAAAAATGCATCCACTTGACTTTCTTATTGTGCGTGGCAGGCCTTTTCGACCCGACACCTCTGGGTGGTATTGAAGCCCTATTATCTTAGTCAAGGCGCATTTTACATTATAAATTTTTATACTTTTAAAATCCTCATGAATCACTTGTCTATACATTAGTCCCGCCCCTGGCTCCTCCAAATAGAAAATTAGAAATTAGCAATCAAAAATGTCTGGTCGATAAGGCCCGATACCGCACTAGAGTGTAATTTCTGTAGTGATGGGATAGTAAAAGAAAAGAAAATATCGAGTCATTAATTTTATTAAATTTTAATAAACACAAGCCGAGCCTTTTTAATGTGTTACACATAAGTCAAAAATAGTAATTATAAAGGTAGACCAAAATTTTATATAATTACAAAGATTTTTCTTAGGGATTTCGAAATATGAACCACCGTATTCTTCTTCGTTATCACTATCATTTTCTAGTACTATTTTGTTTTTACAATGCGCCATTGTAACGAAGCTTGCAGGAAACCGAGTAGCGCGAGCGCGTCCTCCTCTCGAAGCTAGCACAACACTACTAGCGGGTCAACGCGTACGCATCTGCACAGTGCGGCAACAGGTCGCGAGCGGTCATCCACCAAAACAGGCCTGCCCCCGCACTGAGATAACTTTTTTTACGTTCTATGCGGCGGAGGTCGAAAAAGGCCTGCCGTAAAAATACCCAAGAAACAGGTTTCGCACTAGCGAGAAAGACCTATTTTTCCTGTGCGCATATTGGTTTGGCACCGCGTCGGGCCGATTGTGGGTGAACCGCAGTGAACGTGTTAACAATAACACCGCTGTGTATCATGGCGTAAATTAGCAACAATATCAGTTATCAGTATATTCCTTTTTTATATTTATACCTAACGATAAGACACGGGCTACCTGGTGGGAAGCAATCATCGTCGCCTATGGACATTTGCAACACTAGAAGAGACGCCAATGCATCGCTGGCTTTGGAGGAGAATTCCTTTTGCACCCCTCTTGAAGAGGCCCATGTCATAGCGGTCAGGGAATACCTCAGGTGGAAGTTCATTCCTACATTTTGCACGTACGCGGCAAAAAAAAACGATTTTTGGAGGACCGCCACGGATCCAGTTGACGTGGATGAAACTTCATCGGCGAGGGGTTCGATGAAGGAAGTGATGTAGGCACCAGATCAAACAATTCCTCAGAACAATACTTCGGCTCATCTATCTGTAATTAATCTCCGAAATGATTCGAATTATACCTAAGCAACAAATTTGTTTCTACCCCCTGAGGACTGAGTTAAAATGCATTGTATGTATGTCTATTCATTGCATTAAAAAAATGTGGTATACTAATTAATTAATTAAGTTTCTTTCTTTATTTTCAAAAGATCAGTTTCAAAATTTCAAAAAATCGATATGATTTATGTTATTTTCCTTATTTTCCCTAAGCACAGACTACACAAGAAAGGAGTTATTAAATAGCATAACGATGAAAACCTTACAAAGATAAGTAAGCACTTAGGAATACTGGCAACAGACCAAACAGTTTCCCAAACAATTGTTACAACAAACACAAGTTTATAAACTATTTTCAATACCGATCATAGTTCTATGTTTACAGTCCGTGGGATCAGAATAGAGCTTCGTATAAACTTGGCAATAGTCGGCGTTTATTTTTATTGTTATCTAAATCTGAATATATTCCCGGTTGCCGTCATTCACCCGCTATCGTGTATCTAAATGTGCTATCTCGTTTTAGATAGCCAACACTAGATAAGTTTAGTTTGTCTCTTTATTTATATAATACGATCATATGCGGTACCAACTGAAATAAAATTTTGCAAGATTTTCATGATATGAAGCTGATGATGGGTCCGGAAGGTGGCCATACAAACTGTCTAATAAAACAACGCAACCCCGTCGAGTTTGAGATAGTTTAATTCGTTTTGTCAAGTACTAGTTCTTAATCGTATCCAAAGTCTGATGGAGCTCAGAGGTACTTAAACGAGGCAACCCCATCGAGTTTGGGCCAAAATAGCGGAGTGTTTATTTTTATTGTTATCTAAATCTGAATACATTGCCGGTTGACGTCATTGTGCCGCTATCGTGTATCAAAATGTGCTATCGCATTTTAGATAGCTTTGTCCAACACTAGAAAAGTTTAGTTTGACTCTTTATTTAGATAATACGATCATCCGCGGTAATATTTTGCAAATATATATTATGTAAGTAATAGTTTTTATAACACGGTAATAGCTTACGAACATGCAGTCCACTTGATGGCTTCTACCATTTATACACATTAGTAATCTACCTAAAATAAGATTAGGGTTCAACCCTTAGTAATGACGATAATACCAAATTTATCAATATTAAAAAAAAACTATAGAAAAACCAAATTGACAACTCTATAATAAATCACATAACCGCTAATTAGAGAAATAATACATCTGTGAAGCGATAACTCCAGATCATAATAACATCAATTACTTTGATTTATGAGTCTTTCAAAGCCAATTTATACTGAGATTTCTAACAAGATATATTGATATAAATATATGAAAAACAAACTCTCAAAGGTATATTTCAATGCAGAATTCATTCTGTTTCGAACGCTGATGATAATAAATATTGCATGCTATCTATCTTCATTAATGCTATAAATTGTAAATGAGCTTCATACATTAAAGATTAAACTACATTACAGATTTATAAAGGTTTTAATGTCCTACCTGGTTACGAATTGGATTAGGATGTTGAAGGCGATAAAACTGTGAGATTCCATTTGAGAGGTACCATTTTTTTTCTTAACGAGGGTAACCTTCAAAAGGTACCCGACGACGTGGGAGCGACGCCGGGTTATGTGGAATTTTTACCGCACTAAAACCCCCCCGGTGGACGTCCTCAACGCTTGTTGGAGAACTCCGGGATCTCCGACGGAACGCAACCGGAGTCCTCCAAGCGCGATGCCCCGATCGGGCCCTGCCCTGGGAGAGCAGTTTTTGCTCCACCCACACCATCTGGTGTTCACGACGGTATGCGACCACACAATGCCGTCGTCCTTCCCGGGGTCGCTTGCTGGACGGTTCGAGCTCCCACTCTTGCCGCCCGCAACCCCGGAAGCCCCCTTTTAGTCGCCTCTTACGACAGGCAGGGGATACCGTAGCCCTAATCTAGTCCCGGAACTTCAGGGACATTGAGAGGTACCAACCACCGTTATCGCTATTTCTACCTTAAAACAACTTAAGTTACTTAACATACAATTCTGTCTACCTTACGGTAAGTGGTCACTGCCTATGAACATTTGTAACCAATTCCATATTTGCAACTGCAACTTCATACACACAATTCGAATGGTGGTATAGTCAGCATAGTTCGACAGTGGAAGGTACCTACCAACGCCACACCCATTTCTAGCAATAACCCGTTCTTGCGTTTCGATGGTGTATTAATGACGATTGGCTTACATAATTATGAGAACATCTTATTCCTCAGAAAAGCCTTAGTATCAGTCAATCTTAACGCATGTGTGATCAACTTCATGTAAGAACTTGATCTATATGAAGTTGGTCACAGATTCCCATGATCGGCAGTGAACACTTACCATCAGGTCAACTACAATCTTATTTTCTACATCAATCTTATAAAATATTTCATACAAACTGCGAATAGTAAGGGTAAAGATATCTATCATAACTGACCACGGGTCATGATGGATAGTGACCACGGCCTGATTTATGTGGTCCTCACGGTCATTACACGCTCGACTTACTGTTGATTTATATGTTACCTTTTCGGAGTGCGGGACGATATTTAAGAAAGTTATGCCTTTATCCTCTTACATTCTTTCGTGTACGAAAATAAACAGGTTTATGTCTGCACTGATGGTAAGATGTGGAGGTAGAAGAAGTGATCCCTTTCGTCATTGGACACTTTCGTAATAATTATTGATGAAAAAGTTCTACGGACGTCATAGATATTTATTAGATTTTAAATTTCAATCAATTAAATCCCATAATAAAATTGATACCTTATTGTATACAATTAATCTTATAAATATACATGAAGCCTAAGAAATTACAAAGTAAATACAATTCCTACGACGAAACGTAACTTTGAGATCATAACACAATAAATAGCATCTAAGTTTTACAGTTATAATTAAATAAATAAGTTTTACCAATAATATATTATTACAGAATCAGTGTTTCTCTTCTATTCTCAGTATTACTTAGGTTAAACATTAATAAAAGGTCAGCTGCTATAGCTCCGCACTACTTAAAAACTGAATCGTCCTCAACAGGTTTTTTAATAAAATTTCCACACTTTTTTCATCACCTCCATGTTTACAAAGTAGCTATGTTATTTCACAGGACTTCCTCTATTTCTATTCAAAATCCCATCAAAATTGCTCCACTGGTTCTACAATAAAACCAAAACAAACCGTTCCTACAATATTACTATGAACAAACTACATAAAAAGCTCCGGAATGAGATAACAGAACACCTTGTTACCGACCAGCCATACTACCCAGTATGTAATGTACCGCACTAAACATAGGATTCTCCTCACGAGATAACGAAGTGCCGGCCAATCTGGGGCGTGTCATTCAACCAGATTTAGGACCTCAAGACGGATTGCTTGGCTGCGGTGAAATACAAAAATAAATCAACAAGCGTTGGTTATACATGTGTCAGAAAAACGAGGAATGTAATGAGTTTTTGTATTTTAAAGTAACGGTTGTAAGCTAAGTAAGCGGAGGGTCATGGTTTTTCCACCGTGTGTATGTATTAGGGTAGTCGTTAAAAATGGATTTTTTGAGACGCCCTAAATAATCCTTCCTTTTGACGAAAAATGACGGGAGATTTTTTTTATTTGGTTTAAACAAAAAGAACACGACGTGCCACCGACCAACTTAAGGTCATTTTAAATTGTTAAATGTTACCAAAAAGTCAATATTTGTTTTGTGCTGCTTAAATATAATTAGGAATATCTTGATAAATATGAATTTTTCAAAAACATTATAAGAGACCTTTTTTTAGAGAATTTAATTGCCCACAAAGAAATTTAAAAAAATAAAATTTTATCAGAAAAATGACCTTAAGTCTGTCGGCGGCACGTGTATTTTTGTTTAAACCAAAAAGAAAAAAAACTCCCGTCATTTTTCGTCAAAAGGAAGGATTTTATAAGGCGTCTCAAAAAAAATATTTTTAACGCCCACCATAGTACGAGTATGTACGTATGTCTCATTCCCATACAGCTTCACGAATTTTAAGACATATCACGAGATGTCGTTAATTTGTCATAAACATGGGAATGACATAGGCTATATTTTTAAACAGTCCGCACATGTACATATTTATTTACTTATACAAATTGAATCACTAGTTTTTATTTTCACTTTTTTTATAAGGTTGTGTACTGTATAGATAAGTGTGTCGTAGGATCGGAAATTTTATGCATATGGTCGCTACAACTGAATACTTCGCGATACGTCCATATAATTTCGCTTTTAATAAAAAAATAAAAGGCTACTTCTGATATTCTTGTTCGATCCATTTCTGAACAAAAACACAAGTTTGTGTGCCATCTTACAAATATCATATACGATAAAACAATAAACCGAATAAATTAAAATGCTTTTACTTTTAAATAATACTCAATAAGGGTTGTTTATATAAATGGGTTGAACAACTGACAGTCAATTCTAACGTGGAGGTAGATTTAAAAGTGAAAATTCATTTCGAGGTGAAATAATATCTCGCTCTAGACAAAGAATAATGGTTAGAAGAGAAAAGTATATTTCTCAAAGAGAACTCTAGTAATAATACATCGTCTGGATCAAATTTGAGAGCAATTTACTCGGATCTGTAAATAATGGGTCTTCACTTACTGAAGCTTAGTTCTTTGTTACTAAGTTAACACGTTTTTGCTCAATCCACACAAAATTGTTCAGTAATAACAGTTGTAAAAATGTATGAAAAAAATCTTGAAATGTTTGAACAGAAAATAATGGTTATCAACCATGTTGTACTACTAAATATAAACGTTTGATGTTTCCTTTCTGTTACTGTTATTGAAGTAACTTGTGATAAAGATATCGTTTTCAATCATTCCACAAGAAATCTAATTTTACCTGAGCTTGTTATTATTAGATAAGTTGACTACAAAATACTTAAAACGGTACTATTTATGTAAATGTAAGAGATATCTAATATAATTTCTCCATCACTTAAGAACTACAAAAAATTAAGCAGAAAAGAATAAATTATAAAGATTCTTTGAATGTGGTAAAATCATTTGTAGTTCGGCTCCGGCAGCATTAACTATTTCTGCCTCATAACAGCAGTGTTAAGCACTGTTGTGTTCTGGTTTGAAGGGTGTGATGAGGGAGACATACTTTTCCGAGGCGTTCCAGTCAGTTCAGTTCAGGTAGCCACGCATCTGTAGTCGACCTCAGGTAGGAATAACTAATCGTGTCTGGAGTTGATTACAGATTTCCACGGGCGGCAGTAGCCACCTACCATCAGGTGGACTGTATGCTCGTCTGCTACTCCTATATTATAAAAACGTCTAAATATTTTTAGGGCAGAGTAACAAAACCAACATATCTTGATCCAGCGATCCAACATAATAACTTTGCTCCAAATAAAAAGCCACATTGAAAACATCTCATTTAAAATCCAACAAGGCCTGAAACAAATAAAGCGATCCCCTACGCAGCAATGTAAACAAAATTAAAGAGATAAATCCACTTGTATATGCAACTTCACTTCACCCTTCCAATCCCACCTTTTATTCTCGCCCTAAAATATTGGTCTCACATTAAAGCGATAAGCTATGGAAATATATCGCTTTATGATTTATTAATAGCATCATGTATTACAGAGAGAATTACAAGATCGTTTTGATATCATGTTGACATAAAACATTATGTTTTGTGCATGTAAATATGAAAATTATTTCAAACATTTATTTAATGTAAAAGATATTTTACGCATCATTTACTCCGTTAACATAAATATGTTAAGTATAACACCAATTTTGCCATTACAAAAGCACAATAGCACTTCCGTTCCTCTGTTGGGAATGAGATTCCTGTCAGGATGTAGGAGATTCCTGTCAGGATTTATAAATTTTTGAGAAGATATTTTACAATTATGCATACAATTTTCTCAGGCATGTATTTTTCTTCAGGGTGTTCATATTTGTTGTTATATCAAGCGATAAATTATAATGGGCTCATAGACATATAAACCAATACAAGAAAACAAAATGTCCCAACACTAACAATGTCGTCGATATATTCGTTTTTAACTCTTTCATCGTTACTCGTTACTAGCTCGCGATCCAACAAGTCCATCCACGCCCTAAAACATATGAAACGTTCGAAGATAAAACGGCCCTATTTTTCTTTTACGAATTCGATACCAAGAAAGCTCACAAAATCCAATAGGTTTAGAGCTTACATTATTCATTTCATTATACGTATGTATTGGTTTGCACGTGTTTTTTCCCGTGGGTTTTCGATTTTCATATATAGTGCTGTTATTGGAACCCTTTGTTGTGGATCTATCGTTTTCCCTTACCTATGCATCTTTGATTGTTTCCTTGTGTAATCTTATTATACTTTCCTATGATTATTGGAGAAAATATGATAAAATAATGTAATATCTTCGTCTCTTTTTTACATATAAATGATAAAATTATTCTTTTGTATCTTGTGGATACTTAAATTTTCGTAACATAGTATTTTAATCTACGCTTGTAATTAAATTAAATGTATTTTGCTCTTAAATTTTACCTCACATTTAAAATCAAAAGCAAATGATCGCAAATTATGGTCCAAGGTGACTCCAAATACAATTTTAATTAATTAGTCAAAAAACAAAAAGACTGCACTGAAATATAAATTCGCTTCTATATAAACGCACCCAAAATATATGTATATAAATTCGCTTCCATATAAACGCACCCAAAAGTCATACGTTTCTAACGTATTGGGAAACAATACCCCATTATTTCTTCTGTGCTGAAATCGAAACACATTTCATTAGATATTTATCGCCTGAAGATAAAAAGCATTCGTGGAAAATTCATATTCAAGTAGGCCTCGATTTTCAGCTACTCGCTTCTCTATAAAAGATAATCTTATTTTTATATCAGCATGTATATTATAATATATACTTTTATAAAACTGAAGTTTGCCTGTTTATTCAAGTATCGCGCTAAAATTACTGGACCGATTTTAATCAAACTCAAGTAATTTAAAAACTTATATTTCAATTTATTTGAGATGTTCGATTATAGATTTCACAGGATTTTTACAAAAAATAATAATTTATATCGACACAATAATGCGAGACGGAGATTTAACAAACAAACACTCATCACTACTAAATTTATATTAAGGATAAGACAGATCAATTGGCCTATTATTATTGCTCTGTTATAACGTGATAGACTAATAATTATAATACACTTAAATTACAGTAATAATTAGAATAATTATTCTACTTATTAGTGTAATTGAAGTGTAGAGGAATAAACATAATAATAATCGTAGTAACGACATAAGTGATGATGACGACGGTAACATAATAACAAATAAAATAATTATTTATAGACAGTAGTAATACTAAGAAATAATTTGAAACTTTATTTTATCTACTACTAAACTGTACTAAACACATCCAAAAATAAATATTTCATAAAATGCAACTACAGAGTGTGATATTAGCACACACAGGAAAATCCGTCCACATAAGCAACTTCCTATATAAAAGATAATCTCCCTTTACAACGACCTAGAAATTTGTATATAATACACATTTACTTTTTATACATCGCACTTAATAAAACCGCCCAAAATATAAAGTTACGGCATTGCCGGAATACGGCTAAAGTTTATGGCACAATCTAACTGAACACGGTTATATAAAGGGCCGTTTACACTAAGAACTTTTGTATTAAAAGTATTGCTCTTTATTTTAATATGCAGACACTTAACGTCGTTTCTACGTTGAATCTTTTTAAAGTAATTCAATAGTTAATAGTATCAGAGTAAATCCCGGAAATTCGTGTTATCACGTTTGACTTGATCAAAAGTTATACCAATTCAAACACTCTATCCACACATTCGAGTTTGTGTCGTTTTGCAAGCATGCGGACGTGGCGAAAGGATTAGCAAAAAAAAATGCTGAAAGTAGTTAAATACGATATCCATTTTTATATAAATTTGCATCATTACATTTGAAAAATCTATTCCCCTAGGTAAGCATAGAACGAGTTCATTTTGAAAAAATAACACCCTGTATTATTTCCGTTTTAAGGATCAAATTCTGGGAATCATATTAGAAGTGTTATAAGAGGATTGTTAATAAGTAGACTTTCTTGTAACTTGGTAAGGTAATTAAAGTAAATGTTAATTGCTTTATAATTTATAAGTAGAGGTAAGTATAAACGATGAAGGAAAATATCGCAAGAAAATACTGAAGAGTTCTTCATATGGTTCTCAAAGGCATGTTACGTATATCTATCTACACTTGACCTTTCTTCAAAGAAGAGGAAAATTATGAAAGAACGAACAAATTCAAAATTAATTTGTGAGGCATTATTATAATATATTAAAATAATATTACCTTAGATAAGTATCGCAGAAAATATTTCAATGCTTAAAATAGAACAGGTAGGTTAAGACGTTGATGAAATTATTGATCGACTTCAAATTAAATAAAGATTTTATATTAATTTCGAAGCTACAAATCTTTTCTTGTTTAAGTTTAGACGTATAAAACACCTATTCAAAGAAAAGAAACATATTAATAGTCACAAATACAATTACAAAGAGAATTGTTAATAAAAGTTCTATAAATTCACACTTAGTAACTTTCATTACAAAAGAAGTTCTAACTTCTACTTTATTCAAAGTAGGGGAATTGATTCAATAATGGCGAAGTAACTTACAGAAGAATGCACTCCAGCTCCCCCTTTCACTCTCTAATACTTTTATTTAAGTAAATCAAGTATTGAAATAGTGACCTTAGTAACTTTGTATTATCGGATAGATCTGTAAAGTTCTTTTCATTTTGACATCGGTATTGTTTTATAAAATATTTAAAATCTTATTGTTATTTTGTTACTTTGTTCTACAGAAATCTCTCGAGTACGAAGACTTACTGGAGCTGCAATATTTGAGCGAGAATGTTAACGAAATTAATAACATAATTAGAAACAATGCAGCAGGGATTGCAAAAATCTAAGAATGAGGAAGTAGACATGAGTAGATCTAGCACTATACTTTCAAGGAATTTTAACATCTACCACCTAATTTTTTTTCCGTCACAATTACCGTATTTATTCATGTAATTCCATTTAATCTGCGGAGGAAATTGTGTAGTTAAAATAAAAACATAAAGTCGTGACCATTTTTATGATAATATAATTATTAAATTACATACCGACCCAAACAGGAAAAAGGAAAACTAAAGGAAGAAAACATTTATGGCTCAAAATTAAATCTATTTCCTTCTAAAAATGTCAAAATATGGTTATGTTACACACAAAATATTTAACATGAGATAAATAAAATAATTAGAACAACAGTGTTTTCATATGAACTAAATCACAATAAAATAAATGCCAAGAATTAGTGACTGGAATAAACTATGAGTATAAAAAAGTACAACTTAATTGAGACCAGGTTTTATAGAGATATCTTTGAAGACCTTTTCTGCAATTCTTTAATTCACTAACAAGGCAATAGACCGTCAAGAAAAGGTCAATAGAAAACTATTTCATTATCCTGAGATATCTCGTAGATATTTCTAGTCGATCCTTATGAAGAATTTTCTGGTCTAGAAAATCTATTAATTTCTGAAGATTAAACTCATTCAATGAAAAAATGTAACAGTTATTTATCTCAATTTTTTACGTCTTAAATAATCCATTGAAATTTTCATTTTAGTTGTAGTAATTATACTCCTAGACCTAATCTTAATCTTCCCCTTTGACATACAAAATGTAAAATTGCGTCTGCGTCTGTACGCTAAGGACCAAAAATTGTAACATTTTAATGGAGTATATAGATATTTTTCACGTTTTAATGGGTTACTAATAATTCTCTCGTATATCTGCCACATCGTATACAGACATTGTAATTATATCTTTTTAAATAATACAAGCAGTGTTATTATGGGTTGCCTAACAAAATATGTTTGCAAGGTAATAAAATAAATATATTAAATAAAAAAATACTTCATTGTGTATGTGCCTTAATAAGGCGGTACAATAGCACGTTGCAGTATCGTAAAGCAGCGGATTAAGGCGCATAGCCCCAACATCAGTGGTTATAATTTCGAGTTACCGTAGCTAAGAGTTGGTTTAAGTTTGAACAAAAACGGAATAGGATATTTCTGTGTGTGCATGGTGTCTATGTGTGTGTCTGTCAATAATTTTTGACTGTAATTCTTTTTAAAAACTTGTATTTTACTTTGCTCGTATGTATGTAAGGGTCAAATCTTGCAACTGAATTTTAAACCAGTAAACTCCAACCATACATTTGCATACACATTTTGTTTGAATTACATTAGATTAATGACGTCACTCTCACTTCATTATGGCTTTCTGATATAGCGCACATATTTTAACAGAATTCTTATTGAATCATCATTTTGATCATCACCTTGAGATTTCTGAAAATACGAAAAACAAAAAGACGAAGACCCTTTTATTTAACTTTTTCAGGAGTCTGTAACATAGCTCTAATGTACATCTTGTAAGGTATGGGTAATTGCCCTAACCATGTCGAATGTCCTCAAACCGCCCATAGGTCCTCCAACAAGGTTAAACGACTGCTATCCAACGATAACAACCGGGGCCGACAACTTACCGTGCCCTCTCAAGCAAGGAAGTTTTATTACCGATTTCACTTTCCTTAACCGTTAGTAGGTCAATGATTATCTGGTAAGGAAAAGGAAACTACAAATTGTCTACTTAATACCTACTGCATGTAGCTGTAATTTTAGTAGTGTTTGCAGTGATAGCGTTGTGGTTATACTAGGCCTCTCCGTTGAGCCGTCCGAGGTTCGAATCCAAGGCATACTCAAAGTATCTCTGATTTTTTAAAGTTATGTCATTAGCGCATAATGTAGAGAAAACTTAGGCATTTGAAGGTGGTAGAATTTTTAGTAGGTCGACTCTATTTCTGTGTTATTGCAGTAGTGTTAAACACTGCTTTATTATGGTTGAAAGGGTGTAAATGAAAAAATAAAGGAGACATGCTTTTGCAAGGCGTTTAATTTAATCCTCAGGGGAGCAACGCATTTGTGGCTCACTAATTAGGTAGGTAATCCTATCTGTGGTTGATTACAATCCGTGGGCAGCAGTAGCACTTACCATCAGGAGACGAACATCCTCCTTTGCTATTATATTAAAAAAAAATTGAAAGTCCTTTCTACATATTTTCCAAAAACATCTTAGCACAAAACAATAGCACTTTAAAAGCGTACTGGGAATAAAAACTTAAGTGGCAACTGTTATTCTGCGGTGGACTTAAATACCCAAATTTAAATACTGAAAGTTGCGCAAACATTTCATATTCAAAGAATAGCACGAAGTTCACGAAACATGCTTCCGTGCAAGAAATTTTATGTTTTGTTCCAGCAATATGAAACACGAATTAATTCAGGATAATATTGCAACGGCTTTTATTTGTTGTTTAGATTGTTTTAGGCTTTTTTTTAAATGTAGGAGTAGCAGACGAGCATACAGTCCACCTCATGGTAAGTGGCTACTGCCGCCCATGGACATCTGTAACAAACCCCTGATAGGATTAGATATTCCCTCCTAAGGTCGGCCACGGATGCGCTGCTGTGCGTGTGCTGCTGTGGTAAGGGAGATATAATTTTCCGAGGCGTTCCAGCTTAGTTCTTAGGGGTAGCTGCGCATTTGTGGCCGACCTCCGGTACAAAAATCCTTCAAGCTGCTTAACACTGCTGTTATTAGGCAAAGTAGGCGTGGTGGTGCTACTGGAGTTAAACCAAAAATGGTTCTACCACCTACAAAGGCTTTTACGTTTCTCGTGGAAATACGCTGGATTTTTTTTATAATATAGGAGTAGCATACGAGCATGCAGTCCGCCTGATGGTAACTGGCTACTGCCGCCCATGGACATCTGTAATCAACCTCAGATAGCATTAGATATTCCTACCTGAGGTCGGCCACAGATGCGCCGCTACTCCTTAGGACTAAGCTGGAACGCGCCGGAAAAGTATGTCTTATCACACCCTTCAAACAAGAACACAGCTCCATTTAACACATCTGTTATGAGGCAGAAAAAGAGATGGCGGTGGTGCCGCCGGAGTTGAGTCACAAAGGGTTCTACCACCTTCAAATTTGTACGAATTTGAATGGTGATTTGTTGTTGATGGTTGAAGCAGCAAATGAGAATGCAGTCCACCAACTCCATGTATATCAGGAGTTCTATCTGAAGTCGATTGCCTATGCTCGCTTAAGTCAGCTTAACTAAATCAGTAAATTGCGTTATTACCAACAAAATGAAAACGTTTATGTCATATAAATTAATTAACCCCTACATAACTTAAGTTTCCGACAACATTTACGTTAAAACCGAGACATGTGAAGTACTTGCACCTTAAGTTGAAAAGTTTAACAATTAAATTGGAGGCCGCGCTTCTTACAAAGGCAACGTGTTTCCCAGTTACTTTCATAGTTACATACGTTGAAACTTCGGAAGTGCTCAGCGGAGCGAAAGGTAAGTTCGAACAGCGTGATGTGCATACGTGATGTAAACTTTACAGATTTAATGCGGCCGCAACGCAATAACTTCTAATTTTACTTGTTTAAAGCGAGTTCTTATTGCGTTTACGATTGTGTGACTTAGTTGTGAAATTTTTGGAAAGAAGTTCCTTTCTACATTTTCATGTTTATATGCGTGTTGCGATTCCACGTCCGCGCGTATTGGTGGAAAATAAACGCTCCGTGAACTGAAGGCCTTAAAGAGTAACTTGGCGGAGTAGTCCTAATGTAAAAGACGTAAATTGGCTTCGGCATTCTAACTACAACATATTTTTATAAATTACGTACAAGCGCCAGGAATTACCTTCTTTATAGATGTCTCACGACAATTCGCGTTTTTTCCAAGCAATTATTTTGTTTTATTTTACTTGCCTATGTAACAGATAAACTCCTTAGCTTAGACTTAGAATACTTGCAGCTTAAGTTGAATAATTAATTTGCACTGCTTCTTGGGAAGGCAACGTGTTTTCCCAGTTACTTTCATAGTTACATATGTTGAAACTTCGGAAGTGCTCAGCGGAGCGAAAGGTAAGTTCGAACAGCGTGATGTGCATACGTGATGTAAACTTTACAGATTTAATGCGGCCGCAACGCAATAAATTCTAATTTTACTTGTTTAAAATGACTTCTTATTGCGTTTGAGATTGTGTGACTTTGCTGTGATATTTTTGTAAAGAAGTTCTCCTCTACATTTCGCAATTCCGCGCGTATAGAAGAAAAATAAACGCTACGTGTGTAGTAAGCCTTAAAGCGTTACTTGGTGGAATAGTCCTAGCATAAGAGACGTAAAATGACCTCATCGTGCTGTCGGACTACAGCATAATTTTCATAAATTACGTATAAGGGCCAGGAATTACGTTCTTCATGGATGTCTCACGACAATTCGCGTCTTTTACAAGCAATTATTTTGTTTTATTTTACTTGCCTAGGTAACAGATAAACTCCTTAGCTTAGACTTAGAATACTTGCAGCTTAAGTTGAATAATTAATTTGCACTGCTTCTTGGAAAGGCAAGGTGTTCTCCCAGTTACTTTCATAGTTACATACGTTAAAACTTCGGAAGTGCTCAGCGGAGCGAAAGGTAAGTTCGAACAGCGTGATGTGCATACGTGATGTAAACTTTACAGATTTAATGCGGCCGCAATGCAATAACTTCTAATTTTACTTGTTTAAAGCTACTTCTTATTGCGTTTACGATTGTGTGACTTTGTTGTGATATTTTTGGAAAGAAGTTCCTTTCTACATTTTCATGTTTATAGGAAAGTTACGTGAACGAGTAACGTGATACGAGTAGCATATTGCGCGGTCGCAAGTCCGCATGTGCGGCCAGAAGAAAAACGCTCGGTGAGTTTTTAACCTTGGTGGAGTAGTACAGTGGACAACATAAATAAATCTCTTTCTCTACTTAACTACGTAACCGCAGTGGCTACAATCGCGTAAAACTGCGTTCTCATGAATGTTGATTGTTTTGAAACAAAACAGCTATTCCACGTCAGAAACGGAGGCAGGAAAAAAAACGCTCCGTGAATATTAAACCTTACAGCGCTACTTGGCTATGTAGATCTAGCGTAAAAGATGTAAAATGACCTCGGTAGCCTGACAACGATACATTTTTATAAATTATGTACAAGTGTCAGGAACTTTATTCTTTACGGGTGTCCCACGACAATTCGCGTCTTTGTGTTACATTTTATTGGCCTAGGTAACAGATAAACTTCTTAGCTAAAACATCTTTACTCTTACGAATTATTCGACACAACTTTCATCTGTCTGTTCGATTTACATAATTCTTTTTACTATGACAACAATACTAAATGTTTGACTACGATATAAGTAATATAACCTACATAGCCAGTGATAGCCTAGTGATTAAGAAACTCGGCCTCTTAATCGAGGGGTCCGAGGTTCAAATCCCAGGCACGCACAACTGGTTTTTCGAAATTATGTGCGTATTAGTAATTAATTATCACTAGCTAAAACGGTGAAGGAAAACACCGTGAGGAAACCTGCATATCTGAGAGATTAAAAAAAATGAATCTCTAAGATATAGAAGTCTACCAATACATGTGCGTATTAGGCCATAGTCCACCGCGCTGGCCAAGTGGCCAGCGCGGTGGACTATGGCCTAATCCTTTTCATTCTGAGAGGAGACCCGTGCCCAGCAGTGGGAGACTAATGGGTTGATGACGAATCTACATTTAAGCGGTATTTTTGAAAAATATCACAGTTCGGATAATTTGTGTGATATAAATGTTATGCATTACAAAATATCATGTAACTTGTACGCGATGGTGACATGCATCGCCATCATATAGCAAGAAAAAGGGAGACTAAAACTAAATATACGTAGTTTTGAAAGGTTAGTACCAGGAAGGTCCATTTGGTTGATGTAACAAAGAGTAAAAAAGTAAATAAAAGCTTTAAAAAAAGTTGAGCCAAACGAATGAGTCGGTGGCGTTCTGTTTCAAAGAATCACCCATCTGTGATCGGCTTTTCGTAGAAATCCTGTTTTACATGCTAGTTATTTGCCCATGTTCGCAGTATCTACGCAGTATCTAGGTAGACTGCATGATTGCTTTTTCGGGTTTATGAAAAATATAACCGACTTCTATGCCACTACAATGTAAAAAATAATTTAAATACATGTTGGTTTAGTGCATAGTTCTGAAGTCGGCGTTCAATATATTTCGTTGGATAATGGCGTAAACAGCGTGTCCAATATGAGCGCAGCAATATGAGTAATACAAGCGACGTCACGGAGCAGATAGTCTAAGAAGTTTTATAAAATTCATTACAAAAAGATAAAGTATAGTGTATTCCCATTACTGCATCCATCTGAAGGATGAGCACATTAAACTTGGAACATGAGCTTTATGGCGACACTTATTAATGAATGGTTTTAATTTATATCGCGCCTTACATACAGGGCCGGACTTAGACGACGGAAAGCGGTGCCCATAGCCCGGGGCCTCCACAAGAGAGGGGACCCTACAAGAAAGAGGCTGTCATAATAAAGAAAAAATATCCAAATTTCGACGAACCAGCGTAAAGGGACTTTAAGTTCTTTTTTCAGTATTAAGTGTGTATTCAGTGTTAAGGTATAAGTTTTACCAACGTTGAAATAATTTTATTTGTGGGCAGTGAACTTTTGACAGACTTACACAAAAAAATGTGGAAAATGATTAGGGGCCTCCCCATCCCTGCTTGTCACAGAGCCTCAATTTCTTCATTACCCTTCAAATCCGGCTCTGCTTACATGACTCGAATTACTTAATAAAATGAGTTTGTTGGGTTTATTTATGGGGTTGTGGTTTATAGCTGTTTTAATGTATTTGCCTATTTCGTACAGTTATTTGTAAAGTGATGCGTGTGTAATTTAATTTGTAAGACAATGACAGAATTTAAGGGATTATGGCTTTCATGCTAAATTTAATATGAAGTAGAGGAAATAAAGGCGTTACGCTAAAATGGTCCCACATACTCATAGGCATAGGCATATGGTCTTATTTGGGTCATGTCATCATCATAATTGTCATCAACCCATTACTGTCCCACTGCTGGGCACGGGTCTCCTCTCAGAATGAGAAGGATTAGGTCATAGTCGACCGCGCTGGCCAAGTGCGTATTGGTAGGTAGACTTCACATACGTTTCAGACTTTTTATATAAATCTTTCGGGTGTCCATGTTCCCTTCACCGTTTAAGCACATGATAATTAATTTGTAATACGCACATAACTTTGAAAAATCAGAAGTGCGTGCCTGTCTTGGACTCAAAAAAGGTGCAAAAAGAGCTCTCCTTCAAAGCTCCGGTGCATTGGCGACTCCTCTGGTGTTGCAGTTAGCACGTCTGCTTAATCGTTAGGTTAACCAATAAAATAAAAAAAAAGCTCCTTGATCGAGAGGCCGAGTTTCTTATCCAGTAGGCTATCACTGCTAGTAGCCCTGGGCCATATATGAGTTGCTAAATCTGAGAACAACATTGAAATGCTTTGTGCCGATCTTCTCAGCTCTTCTGTACTTAATACTGCTTAGCGACATTTTTATAACATTGGAGTAGCAAACGAGCATGCAGTCCACCTGATGATAAACGATCACTGCCCTAGACTTCTGTGATTCTATATTGAATAGATTCTACCTTAAACCGATCACAGGCACGTTGCTTTCCATAATCATAATCGTTTATTCATTTGTCAGTAAGGATTACAATATTGGATGTTTACACTTTGGGAACAACGCTTACTGTACCAAATATTGACATATAAATTATGACAAATATTCTTATATCTAATTAAAATTACAACAATAATTACAAATTTTTGTCAAATTACAAACAAACACCACAATTACAAACAGTTACAAATTACGATAAACAATGAAAAATAATTTAAATTTAAACTTTTAGCGCTATTTAGTAAATCAGATATATGTGTTCCGTGCATTACTTGTCATTAAAATATTCATTAACAACTTTTACATATTAAGTTACTCGTATTTGAAGACCCTAAATAGTTATTGTACTATTTTATTCTATAGAAATAACTCTCGTCCTTCAACACCTTAGGCGCTATATGTTAGAACAAAGTGACCGTTATCTAGAAGTATTAGCAAATATCTCTACGTCTATTTACTCTTACCCCTCGCTACCTTCGAACGAGGAGGCGGGACTAACGAGCTCAACTAGGTGCAAATGGTAATTTATATCTTCCCTTTATATATACTTGGACTATTTAGATCTCTTATATCTCGCTGGCAACTGCCTCTACCGAGAGTCGCTGACAATCGGCAACGATCGTCAACGGTCCTGGACTATAGCAAGTAGTTTTCGATGTAGATTTTTTAAATTCGAATAATGCAATTTCAGTTTAGTTTTTTTATTTTTTTATTTTAGTGATGCATTAGTTTTTATCAGCCTCGTAACTCCTTTAAGTATTTTTGCTATTTATAATTCGAAAAATTCACCCTGTATAAAGATGGCAAGACACTAACACACCGCTGTCGCCAACGACATATCAGCCGACCACGACATGTCGGCGTCGTGCCGGACCAGTGAGACAATGTGCGGAACAATATCACAGAACTATGCTCCCACTACTGTTGTATAAAAGCATTGGTTAAGAGACTCGGCGGCTTGATCGAAGGATCCGAGGTTCAAAACCCAGGCACGCACCTCTATTTTTTCAAAGTTATTTGCATATTAAAAATTAATTATCGCTTAAACGATGAAGTAAAACATCGTGAGAAAACCTGAATATCTACGAATTATAAGAAGAAAAAAAAAGTATTCAAAGTTATGTGAAGTCCACCAAACGCACTTGGCCAGCGCGGTGGACTATGTCCTAATCCTTCTCATTCTGAGAGAGACTCGTGCCCAGCAATGGAACACTAATGGGTTGATGATGCTAATATTGTTGCCGGTACCGTGCCCTGTCGTCTGAAGAAGAGTCCGATACACAAAAGACATGCGAAATACTGTACGTAATATTGGTGAGATAACGTCGTCACAGAGAAACATGAGCAAACGAGTTCAAAGACATCCGACACACAATGAGCACATAAGAAACTTCCGCGTAGGAAATTGGAGAATCAAGGAACAATGAGGAAGAATTGCGGCGAAGGATCGACAACGACTACGTTATTACTCGTAATAGTATATTATATTTACTTTGACACTATTCACACAATATTTTTAGGGTTCCGTGCCCAAAGGGTAAAAACAGAATCCTACTCAGGTGTCTGTCCGTCTGTCACAGGGCTCTACCTCCTGAACTATAAGCATAGCAGTGGCCGCTGTAAAAAACAGATACCAATAACGAAAAAGTTGAAAAAATGGGGGTCAGCATACAAGAAATCACATTTTTCGACGCTTTATCTATTGAATTGTAATTTTTAGATATTTTTGTTTATAATATAGAGCAATAGCAGACGAGTATGCAGTCAACCTGATGGTAAGTGGCTACTGCTGCCCATGGACATCTGTAATGAACCCCAGATAGGATTAGATATTCTTACCTGAGGTCGGCCCCAGGTGCGCCGCTACCCCTGAGGACTAAGCTGGAACGCCTCGGAAAAGTATGTCTCCCTTACCACACCCTTCAAAACGGAACACAGCAGCGTCTAACACTGCTGTTACTAGGCAGAAATAGGTGTGGCGGTGGTGCCGCCGGTTTCGAACCACAAAGGGTTCTACCACCTTACAAAAAAAAATCACAATGCATTTACTTCAATGGCTGCTATTACAACATCATACTAGTCACGATACTGTTCTGACACGTAAAGATTTTCGGGTTCGATCCCCAGCCAGACATAAATCTGAATGATGAATTTGGATATCTGTTTTGGATCTGGTTGTTTATGTATTCATCTTTGTGCGTGTCTAAGGCACCCACATAGAGAATCTTCATGTCGAGCTGTGACTGTAGAAAGCGTCTTTTTTAAATTATATATTTTTCTTTTACATGAAGGTTGTTAACAGAGAACTAAATCTGAAACGATAGTACAAAACTTACGACCCTGACGATAGGAAGAGGTGGCTTTATTTATATCTCTTTGTAAGAAACTCCACTTAAATACTTTCGCTTCAGCTATTTCAAAGGGTATATCTAAATTTGGATTGAATTTATTATTACAAAGTAAACGAAAAGTAAATTATATTTCCTTGTGGTTCAATACTTTTAAAACTTGATAAACATAAAGTAATTATCATTCGACATCACCTCATTACTGTTCCACTGCGAAACACGGGTCTACTCTTTCAGAAGGCTTTCAGAATGAAAAGGATAAGGTCATAGTCCATCGCGCTGGCTAAATGCGAATTGGTAGACTTCACATACCTTCGAGATTTTCTTAAGATCTCTCAGGTATGCAGGTTTCATCAAGATGTTTATCTTCACCAAATCAAGTGATAATTAATTTCTTATACGCACATAATTTTGAAAAATCAGAGGTACTTGGGATTTGAAACTCGGACCCTTCTATTGGAAGGCCGTGTTTCATCCACAAGGCTATCACCGCTTACTTCAATATATATAAATATAAGAATAATAATTATAATTCATAGACAATAAAAACACACACATAACCACAAAAACCGATACTAAGATGAGAAGTCTACAAAACAATAACCAGAACGTTGTACTGAATAAAAATTCAAAAAGCTTCTACTCGGTGCCTATTGACTGAAATTCCTCGAACAGAAATGCCTCAACAAGTTGGGAGATAATGCAAATTTGCACGCCGTTACTTCGGCAGCCTGATTCTTCGCTTTTGTTCTATTTCCTTTGGGTTTACTCTCATTTATTCTGCTTTGAACGGTATATGAGTTATTTATATTGCGTATCCTTCCGTATATAATCTCAACTATATATATATAATATTGGAAAGTGGTAGAACCCTTTGTGTTTCGACTCCGGCGCCACCACCGCCACACTTATTTCTACCTACTAACACCAGTGTTAGGCGCTGCTGTGTTCCATTTTGAAGGGTTTGAAAAGGGAGATAGACTTTTCCGGTAGCGGCGCATCTGTGGCCGACCTCAGGTAGGAATATCTAGTCCTATCTGGGGTTGATTACAGATATCCATGGGCGGCAGTAGCCACTTACCATCAGGTGGACTGCATGCTCGTCTGATACTCCTATATAATAAAAAGAAACTAATATTATAAATTTGAATGTGAGACTTTTTGTTTACTATTCACGTCTTACTACATAACCGATTGTCGTGAAATTTTGTGTATATGTATGTATATGTGTGTGTGTATGTATACGCTGTCAGTGTTCAGACAAGAACATGGTTCCTTATATGCCTTTATGCTGAAAAAAATAACGTTTCTAAAGGACAAATAAGAACACACTTATCTTTTATCTTGATGAACTATGTTATCAAATCGCAAGTAAAAGCTAGTAATGTATTATATATAAAAGCTAGTAGTGTTATAAACTACGATAGTTGTTTATTTTTAAGTAAGCCAGCATCCACATCTTGTGTCTTCCCTAGAAAAGCAAATACTTTACGTTAGAAAAGGTGTAGCGAAACTCTATCAGTTCTACTATCTTTCAAAGTATTGATGAAAATTGTAAATTATCACAATTTACGAGTAAAACCGATTTCACAAAATTAAATGAGGATACACCCTCAGCCGCGGCTGCTTGACCCCATTATTTATGTTTTTCCATCCCAAGACGAGAAATTAAAGTCTTTATTTCCTGGACATTAAGATTCCTCTTCCACGAGCTCGAAGTGAAACCGGGGTTTGAAGAATGAAGTGCCAAGACAAACTCACCAGATTTTAAATTTAACTCAAACTTTCTCTAGACACTATTATAACAATGGTTAAAAATGTTAAATAATTGCAGATAAAAATATTCATTTAAATGGAACCTATATAGGAACTTTTGAGAATAGACAGTCTTAGGTCTTATCCCTTTTTTATGATTTGACATTTTTGTCATAAATAAACCTTCCGATCCGGTAGTAGTTTAAGAAAAATATTGTACCTGACAATTTGTAAGTGCCGTCGTTGTAAATGTATATATTTCATTTCATTTCATTCCTTACCTAAGCTATGAATAACACATCCAACGGTATCTAGATAGTTGTTTCGACGGTTATAAAATCCAAAATATTCCAGCATATGAACTAAGTTAACAGAATAACGCAAACTTTTTTAATACCGAAATAATTTCGCCCGTGCTCGCAAGCCCGTAAGATTCGCCCACCAAGTCAAGTATACTTATAGTTCGTCAGAATCTGAACCGTAGTTTGATATGAATTTCCTATTGATTAACAGCCAGTATACAAACTTTGACATTAAATATTGATTGGTTTTTATCACAGATTAATAAATAGTTACTACGTAGTTTTATGCTGTGTCAATGTCTGTAATATTAACGGCATAGGTAAAAGTAAAATGCGTAGCGGTAAGACATGCTTTATGAGCAGTGAGAGGTTATTATAGCTCCAATTATAATATCACACTGCTGGACAGAATTCTTTTGCATGTCTTGGGGTAGCCTGCTCTGATGCACATTGGTGGGACATCTTGCTTCACCACAGAAATATAGGTCAGTAGATTTAATAACTGATGTTCAATAATAGCAGCTGACACCGATAGTTTATCATACCATCCGAATAAAAATCGCGTGTGTACTATACTTCGAAAACTATAATTCGACTGTCAAACAACTAATCAAATGTAGTTTGACTGGGTAAGTACCACCACCATAACTATTTAGACTACTTATAAAGTGACGACCACCTTAATCCTCAGGAGTACCAATGAATCTATGATCATGTCCCGTGTACCATGTACTATGTACCATGATGTCCTCGAAGTATCGTATGATACTTTAATTAAAATAACAAGAATAATTAGTGAAGGCGACGCGTAGTTGAATTTATATAATTGTGTATTCCCTTTTATATTATCTGTATTGTTTTATAATTTGTCTATGATTGTTATTTTCTTATAATATTTTTGAGTTGTCAAAGAGCCTTGTCAAATTATATTTGGAGTCGCTAATAAATTTCCTTAAATATTGCTTTCTAATCTTTTCGTGGTTATAACCCAATCATCGTTTGGTCCACAACAATTAGTATACCCGCATTTCCTGTGGCGCCCTCTACTCCAACAGTACAAAAGAGAGAGAGAGAGATCTTCAATTTTAATCGAATTCTTTCTGTAACTAAAAATACATGGAATTAAATTAGTTTCCAGTACTCTTACACAACCGTGTACATTTCATTTCATTAGTCAACAACAACGTACAATTTTTACAAAAAACGCAAACGAAACGTTTGATACACGGATGAAAATCGTCGATAAATCGGCATTGAACGTGTTAAGTCCTTAATTGGATTTTCGATTAATTGGAAAGCGTAACCGTGGGAATATTTCGTTCCTGTGATAAAGGTGATTCCACCTTGGTTTATTAGGGAAGTTATTACAGAATATTTAAGAGTTTTATTAAGTTTGTTTTTTATTTTGAAGAACAATCGAGCATGAAGTCTGATGGTAAGTGGGTACTGTCTATGGACATCTATAAGCAACTCCTGATAAAATTGGAGATTTACCTGAAATCGGTCACAGAATACATGCGAGACCACAATTGAGGACTAAGTTTGACACCTCGGTTACGTATGTTCCTTTACCATACTCTTCAAACCACGACACAGCAGCGGTTCAATAACACTGCTGTTATTGATGATACAAGAGTGATGTCTCCGTAGTCGAACCACAAAGAGTTCTACCACCTTCAAATATACAAATAAATAGTTGATCCACGAAGGAAATTGAAGACGGCAGAAACTGAATGGATTGGTTTGGTTGACATACTTTTCCGAAGCGTTTCAGCTTAGTCCTCAGGGGTAGCAGCATATATTTGGCTGACCTCATATATAATTCTATCTGGGGTTGATTACAGATGTCCATTACACTTACCATCAAGTGGACTGTATGCTCGTCTGTTACTCCTATATTATAAAAAAAATAATAATTAGGAAGTAACAAAGCAACATTAAAAACACAGCACTCGTAATTAAACAACTAATTCCACCATAAGCGCCTGTGACCGGGCAAGTCACCCTATTATTTCTGCGAGAAAACCTTTAGATACTTTTAGTTAATTACGATCATTTGTCATGTTGTTACGTCACGTATACAAACCGGACCAATAATTCAATGTCTAGACAGACTTGATATACTTAATTGTTTTCTTTTCCCACTCCCTTTATTTATCAGTATGATTATTCACATGATGGCACGTCACTGAAATCATTCTGATTTCGCTAGTTTTTATCACTGATCAAGTTGTTAAAATGGAGTAACTTTGTTTTTTTTTTAAATTAATAAGTTAGTATTAAAACTACTTCGCAACAATCCGCTACTAAGTAGCAGACGAGCATGTACGCCACCACATAGTAAGTGGCTACTGCCGTCAAAGGAGATATGCAATCAATTCCAGATAAGATTAAATTCCTACCTGAGATTGGCAACATGCGTTGCTAAACATGAGGACTAAGTTACACTAACGCTGTTGTTTTAAGGCAGATATAATATGTAGGTGGGACGTTGGTGCCTCGGGAATCAAACCATAGAGGGTTCTACCACCTTCAAGATGTTCCCTGCTCTGTATGGAGCAGGTTGCAGATGTGTATTTACGGTATTAAACACTTTCAGTGGACTGCTTGGTTATTTTCTACTTGAATCCATAAAAAATATACCATTTAAAACTCATCATACCTTTACCGTCTCTATCTTTCGAAGCAAACGAACCGAAAACTGAGACTCATTCATTTAAATAATGACGTTGCAAATATCGTCCAAGAGAATGAGGTGTACTGCAAAAACTATTCAGATGGGATGGCGTAATTTCATTTGAAAGAACCAGAGAAAATTGCATGAATGAACTCGAAGAGTACTAATAGTTTATCGATTGATACTGAGGATAGGAGAATTCATTTTGAAAGTAATGATTATTAAATATGATGATACACAAAATACGCATAATGCGCTCATCATCTTCACTGGACTGATTAAAAATGATGATGATAATAATTATTAAATATGAAGATACACTACGCTTAATTCGCTCATCTTCTTCACTAGAATCAATAAAATTGATGATGAGCATTAACCGGTCTTGGAGTAACATATTTTCTAAGGGTAGGTTTAATCATGTAACTTTAACATTTGTAGAATCCTAACCAGCCGTCAAATCCATGGTTAAAAAATAATAAGTTGCACCATTTTAGTTGAGGTTGAAATTACATCATAACTAATACATAACTTTAACCGCTCGATTTCGATCGGTTAAAGTTACTGTATTTGTCAACTTCCCTATCTGTCAATTTCGAATAAAAATTGCGGTGTCAGCGACACAAATGACGTTAATGACAAATAAATTGGTGCAAATAAATTCTTACATTCCATCGCTACCGTCAAAGTAACTGTTATATTTAACTGCAACGCAAACTTTAACCGGGCTTTCGATGCAACCCACTCTAAGACTAAGTGGTCTCTTACGATAAGAAGTTCTTATAGACGTCAATCCATTACTGTCCCACGCTGGACACGACCATAGTCTAACGCGCTGGCCAAGTGCGAATTGATGGACTTCACACATCTTTAAAAACTTTTTTTAAAGGCTCTCAGGCATGTAGGCTTCCTAAAAATGTTTTTAATTACCTTTATAGCAAGTGATAATTCATTTATAATACGTATATAACTTTGAAAATCCAAGATACGTGCCTGGATTTAAACCTGAGAGCTCCCGATTCAGAGGCTGACTTACAACCACTAGACTTTCACTAGGATGTTGTCATCAAACATCACATAATCCGCAAATTTGCTTCTTAAACTACGTAAAAATATCATAAACATTCAGCAAGTACTAACATTCGAACATTACTCATATCACACGACAAATTTGTTGTCGAACCAAACATGACGCGCCAAAACAAACCACAACTAACTTTGTCAACATGAAAATACGCGGTTTGCGCCGAAAACACTTGTAATATGAAAACATATTTCATTTATGAAGAGTATTTTATAGGAACCATAGACAAAACACGGAACCCTATTACTAAGCCTCTGCCTGTCACAGTACCCTATCTCTTAAACCTTAATTGACACTTAAATCTTAGCAAAGTATGTATAAACGCGGCCGCTATAAAAACAATTATTAAAAATCGCTATACAAGAAACACATTTTTATAATATAGGAGTAGCAGCCGAGCACGTAGTCCAACTTACTGGAAGTAACTACTGCCGCCCATGGTCTCTGTAATTAATCCAAGACAGAATTATATTCCTGCCTGAGGTTGGACACAAAGGCACCGCTACCTCTGAGGGCTAAGCTGGAACAGCTTGGAAAAGTATGTCTGCCTTACCACACCCTTCAAAGCAGAACACAACAGCGCTTAAACTGCTGTTATTAGGTAGAAATAGGTGTAGCGGTGGTGCTGCCAATCGGACCACAAAGAGTTCTACCACCTTTAAAGATAGGATTAGAGTTCTTCATTTACACAAATATTGTGAGGTTAATTAGTTACTATGTTGGGGGTATGTAAGAAGCATGTTAAATAATATAATAGCGTAATTATATACACAACATGGCGAACAGCCTACATGCTCATTAAATTCTTGTAATCTATTCCCCGACATATTATAACATTATTCTGTTCTATTTTCTTCAGTAGACTGAGTAAACGTAACAATAAGTAAGTGCTCAAGTCTTTTTGTCTACCTCACATGTTCGGAAAAAGGAGAGACAAAACATAAAGCGCCATTTTGTCAATTTGGACATTTAATGTTACGTTACTGACAATATAGTTCTAAAACAATCCGCTAGGGGCGCTGATTGGAAATTGTATGGGCAAATACGTAAACAAATACCAAAACAATCATATTTGTCAAAACGTTAAAACTCATGGTAAGGGTACAGTTTCACGCTAGAAATAGGTGTGGCTAAAGTTGATGATAAAAACTACGCTATTTTAAAAGAGTATAACAGAAATAAATACAGATACTTATTATTACTATAACTTAATTCCGTGAATGAATTCAGGACAAGAAATTTATATAAAAAGCTTTTATACAACAAGGTTTTATCCGGACTTAATTGAAAATAATAATTATAAGCAATTAATAAGTTAAATATTTCAAATTATAATATTTTGTTACAATATTTTGTAATCAATTATTTTAAATTTCTCTTTCCCAGATTATGTTTGCGCTAAGCCATAATTGTAACAGACATAATTGTAACGGATATTATTTTTGTATTTACAATACATTCATACTGCTTAATCGGATACCGGGAAGTGGGTAAAAACTTGCAAGATGAAAATGGAAACGTACATACTCGTACATACAAACATACATACTTACATACGCTAAATAAAAGCTTGTAAAAAGTAGAAAATAGAAGATTCTGAAGCACAATTGGGAGGTATCATTAAAACTCATTGCTGTACCGACTTAGCTCCGCCGCTTAATGTCTTAAATGCGCTTTGAGAAACGAAATCCTTACATGCTTTTAAACCTAACCCAAAGGATTTCAAGCTTTCGACAAGTTTTAACTTGGTTCGCAAAACCTTTACTGAAATCCGTAAATCCTTTGAAATGTTACGAGGATAACAATTTCAATTGAATAAGTAAGAAATATTGTGGGTTCGTACTACATATTTTAGGTTTAGTCTGAAGTAAAGAAGTTTATAGTCTGCGGACCACGTAACAGAGAAGTTTAGCCTTACTCGTTAGATTAAAACAACAAAAACAGATATAGAACACTATAATGGTCTATCAACTCTTTGGTGAGATATCATGAGGTAAGGTACATCAGGCCTTCAAAAAAGGTAACATCATGACCACAGCTCTGCCATCACTTTGTCTGTAATGACAAAGGACTCTCTATGGTAAGAACATTGACATTACATCCAGTTTTGAAAGAGTTCTGCAAGCCGTTTTAATTTTAGGGTCACTAAAAATTCTTAACACCTGTTAAAGAGAAATAGTGAGGTGAACATTTCGTCTAGTCAGATCTTTATTAGTAAGAAAGCGCTAAAAACGGACGTGTTGTTCTTAATTCCTAAAACCTAGAACCCAACTTTCATCAATTATATTTTTTTATAACATTGGAGTAGCAAATTAGCTTGCAATCTACCTGATGGTAAGTGTCATAAACATCGGTGACCAACTTTATATAGAACAAGTTCTACCTGTAGCCTATCATAGATGTGTTGGCAATCCTGAGGACCTCATCGCTTCCAATGTAAGTCAGTCAATTGCTGGTATTTTATCAATTAATCTCATTCCCCTCATGAAACTGTTTTCCCAACATTTTTAAATACTTTCAAATCCGCTGCAGTAAACGTAATTAGCAGCATACGAATCGAAAGCCGAGAAGTTAATAAAAACTCAATCCGTATCGGGGTTAGTGCCACTCGAATACCAATCACGGTTGATATCCGATACATGTGGGCTATAATTTTATTACTGGCGCTCCATCCATCTTGCCTCCTGGGATATTATGCTGAGCGTAATTTATTTGAGCGTCTTACGTTACCTTCATGAGGGCTAATGTTCATGAATTATGGAATGCCGTTTCGGGCTCAACCTTCCTTATGGAGTGCAGTCGTGTTGCATAATGTATTGGTGCTAGAGATTGCAGAAGTATTTATTTTAGCAGCGTTTTGTGGAAGCAGAAAGGACTGCAGTTCACCTGCTACTAAATTGACACTGCAGGTTCTTGATTTGTTAACGTCATTGTTGTTGTTGAGGAGTGTGTTGGAATGTCTGATATGTACTACTATTATGAATACGCTAAGAAGGGATTACAAAAATACAATATTCTTCCATAATCATCAACATTTACAATAATATCCCTTTATCGATTAATTTATCACATTTCCTTTACAAAAGTCATCCCAAAAATCAGATGACAGTTAATACCTCAAAGTAAGACTAAGGGTGGGTTGCATAGAAAGCTCTGTTAAAGTTTGCGTTAAAGATGAATATAACAGTAACTTTTACGGTAGCGATGGAATGTAAAAATTATGTGTTGCACCAATTAACTTGTCATTAACGTCATTTGCGTAGCTGTTACCGTAATTTTTAGTTGAAATTAACAGATAGGGAAGTTGACAAATACAGTAACTTTAACCGATCGAAATCGAGCGGTTAAACAACACAAACAACACAAATTCTTCCAATCTTTAGATAATATTGAATTTATTTTAAGAATAAGTAGTTTCTATAAGTAGCTTTGCCAATACACTTGAATGTCAAGGATAGCGCCGATCCCATAAAACCCCATTTCATCCTTGAAAGTTAACTGATTTTGAAGGTTTGACCTTCCTCAAGTTACGAAGGGATAAACTGGATCCAAAATGGAGTGAATAGATAAGATTGTTTCATTGAAAATAAAAATGAAAATTGAACATTATCCATTTTTATAATCATAATATAACAAACAAGTAGTGACCGCGGCTTCACCCGCGTTTAAAAAAACATGACATACTTCATTGGAATGACAGTGGCGCCATCTGTCGAAAATTAGTAGTTACCTTCGTGGGCTCATGCTCAACAACTTTGCTAATGATCATCACATGATCAAATGCATAGCTTACGATTCTATAAAGGACATACAGACAAACATTCTTTATTATATATATAGATATATTACCCTTAATGCACGAACCGGACTCGCTCGTTGTTCGATTGATTTTAAGCGAGTTTCTTTTGTATTCTTTGGTATTTTTATTGCTGCTCTGATGGTTCGTACACTTCGGTAAATATTGATTTACGAACGAAACTGCATATCAGGAATGAACGGACAAAATAAACCGTGAAAATTATTGTAGAGGTATTTTGTGTGATAACTGGGTAGTCATATATGCATGTTGTTCAATGAAATACGTCCATTCTTAGGATTCCGTGCCTAAAAGATATTAGATTCATACTTGAACCTCTTACCAAGTGTTCCCATAACAGAAAAAAGATCTTTATGAAACTATAGTGATAAAAATGTGATACGAAGGCCTTCGTATGCAAGTTTGACACTCTCTTGGCCGATTTTATAGTGTTTTTAGTTATACCTGTGTTTCAAAATCAAAAATCAAGGCTGTAAATTGCTGCAACAACTAAATTAAAACGTATATAAATAAGAAACTACGCATGTCAATAGTTAATATTAATTTAAGGTACATAATGAAATCAAAGTCATCTTGAAGGTCTTGAAGTCATGTAATAATATAGTCACATAAACGGTACAGAGTAACGATATAACAATTATACGTAATTAAGTTCACACTAGTGATTAGAAGTATTATAACTACACAAGTATCTCCGTTATTCGACTGCTCTTGCTGAAGTCTCCGACCAGAATGTCGCTCTCTGTTAAGTCTCTGTGTCGTCCCCACTTCACCTACCCGCATCTGTTTTTAAACTGTAGTATCAAATGCGTCACTTATTACTTTAATGTAACGTTATAAAAATGTGATATCGTTAATATCCAAGCTTCTTATTAACGACGATAACAATAATATCATAAGCTTGTTTTTAAACTTTCTTATAAAAGACTACTCGTAGCGTAAAAAATAGTAAGTAGTATATAAAAGTAATGTAAAAATGTCGCAGTAAAGCATTTCCCAGTAATAAAGTCGCATTCCATTAATCTGCGAATAGACACAGTCGGCATTTTTTATAATAACTGTAAAATGGTTTGAATGAAAGTTCTTATGTATAGCATCAGAGCTTATAAAGCTAGGGGTAACAATGCGGTTAGTAATGTGAGTGGCAGCTTTTGTGCTTCGGAACCACGCTCAATAGACTCATAGGAATTTGTTAGAAGATGGTGCTTTATAGAAAATTTAGATTAATACTGGCTATCTGGCTTTGTGCAACGCGTTTTTACCTACTTTGTGTGGTATATGATTTTAGTGTTAAATTATCGCGGAATTGAGACCTTTAAATTTGGGTAAAATAATTTTGTGTTTTTTATAATATAGAAGTAGCAGACGAGCATGCAGTCCACCTGAGGGTAAGTGGCTACCGCCACCCATGAACATCTGCAATCAACCCCAGGTAAGATTAGATTTTTACCTGAGGTCAAACACAGATGCGCCACTACTCCTGAGAACTAAGCTGAAATGCCTCAGAAAAGTATGTCTCCCTTACCATACCCTTCAAACCAGAACACAGCACCGCTTAACACTGCTGTTATGAGGCAGATACAGGTGTGGCGGTAGTGCCGCCGGAATCCAACCACAGAGGGTTCTACCGCGTTTAAAATCTCCATTATATTAAGGCGAGGTAAAGCTATATCTGTGGTTACCATCAATAAAATTTAATCAAACCAATCTCAGTATTTACGTTAGACAGAGTTTAAATTAAATACGACTCAAAAAATCCGTGTATGCGCGACCAAATAGAAACTAAAAATAAATAGTCCATCTTAATTAATTGGTCTGATAGTTTTTGCGATAGATAGATTTAAATCGACGATAGAGGCCTTTGAAATTGGCTATAAGGTGGGTTAGTAAAATATTTTTATTAATTTAACGTAACGTAAAAAGAAATGTAACACATAATACCGTTGTCTTCTCTGAAAATCCAAGAGCAGATTGAACCGTCAACTGACCGCTATGTATGACGAATTGCAGTCTTCTTGCCGTTGGCATGCACGCCATGCAGTCCAAAATTCTGCGGTCTAGCAATTCCAACTCATCAGTTAAAAGTTCCTGAGATCCGGGGGTTGGCTTTGATCAAATTAGTAATTTGAATTCCTTGTTACAAAAAAATGTTATCAATTCTTTTGATGTTAATTTTTGTATATAGTATGGAAATTTGCTGGCTAATAGGAGAAAAAGAAAGCAGTGAAAACACAGTTGTTGCATAGGATTCCTATGTAAGAAATGTTTAATTCTTATTTGTATAGCTTTTTAGTTTTTCTTTTGTTAATTATTAGTTGCGACTTCCGGATACATATCGTCATTGTACATTTACATCAGCTACTTATTGCAAATTGATACATTATTTTCAAAATTGGATCGTTTATTAATAGGATTTTTCAGGAAAAACATAATCAACAACAATTAAGCGTTAAACGCTACTGTATTCTGGTTAGAAGGGTGTGGTAAGGGAGACATACTTTTCAGAGGCGTTCCAGCTTTGTCCTCAAGGGTAGCGGCATCTGTGGCCCACTTCAGGTAGAAATATCCTAATCCTATCGGGGTTGATTACAGATATCCATGAGCGGTAGTAGCCACTTACTATCAGATGGACTGCATGCTCGTCTGCTACTCCTATATTATAAAAAAAACGTGAGGTCGTAAAATTGCGTGACAGGAAAAACCCTAACTTCAATAGACATTCCATTGACCCACAAACAATGACTAGCTCACACGTAGTTGTTCGATCACGAAATGTGTCAGTTAGCAGTAAGTACAAACGCTGGAATGATTGATTGATGTGATTTGTCTGTGCACCCCTTTGTGTTTCGCAAGTTTTTCTTTAGCAATGATACAGGAAAAACGTTGTTATTCGTGTTCTGCTTCTACTGTTGCTCGCGTAAATGATTTTGTTATGAATATGCTTTGTACTTTTGAGAAAGATCAGAAAAGAGGAATTTGGGACCAGCCGGAAATATATTTTTATATCTTATTAATACAACTTATACTAGTAACATAAATATTAAGTTGTAATGTTGAGGGAATTATTAGTAAATAAAGCCAATAAAGGTTATTAATATTTACGGATCTTTTCTTGTCACGCGACACATCATTTTACACCCACGCGTGGGTTTTATAGTTTTTTAAAATATTTTTTTAAATTTCTTAAAATATAATAAAAATAATGGACTTCCATAACCAAAATATATAATAAAATTGTGGACTTCAATAATGTCAATATATTTTTATACATAAACTCATAGATATAACGCAATAAATCTATCCGTTTACTAAATAAGTAAGTACTATACAATAATCAAATACAAAACACAATATGTGAAGGAAAACTGGGAAATCTTAAACATAAAAAGTTTTCAAATGTATAGTATGTGAAATCTACCAATTCGCACTTGGCCAGCGCGGTGGACTGTGGCCTAATCCTTCTCATTCTGAGAGGAGACCTGTGTCTAGCAGTGAAACAATAAAGGGTTGATGATGATACTATATTATATATAGTACCTTGCTACAATCCTTCATCAACCCTTTACTGTTTCACTGCTGGGCAAGGTTTTCCTTGTGTAAATTCTATATAGTACCAAGGTACTATATAATATCAAGATATATAGTACCAAGATTTGTATAGTATTAATCCAGTAGTACCGATGTCAGCTAGTAACAGTGGTACATTCTCCCGGCCGGCGGGTGATTGATTAACGATGCTAGTTTGTGGCTGTCCCTTTCGTGACCCTAAAGTTTTTGTTCCCAGGGCTTTGGTACCAACAGAGAGTCATCTTTTCGTTTTGGCGAAAATATTTTGGATATATAAATACTTTCTCTACAAAAATATTGGGTGGTCTACAAAATATTGGGTGCAGTAATTAATCAAATTGGTCACACAAGTAACCACACGCACACCACAATAAGGCGGATGCAAATGAAAATGAATCAATTCAAAAGAACTAATTTTGCTGTCTATTGAGCATTAATGATAACCAATCTAAATTAAATTTTTCTTACCAATATTGGAAATGTTTGCCTACTTAAGTAAATAGTCAAATTTTTGACAGTTTTTAAATGGGGACCCAAATTTTTATTTTTATTATTTGGTGTCCTATCGGCTATAGGATTACCTCGCATATACTCTCTCCTACACATATAGACGAAAAGTCTTAGTAATATGGTCTACACTCCTTACTTTAACAATAATATTTTAAAAGTTGTATATGATTCGAGTCGTATGAGAGTATAAGTGTACCAATACTGTTATAGTCCGCGCCAACTGCTAGTCCGCTCTGAAGTTTTTGCAAGCTAGTAGTCATACAATTTACTGTGGCGACGCGATTCATTTCTATGTTCAGAGCGGACTAGCAGATTTACGCGGATTATACCTCTGTAAAATATTATTATTAAATACCTTATACTAACCAAACGCAATCTCCACTCATCATTCCTCGCGACCCCCGGAATTTGAAGCAACCGAAGCACAATGGTATAGAAAACCGAAACAAAAGTCTGTTTATGAATATACTTTATACCAATTCCAGAAGAGCCGTAGGGTTCCCTTGATTAATGGTCCCAGTAAATCACAGCTAATGTGTTGGACGTAGGAATTTACGTTATATATTATAATCATTATTATCGCTGTTATATTTTCCGTGCAATGCGTATAGTGACGTGTAAGCTGGGGCGATCTTCCACAAAAGGTGAGTCTAAAAATATAGAAAACGAGATAAATATTGTACTATTCCAATACATGTTTAATGTACAATTCTTTTGGATATCCTGAAAGTAATTAATATCTATTAAAGTGTTTTCAATCTGTAAAAGTTGTGATAATTTCAGATGAGTACAATAATATTATAGATATTTTAAACATTATTTCCGTCTATTCTAAAGTTAGTCACAATTCAATATGAGGAGATGCGAGTACATATCCATTTTGTATATAATTTACTAATATAATTATTAAGTATAACAAATTGATAACAGTTTTACTACTGCTATTAATATTTGTACTTTTGCTACAAAAACGGGAACTTTATTTCTCACTTACTTCTGACACCTTAACCCGTATTTTTCAATAATAAATGGTGAATGTAAATCAGTACTAATGTGTGGGACTTTTATATTAATATCTAGTATATTTCCTTTAAGGAAAAATGCCAAATAAACCAGCTTAGTACGTATTTATCATTCTTTCAGACTCTTAAAGGTGCTCGTATACGTTCATAAATTTACGCTTATTTCTCTCACAGTTATCAGCACTTATGACGAAGTGTTTTAATATAATTTGTTACCCAAATCTAATTTAAGTCTATCTGTGATCAGCGGATTGAACGTGAGTGTAAAATAATATTTCAACCAAATTTTTTGTTATATTCAATCGCTTTAAATACTTTTTTGTCGAGGATAAGTTTAAAAATCAAAAAGTTATATTAGATTTCAGCGGATTATTTTGTATAGAATATTCTTCTTATCTGTTTTAAAAAAAACGTTTTTTCTTAATCAAAACACATTTATCTACACCATATGAATTTTGTACTCATAATTTCATTATTCGGCGTATACTTTAAAAATATATATTTTTTACTTATTTAATGCAAGTATAATAAAATAAATGTTTACAAATAAGGAAATTCAGGTGCCAAAACTCGAATTAAGCCCAAGTACTAAGAAAATACAGTTCGGTAAATCCTATTCGTGTTTTTGAAAAAGTTAACGAATGGAGATTACAATCAAGGATTCCGACTAAGAGCAAACAGTACGAAATCCTGAAAGGCGGTTCTAATTTGACATTGCACCGTTTTTCACACTAGCGCTGGTACCGAAAGTCTAGAAAAGCGGGTAAGAGAAAAATTGGAAACGGGGATTTGGAGCTGTACCGACACTTTTCAAATTAATCCTATGTTCAGAGATCAGTTTTTTGTTTTGTCTGTGCTTTTTTGGCTGTAGTAGCAAACAAGCATACAGACTGTGGTCGTTTTCAAACGATTACTGTCTTACTTTTTTATATAATACGAGCTTTTGCCCGCGGCTTTGCTCGCGTTACGAAGTAATATTTTCATGCCCTATTTTATCCCCTTGGGGGTAGAATTGATCGCGGATTCCTACGTAATAACATCTACCTGCATGCCAAGTTTCAGCCCGATCCGTCCAGTGGTTTGGGCTGTGCGTTGATAGATCACTATGTCAGTCAGTCTTTGAGTTATATAAATTTAGATATTTGTAGCAGACGAGCATGCAGTCCACTAAGGTAAGTGGCTAGTGCCGCCTGTGTATAATACATCTGTAATAAACCCCAGATATGATTAGATATTACTATTTGAGGTCGGCTAGATCCCTATCCCTGAGGACTAAGTTAGAACGGCCTCGGAAAAGCATCCCTTACCACACCCTTCCAAACCAGAACACAGCAGCGCTTAACACTGCTTTTATTAGGCAGAAATAGGTGTGGCGGTGGTGCCGCCCGAGTTGAACCACCTTCATCACCACTCCATGCTCGGCACGGGTCTCCTCTCAGAGTGATAGGCTTAGGTCACCGTTTGGTTTGGTCCACCGCGTTGGTTAAGTGCGAATTCGCGTAGAATTTACATACAAATTAATAGATCGTAGAACTTTTTTATTTATAAAATGTTTTTTGATCGTAAGTCTATAACATTATGGTGCCTTTCCTGGGCACGGGTCTCTTTAAATCAAATAAGAGTTTTTGAATGCATACCATAAACCCACTTCACATATCTTTGAGAACTTTTAAAATACGTAACGTAATATGAACAATAAAACATATTTTATATTTTATAAAAAAAAAGTAAAATATAACTTCTGATGGTACGGAAGCCTCCATGTGCGAGTTTGATTCGTACTTGGCGAATTATTCTTAATCATGATAACAAGAGATAAATAGTTAATTACTGATTCGCACGTAACTTTGTGAAATGAGACATGAGCCTGATTTAACTCTCGGAGCCCTCGATTGAGAGGTATAGTTTCAACTATAAGTGTATCACTTTCTATATACCTATCATATTATAAGTTCCGTGTTGTATCAAATTGCAAACAAAATTTCAAGACCATTTATGAAACTCGAGCCACGAAAGATCGATCGATAGCCACATTGTTCCGGAGTTAGGGCATCTGGCATAACTCTTACCTAACTTGTAGTTAGACTAAACTGGTCTTTACTTTGCTTAGGATTCAGTTCAGTTTGCGTTTGAGCGATTGACCGTACTGCAATATATTTGGCAAGAGCAAGTTTACACGTATGATGTATATACAAGAACAAGGTGAGTTGAACTAGTTCTGAAATGTATATTAGTAAGTGAACATTTAAATATGGCGTATTTTGCAAAATATGATGAGCATATACAATCAGGTGTAAAAGAAAAAAAAGCAGACACTCCTTATCCTTACTAATATTATAAATCCGAAAGTAACTCTGTCTGTCTGTCTGTCTGGTTGTCTCTTCTTCACGCCCAAACCACTGAACCGATTTTAATGAAATTTTGTACAAAGATAGTCTGAGACCCGAGAAAGAACATAGGATAGTTTTTATCCCGAAAATCCCACGGGAACTAGGGATGGCGATCTAAAATCGATTAATTGGAGAATCGATCTTTTGGACCCAAAACATCGATTATTTTAAATTTGAAGGTACGAATTTTCAGTTTCATGTATGTTAGTATTTTGTATTATTTTCTTTTAAATGCGGGCGAAGCTGCGGGCAAAAACTAGTCATAAATAAAATAAACCATATATTATCCAATCTACTATGCATCTACTAACCAATTGCAGTGTAGGTTTGGTTCCCAAAATGGTAGCAGCGTTTCCTTATTGCATGACAATACTTAATCTTTGTGCAGAGTAGCCACTTTTTACTTTTTTGATGTTAAGTTTGGTTGCCATATTCTGACTTGACTCTTTTCAATTTTTTCGTTAGCCTATGCTTCTATAAGTAAATCATTTTATACTCCTACAGTTACTGATAAGAATAAGATATTCTTAGTATTGACACTGTAAGTACCACTGACCGATTTCTATGTGGTTGACTTCACATTCCTTCTAGACTTCAGAGAAAACTCTCAGACTAACCTTGTGTATAAAGCAAGAAATAAACATATTAAATTTCATGAATACTAAGTACCTGAACACGTATTTTAGATTCTACTCTCAATTTACTTAGGAGTTTCAGTTTCTTATCAAGTTATCACTCACTTTCTTAACACTTTCAACTTTCGTTTCCTCTTTAGCTTCCTTAGTGGATGAAGTTTCTAAAATCCTTTCTTCGTGCTCTTCTATTTTATAACACTCCTTTGCAAAGTTTGAAACTAAACCCCACTTGTTTAAACTGTTTCTTTGTTATAGACACTCAAAGACTGATGAGTTTTACTAAGTGACGTTATGACATGGGGTGTATGCAAAAAGAGAGGTTACCAAAGAAGTGTTAAAGGAAACTTTTACTCAAAGCCGCCGATGGATTGCAACTCCTCTGGGATTGCAAACATAGGCAAAGGGGACTAGTTTCAATCAGGTAGCCCGTCTGTTTTATCGTTACATTTAACTATAAAAAAGAAAAAAATACAACATATGAGCAACAGGCGGTGATAGTCGGCGGTGATAGTCGGCGGAAGTAAATGGCGACAGGCCACTACAAATTGTCCTTAACTACAGGCAGGCCGTCATCTTTCGCCAGCAATTATGCCCGGTTATCGGTCGCTGATGACAATCGATGACAGTCACCGTATGACACCACGTTATGGCTCATAATAACCCCTAAAACAACTAGAAAATATAAAATCTCGAGATCTTACCTCAATATCACAAAATAAACCCATGTTTTTAATTCACCCCACGAATTATAAAGCGCTGCCAGTGTTCGTTCAAGTCAAGGGGTAATTACGAATCGGAATGCACTGGAGCGGAGCTCTCACGAATTTACGGCTTTGATCGCAAATAAATTTGGCGAAACTTGAACCACCTAAGGTTATTGATTCGACTTTATTGCCTCTTAAAATTACGCACAATCAAGGCGTTTGCCGTCTAACAAGACGGGTTTAATTGGTTTTTATTACTTGGAACTGCTATTTGTTAGAGTATATTTTAGTAGTAAATTTCTCGTGGGATCATAGTAATTTCTATTTATAAGGTCGGTCGCGGGAAACAATTGTTGTTCGGTTCTGTCTGGTACCCTTAAATACCTGGAAATAAAATCAATTTTAGGATGTATTTGTTTTAATACCGTAGGTTTTATTTAATTGTCATGATATTATAGTACATTACGATACGAGGACGAAAAATTTTTTTCTGACAAGTGTGAGTTTGCAGGCCGAGCCGCAGGCGAGGACTGCAATCACACGAGTCAGAAAAACATTTTTCGTCCGCGTGTTGTATAAAATTTTATATTACGGGGTCGGAAATGGGGGTTTTGCGCACGCGAAGCGTGCGTAAAACGTCAATTTACGCACGCCGTGATATAAAAGAAGTTAAGCACATCGATTCTGAAATTACGTTGAAAACAACTTTTAAAAAACAGAGGCCTGAAATTTTAACTTCGGACGCCCTTGTATCCTTACCGTGAGTTTTTACGTTTTGTCAAATATGACTGTTTTAGTATTTGTATTTGACACAATCCGCTAGGGGCACTGATTGGAAATTGTATGGGCAAATACGTAGACAAATACAATGTCAAAACGTAAAAACTCATGGTAAGGGTACTGATTGAAAGGTCGAGTTTCAACCATCACCTTCCTACGCTGCGCCTACTACGTACGACATCTCTATTTTTATATTTATTTTATATTAAAAATGATAATTTATTATAGATATAATTTTTTTCAGTAAAATATACTTTATTATATTGTTGAAAATAGGTAAAATTCAGTACCCTTAGTATAAGTTTTTACGTTTTTACACGAATGACTGTTTTTGTATTTGTTTACGTATTTGCCCATTTCCAATCAACGTCCCTAGCGGACTGTATCAGGACTGATTGGAAATGTATGGGAATTACGTAAACAAATACAACAAGTGCTAATGACTGTTTTTGTATTTGTTTACGTATTTGCCTATATATTTCCAATCAGCGCCCCTAGCGGACTGTATCAGGACTGATTGGAAATGTATGTGAAATACGTAAACAAATACAACAACAGTCATTTTCGTAAAAACGTAAAAACTCATACCAAGGGTACAGAATACAATTACTATCAACCTACCTCCGATCCTACCTGTACCCTTACCATGAGTTTTTACGTTTTGACAAATATGACTGTTTTGATATTTGTTTACGTATTTGCCCATACAATTTTCAATCAGCGCCCCTAGCGGATTGTGTCAGAACTTGAAAATTGTATGGGCCAATCCGTAAAGGAATACCAAAACAGTCAAATTTGTCAAAACGAAAAATCTCATGGTAAGGGTACTGATATAAATCACAGATGCCCTGTTACTTCTGAAGACTATATTGAACGGCCCATATTAATTTGAGTGTCATAAATCATAATATAGATATATAGAAACAATTTTGCATCCCTATCCCTAAGCCGGTTAAGCTTAACTTAGATGAACCGTCGAACGATTCGGTCTATGTAACCAAAGTTTATTTCAATAAACAATTTAATTTTACCTAACTAGTTTTTGAACTGGGCCCGGTCAGCTTTTCCCTTGAACTTTGCGTTTCAATTTGGGTTTAAACGGTTTCACGCGTACTATTAAGCTCTGAAATGCGATAGTAGATTTTAATACGGTTTCAGTTGGTAGTTGATTGAATTTTTGTTTAATTAACTTTTCATTCGTGTTTTATTTTATAAGGAAACGAGCGTACCGTACTTTTAATTTATCACATAACAATACCCAGAATTTGATCCTTATAAGCGACACTTCCTTATCAGATAGTGGAATAATATAGAGGGTGTACTTTTTTTCAAAATGAACTCGTTCGATTCCCGGCTCGGGTAAAATATATTTTAAATCGCGAATGATGCAGTTTTAGTTTTCATCAAAATCGGCCTCGTAACTCCTTTCAGCATTTTTCGCTAATCCTTATAGTTTCGGATTTGGTCTGGAAGGCCTATTTGAAAAAATCGTCCTGTATACGAGTAATAGTAAATCATTGCTATCAATCTCCTCCTATAAAACGATGGCTACACATAAGTACGTACTTACACTTAGGGTTTAATTGAATGAAATTTGTTATGGAGTTTCTTCCCTTTTTCTTCACCATAACGAAACATCCTGCGAAATTGTGTTATATGTATGTATGTATGGATGGATGGATGTATCTATGTATATTTGTAGAGGATTTACTATGAACATAATATTCTTGATGTTGTTTCTTTGATTTTCACACTCTTCAAGAGGAAAACATGTATCACTGCTACTTTAAAATAATTTCCTAATTTAGTGTTCACGTTCAAAACCAATTATATTATTATCTTTAATTACTGTCCTACTGCTGAACGCAGCTTTCTATAATATTGTAGTATAAAGAGTATTAAGTATTAGAAACCTTCATGAATGAGTATTAGAAATAGAAACACATCAAAGGAATAAAAACTGTTTTCTAATGCAAGATTAGAGTTCATACTTACATCGAAAGGCCAGCAGCTCTATCAATATATCGATTTCGTCTTAAAGCGGCTTAAAGGATAAAGTAAACATAATTATAAAAGGCGTTCAGAAGGCAAATTTAAATACGTCCTTAAAAATAACAACCCTTTCATTTTGAAACCCGTACCTTGCGGTAAAGTAAATGTATGAAGATATGGAACAAAGCACTCAAAAATTATAGGCAAGCAAATTAAACAACCTTGAAGTGGATTTATATTCACCTGACGTGTCGTGTCGTGATGCCTGGGAACAATATACATTTAATACATTTCGTATGGAAATATTTATATAAGTAATAACTACCCCCATGATTACGTACATGTATAATGTCTTGTGACGTCATAACATGCACTGTTTAATTTCGACCACCTTACTTGACCTCCCGTATCTATGAGACGTCATTATTTCAAGAGGTCAAACTGAATTTCTTTTTATAGATTACTGACTTTAATTAACTATAGCTTCGCTTTCCTTTTTATATGCATTCAAAGACAATTTCACTGATAATAACAGATATACAAATTTGCAACTTTATAAGACGAGCAGATACAATCGACAGATATCGTAAGCGTCAGATAATGTCCATATACGAGTATAAGACAAAATCCTATTGTAGAGCAAACGCAATGTGTATGAATGTATATATTTATATTATCTGTAGCGTGACCGCGTAGCTACGGGCCATGGCTGTCAAAATATTTCGCGGTGTAAGAGTCAGATGAACGTATGTACAAAAAATCAAAAATTGGTTTCTTTTTCACAAAACGATCCACAATGTAGTCTTTTATGATATGGCAAAACGACGTAACGCTATATTCAATATTTTTATTTCAACTACTGTATATTATCTCTATTAATGATCTGGTAAATAGTTAATTGTATCAGGCGTTACTTTGCGGAAATCCATGCTATTAAGTTAAGATTAAAACTACTTTGCAACAATCCGCTACAAATATGTATGATGGTATTTTTTTTTTTATTTATTTATTTTTTTTTTTTTTATTTGGTATATATTTTAACATACTGCATGGTTTAAAATATATACCATCATACATATTTGTAGCGGATTGTTGCGAAGTAGTTTTAATCTTAACTTAATAGATCTGGTAAAGTTTGAAGTGGCGAAATTTCACACTATTTTTGCTCTCCTGTAAAATTGACAAAATGTAGATACGTTCATCTGACTCTTACACCGCGATTTTATAGGAAAATTATGATTGTTTGACACGTTACTTTGATATCAATAGGGCTTATCCGACACCGTTCTTACACTGCACGACACGACATGTCAGATAGATATAAAGCCACCTTTAGGCTTAACCATCTTAATACTAATATCTGTGTGACATTCTTAGTCAGAACATCTGACGGTAAAGCTTTTAAACAATTTCTCAAAGAAGATATACGTCGTACGCTAATGAAACACACGACACTTGTGACATCTTGTGTTGAAATAAAGCGACACATTTATTAAAAGAGACAATGTCTTAAATTTGGGTTTCTAGTTCAACGCTAATAAGTACGAGTATATACTGTTTAAGCCAAATAAAATTACTGGAATCAAATTGTAAATAAGTTGTATGGGAATTAATTGTCTTTGAAAAAATTGGTCTTCTTAAATGATATTAGACTAACCACCACTTAACCACCACCACACGATTCATACTAATCATTTACCTATTATAGTCCCACTGCTGGGCACGACTCTCTTCTTATAATGAGGAGGATTAGGCCAAAGTCCATCGCGCTGGTCAAGTGCAAATTGGTAGACGTCATCTCATTCTAAGATCCGCGCCCACCAGTGGGACAGTAATGGATCAACAATAGTCAATACTTGAGTGTAAAGCGGTGCAAAAGTTTTTGTGGGAAAATCTTGATATTAATTTAATTTCATTATTGTCATTCTGTATATCTGGGTACCCCAGTCTTCCAGACATAGGCGATATTAACATTTAAGTAGTATAGTCTACAAAAAGACAATTGTTTACGGTATGTAAGGTGCAGAGATATGTTATAAAAACAAAAATGTATGTGAGTGTGAGTGCGCGTCTGCGTTTGTGTGCGCCTACGTGTGGTTGTGTGTATATGTGTGAGTGTAAGAAATTAACAAATAAGAAATTCTGTTTCTTTATAATTAAGGGTAATGAGAAGTTATATATTACGTATTTGTATAAATTATTTTATTTATTCATAACATTTTTACACAAACGTGTTAAAAATATCATTGTTACTTTTTCAACCGATTTCATTCCACGCATCATTACTAGCAGCTGTGTTAACAGCGCCTGAGCAGAATATATAAAGTGGAGCAATTAATCGAATTTTACAATTATCCCTAACAAACGGGAAGGCTGATCTAATTTACTGTACATTGTTCGCTACCTGAACTCGGTTCATGAAATATATGTAGTAAATTAACGGGGGTTGAGCTTGATTGTAAGCCCGAAATGCTTGAATGGGCCGAGAGCCTCGGTTGTTTAGGAAAATAATATTTTAAGTTTAGAAATATATCTCCTCCGATTACATAAATACTCGTATTTATGTTTGTTTTGTACATATTGATATAAACAAATATAAAAATAAGTACACTCAGACACTAAAATGTCAATTCGTCAAGTACGAAAACGAAAGTAAGCGAAACTCCTGCCAAAAGAGATATTGTACAAAAAACTAGGCTATTAAATAATAATACTCACTTATTTTACTCCCATATTTAAGTAGAGCCCAAAGACTTATGATTATGTTAAAATCCGTCAAGCGTAGACTGCTGAGCGTACCAAAAATGAGACAAACATGCATACACACACGACATGAGGCTCTTCAAAAAAGGTGTAAAAAGAGCTCTCCTCCAAAGCAGCCGATGCATTGACTCCTTTGGTGTTGCAAATGTCCAAAGGCGACTGTGACTGCTTATAGGCAGTGATAGCCTAGTGGTTAAGAAACTTGGCCCCTCGATCGAGGAATCCGAGGTTCAAATCCCAGACACCTCTTATTTTTCGAATGACATACATATTATGCGTATTGGAAAATTAGAAATTAATTATCACTGGCAAAGAAAAACAAAAGTATGTGAAGTTTACCAATACGTACTTGACCAGCGCGGTGGAATACGGCCTAATCTTTTTCCTTCTGAGAGGAGACCTGTAGCAGTAGGACAGTTATGAGTTGATGATGACAGTGACTGCTTTAATACACACATATTTTAAATATAAAAAAAAACAAAATATTTTATTTGAGGCAATATAATGTGTATGTGTATATATATGAAGCTAAATTAACACACAGAATTATTATTTAAAGCCATAAAGAACAACTACAACCAAAATTTTCTAAAGAATGAGGCTCAGTAAATTGTTGAAAGGGCTTTATTAAACACCTTTCTTCCCGTGAATTTATCATCCAAGGCTGACGGCTATATTTATAAAGATTTCGCTAACACTGTCATGCGTGGTAGGGATGTGACGAATGAAAAATTATTAATAAATCGATTATTACCAAAATAATCGATTTAAAAATTGAATTAAGAATCGGCCAGCGCAAAAAAGGGGGAAATAGTCGTCAAGAATTGACGGCGGAAAAAAAGAAAATTGCTCTGAAGTTGTAAGTCGCGAGCCACGCGTTGCCGACCACTCACTTAAAATAATCGATTTTGCAGAAAGCGATTATTTTTTAATACGATTATTATTATTTAAAGAATCGATTATTACACAAAAATAGTCGAATATTATAAAAGTCGATTATTCTTCACATCCCTATGTGGTAGTTGAACGTATACATTTACTTAAGGCTGTGTTCTGAAGAGCTTAGATAGATTATTTAAGTTACTAGGCGTAATTTACGTAACAATATTTTCATAACATTAAATTTCGTTTGTTCATTACTTAGAATAATGTTAGAGCTCATTTAGTTATATATTTCTAAAACTACCCTAAATTCATTATTTACCCGACTAACAAGAGTAATGTTTTTCGAGCGTAATACGATACATACGTCATTCTTTGACCCGAGTGGCAAAGCGGTCACCATACCGGTTTGACGCGCAGAGGGTCCCGTGTTCGATCCCCGGACAGACAGATATCTAAATTATGAATTTAGACTTCTGTTTACACATGAACATTGTTCATGGCAATCACCACACAGTGAATCTTAGTTTGGAGCTGTGAGTGTAGGAGTGCACTCATTTACTACTTCTGCATTATAAAAAACATCTCGCTTTTTACCATTTCTAATTACCCTTATTATTGAAACGAGTTATACCTTTCATTTTACTTTACATGCAATTATCTTTAACATATATTGTATGTAAATATAGCATATGGTTAGAGCTTCAGCAAATTGCTATTAAATTAAATTAGCATAGCTCTTACAATCTGATCGTTATTTCGAGCATCTCTTGATCCTGAGTGTGGACAAACTTATCCTTCAGTCATCAACTTGATTAAGACGAGATAATGGCCGCCTTTGATCTGTCACCCATTAAACGCATGCCGCCAATTGTTAATTACCTTTGCTTGCATGTTTCAATTAACCTCAATGAGGCTTCTGGGTGAAGTGGATTGGATATTGACGAAGGGTGTACATCGACCTGATTGGTTCCAGGTTCGATGACAGATAGGTACCTAAATAATAAGGAATATAGACTTCTGGGTACAGGTTATGATTATTGAGTTTAGACAGTTTTAAAAAGAATAAATAAATAATGATTTCTGTATCATTTATTGTATGTAAGTATACCATATGGTTACATTTTGACTTACACTTATTATTGAAACGAGTTGTACATTTCATTTTACTTTACAATAAAACCATGAGTTTTCAAAACATCCCACAATTTTACGTTACGTTTACTCAATCCATTATTTTATTCAGTTTGCTTCAGTAGACTGAGTAAACGCAACAATAAGTAAGTGATCAACATTTTGTCTACCTCACATGTTCGCAAAAAAGAGAGACAAAACATAAAGCGCCAATTGTCAATTTAAACATTTAATGTTACGTTACTGACGCTATAGTTCTGATACAATCCGCTAGGGGCGCTGATTGGAAATTGTATGGGCAAATACGTAAACAAATACCTAAACACTTATATTTGTCAAAACGTAAAAACTTATGGTAAGGGTACTGGGCTCATAAACCCAGTATGGGTTTATGAGCCCAGTACCTTATAAATGAAGGTAACATATAATTATGTAATGTATAGTGTATTCTGAAGGTTACCACCTTTGTGGTTCGACTCCGGCGGTACCACCGTCACACCTATTTCTACCTAATAACAGCAGTGTTAGGCGCTGCTGCGTTCCGGTTTGCAGGGTGTGGTAAGGGAGACAGACTTTTCCGAGGCGTTCCAGCTTAGTCCTCAGGGGTAGCGGCGCATCTGTGGCCGACCTCAGGTAGGAATATCTAATCCTATCTGGGGTTGATTACAAATGTCCATGGGCGGCTGTAGCCACTTACCATCAGGTGGACTACATGCTCGTCTGCTACTCTTATATTATAATAATTAATTAATAATAAATAATAATAATTTTATGGTTAATAAATACTATCTATATATATGTGTTTAAATTTACTTAGCTTCCTTAACAAGGGTTCGGTTGTATTTATATACTTAAGCCCTCAATACAACAACAATAGGGCCTACAGTATAGCGTTCATCCCTACGCTAATTTATTTGGCGTTGCCAGTTTCCGGAGACACCCCTGTAAATTAGAGCCCTACCTGTAAGGGGTTAATGATTAATTCTATTACTTGCTGTCTTTGAATTACTGTTGCAAATTATTTAATTTTGATTAACAATGATTAGTGGTAAAAAAAAGCGGCATATTTTTATTTATTTTTAAGGTTTTTCCTGGAATCAAATCTCCTATAATAAATATTTTATGGATGTTATTTTAAGAAATGTTAAGTGTATTGTTTTCAAAAAACGCATTTTTGAAAACAATACACTTAACATTGTGGCAAAAATAGGATTAAATGAGGAATTCAACAGAATCTGCTATCACTCCAACACAACCACAACTGTAGGAAAAACTTGACACTACTTAGAATTGTCCCTTAAAATATGGAAATTTGTAACAATTTTATGTATTGTAATAAAAATGCATGCAATCAAATTCAAATTCTGGTCCGAGAATCGAACCCGGAACACTGCGTGCGATACACGTATAATCTCTACGTCATTCGGTTAAGGTTAAGGATGAAGTTCCATCCACATCAACTGGACCCGTGGTGGTCCTCCACGGTTCGGTTTGCACGGACGTTCTTGCCACGAACGTGCAAGATGTGGAATAAACTTCCTCCGGAGGTATTCCCAGAGCGCTATGACATGGGGCTCTTCAAAAAAGGTGCAAAAAGAGCTCTCCTTCAAAGCCGGCGATGCATTGGCGACTCCTCTGGTGTTGCAAATGTCCATAGGCGACGTTGACTACTTTTCATCAGGTAGCACGTCTGCTTTATCGTTAGGCTCAAATATATAAAAAAAAATTCGGTTCGTTAGTTCAACGGAATTATTGACTAAAAAGAACACAAATACTCAATAAACACAAATCACAAAACCAATAAATAATACTAAACTACTTTTTACAACCACTAAGCTCCATGCTTTTTGCTTCGACATTACAAATTTTAATTATCAGTCAATGTCACAAAACTAATGGTATACCAGTTTCATTAATGTCGAAATGAATAGCACTCTCCCGGGAATTTGTTGAAACGTTTTAGCGAGACAGGTGTTCTGACAGAGATTGTTACTCAGTAATTAGTTCTTAACCACGGTATTAAGTTCCATTTCGATGGATTTTAAACTGCTTAAAGGCTCTACGTAGCTCGTAGCTTTAGCTGTAGCTTGCGTAGCAATTTCGAAGGCTTCTGCTACGCGTTTGTAGCTAACCTACTTAACACATACGAGTCCTTAAATCTATTTATTCGTATAGATTGTTACACATGCTACACGCCACTAATAAATATGTCTGCCTTAACAAATTTTAAGTAAAAAAGTTAAATCTATCTATCTATCTATCAGCCTTTAAAAAGTCCACTGCTGGACATAGGCCTCCCGTAGTCTTTGCCACTCCGACCGGTCTTGAGCCGTCCGCTTCAAGTCATCAGTCCACCTGGTCGGTGGGCGTCCTCTACTCCTTTTGCCGAGACTTGGTATCCATTCGAGAAAAAAAAGTTTAATACTAAATCAATATCATTTAAGACAAAATTTATATCTTAAATTATCACCAATCCATTTCTAATATTATAATATATTCAAACCATATAATTTTCTACAAAAAACACAAAACATTAAAGCTTTTATCTCACTTAACAAATTCAAAAAGTTTACCAATAAAAATAAACAGATTCACAGAAAAAACGATGAAGCTCTCGTTAAAATTTGATGGGTTTGGTTGTACGTAATTTCAAGAGGCTATAAAGTGAATCGATAGAACCTTAGGTGGCTTTGGCAAATTTATTTACGATCACAGCCGTAAATTTGTAAGATTTAGTTCATCATCAACCCATTACTGTCCCACTGCTGGCACGGGTCTCCCCTCAGAATGAGAAGGATTAGGCCATAGTCCACCGCGCTGGCCAAGTGCGTATTGGTAGACTTCACATACCTTTGAGATTTTTTTAAAACTCTCTCAGGTACGCGGGTTTCCTCACGATGTTTTCCTTCACCGTTAAGCAAGTGATAATTAATTTATAATACGCACATAAATTTGAAAATAATAGGTACCTACCAGGGCACCCATAGCAATAAGGAAACAAACACTGTTTACAAGAGTAGTAGACGAGCGTGCAGTCCACCTGATGGTAAATGGCTACTGCCGCCCATGGACATATGTTATCAACCCCAGATAGGATTAGATATTCCTACCTGAGGTCGGCCACACATGCGCCGCAACCCCTTAGAACTTAGCTGGAACGCCTCGGATAATTATGTCACCCTTACCACACCCTTCAAACCAGAACACAGCAGCGGTCAACACTGCTATTATGAGGCAGAAATAGATGTCGCGGTGGTGCTGCCTGAGTCGAACCACAAAGGGTTCTATCACCCTCATGTGTTGCATGCACTAAGTTCCAAGCAATATCTATCTCGCTAAGTTTATAGCTGGTGAGGTGGAGGTATAGTTCATTGCTTTATAAAAATACGAACCTTTTTATTATTATACAGCGTCAGATTCGAATTATACCCCAAAGCAATAAGGAAACAAACATTGTAGTGCATGCACCAAGTTCCAAGCAATATCCATCATACGTGTAAACTGCTCGCCAAGTTTATAGCTGTACAGTCAATTTCAGTTGAAATTTGAATACAAACACCTAAACAGAGAGTTCAGTTTAATATGACGCTGCTGTTATGAAGTTATGCCAGATGGCGTAATTGTTAGCGGAAACAACTAACCGTTATATGGACCTCTGTCTTGGGTTCAAATAATATATTATATAGACTTAGAAACATAATTTATACCGTTTAGAGTCACAGACATTACATAATATTACGAAGTCTAATTTAAGAAATTTCTCGTATCTGTCAGTATTAAAGACGAAAAGATATAACATATTGGATGTTTTATTTTTAAACATATTTAATAAAATATTCAACCATCTAAGACGACTTACAAAATTAAATAAATCCGACGATTAAATTATTATTGCAAAACTTTTGATGACGTATGCTATAACAAAAACCTCACGAATATGACTTTCATATTTTTTCAAAGTATCGTTATAAAATCTTAAAATTTTCGAACCGTACCTTCGTCTCCATAACGAAACACCTTGCAAAATTATGGTAGACAAATTGACGTTCAAAAAGAGTTTTGTAAATAATCTGCTTTGAATAAAATATTTTCAATTTGATGTGTAAAAATCTTAAATCTTTTAAAACCTTATCAACCATTCAACTAAGCGTAAGCAATCGCTAACAATCGTTAAAACAAGGAAAAGCTCTAAACCGCCCATTCTCAATACGAAAGCTTCAGTGCAGTCATTTAAGCAACGTTGGGTAGTGGGTACCTACAAATTCAACGTTGATTGATTGATGATGCTAGCCCGCGGTCGCCCCTTTGTGACCTCAAACTTTTTACTGGATACTGTGGAGTTTCGGTTCACTTCATCTACATAGCCTTTGACGTATAAAAAAGGTTATTCATGATTTTTTGCACGTATAATACACGAAAACATATATGAAGCGTAGCTGATTCATAAGATAAGTAATCCTGTTTTGGCTTAATCTATGACGTACAGTACCCTTAGTATGAGTTTTTACAAAAATGACTGTTTTCGTATTTGTTTACGTATTTGCCCATACATTTCCAATCGGCGCCCCTAGCAGGTTGTATTAAAACTGATTGGAAATATATGGGAAATACGTCAACAAAAACAAAATTAGTCATTTTTGTCAAAACGTTTAAACTCATACTAAAGGTACTGCACTCGTATGTACAATTGTACATATATTGTGAAAATATTATATGTATCGCTGATGGATTACCTAATAAATAAATAAATAAAAATAAATAATGTGGTAGAGCTTGTTTTAATATTATGGAAGTAAATGAGCATACAGGTCACTTAATGGTACGTGGTTACTGTCGCCCATGGACATCTGTAATCATCTTATATATAAAATTCTCGTGTCACAATGTTAGTTACCGTACTCCTCCGAAACGGCTTAACCGATTTTTAACAAATATTATATGCATATTTAGTAGGTCTGAGCATCGGCTACTATCTATTTTTCATACTCCTAAGTGATATACGTTTGTCGGGTCAGCTAATCATCTTATAAAATTACACTCCTGGGTTACTAAGATACTGGCTCGATTAGTCCTCAAATTGCAAGGCCTCAGATAAGAATATTCCGGTTGAAAGGATTTGTTAAGGGGAGCATAAATATGTGATCCGAGGCGTTCAAACTTAGTCCTCTGTACCCTTACCAGGAGTTTTTACGTTTCGACAAATATGACTGTTTTGGTATTTGTTTACGTATGTGCCAATACGATTTCCTAGTTCTGACACAATCCGCTAGGTGCGCTGATTGTATGGGCAAATACGTAAACAAATACCAAAACAGTCATATTTGTCGAAACGTAAAAACTCCTGGTAAGGGTACAGGTGTTGACTAGTCAAGTACGAGTAGGACTTTAATTTTATCAGGTGTTGCTTAAAGTTTCTCATGGGCGTCAGTTACAACGTACCATCAAGCGGACTACATATTAATTTGATACTTCTCTATTATATAAATCACGAAGCCAAAATTATTATATTTTAAATAGTTATTTTAAAATAGAAATGCGTAGGACGATAGAACCGCCGCGATAAAACCACAACGACTTATCACCTCCTTAATTACAAAACTTTAATATTCTAATTATTAAGATAAATCTTTAAACCTAATTAGTAAAACAAAAAACTTGAGCTACGCCTTAACATATTTATATCTAAGTTAGTTTACACATTAATATTCAAAGTAATAATAAATTTAGATATTTTGCTTTGAAACCAACTTATTTGCAGTACTGAACTGTGACCTACGCAGGCTAGACTTCATCTTGGAGTTCAGTTAAACTTCGTAGACTTTGATAAATTTGTGTTAGGAAAGATTTAAGTACTTGAAGTCAGTACGGCGTTCACAATTAAATGTTGTTGATTAAAACGTGATGAATGCTGAGTAATACTGAGTATGTGAGAAGTAAGACTGTACCTATAATAATAAATATAAATAATAAATTGGATTGAAACTTTAAATTACAATGAAACTGAACTGAACTCTTTTATTTCCACATTCGTAAAGCATATATACTCTCTATCTTTCATACATACACAAATAAATAACACTATCACACGCACGCACTCACAACACCCCCCCCCCCACACACACACACACACAACACACACACCCACACACACACTCATACATTATAACTAAATTACTGGCGATAGAAAATATTTATGTAAAACTTTTATCTTAAATGTTTGTAACCTTACGATATGTATATCGCTTCAACATTTCATATTAACAACGGTTAGAGATATGGAAGAGCGGAGCCTCCTGCTACTGGCATTTTCAAAATGCTTACTAGGATGGCACCAATCCCTGCATAAATAGAAGTAATATACAAATATTTTTTTAGTATTAATCATGTTTTCTTATACCTAGTTATAAGCATTTCTTGAATAAATCTTATTTTATTATTTTTATTTATTACCTACGGCTCTTTTTAACCGATAGCCAATTAAACTTCCAGCGGAACGCAGAACTGTTTCAGTGTTTATTTTTTATAAGAGTAGCAGACGAGCATGCTGTTCACCTGATGGTAAGTGACTACTGCCGCTCATGCATATATGTAATTAAGCCCAGATATGATTAGATATTCCTGCCTGAGGTCGGGCACAGATGCGCCGTTACCACGCGCTTCAAACCAGAACACAGCAGCGCTTAACACTGCTGTTGTGGGGCAGCAATAGGTGTAACGGTGGTGCCGCCGGAGTCGAACCACAAAGGGTTCTAACACCTTCAAACCACTTTCTCTCACACTTTTCTCTACGACTTTTATTATACTAACGGATATAGTAGGCCTCCACTACTACATTCATATCCTACTATATCTACAGGTGTCTTATGCGACCCTCATACAACTCGGGTTATAAAACCTGAATATGATTATCTTACCTTTTATATAGACAGTAATAAGCTCTTATTTATATAATTACTAGCTGACTCGGCAAATGTTGGGTTGCCATGTAAATAAAAATATGTTAAGGGTGAACAACCCTTATCACTCAGAGGTATCGAAAATAGATAGTAGTCGATTCTCAGACCTACTGAATATGCATATAAAATTTGGTGAAAATCGGCAAAGCCGTTTTGGCGGAGTACGGTAACTAACATTGTGACACGAGAATTTTATATATAAGATGTATAAGTTCAAAAGATCATGCTTAAATAAATAGGTTTTATTAAAGGATCTCATACCTTAATTTCTCCACCGTCCAAAACTCCTCTCTTCTCAAAATGTGATTATCTGTAACAAAATATTTACCATTATTTACCTGTTATTTTCAAAAAATAAAAATAACCGTTACCGTATGATATCTTCACCGTCAATCTATTATCCACAGGGCATTGGTTTTCTATCAAAGTAAGAAATGATTAAGTAGCACTGGGTATATGCGGAATGAAAGATAAAACATACTTTTAAAATAGTTTACTTAACTATCTAGCATAAAAGTTATCTCACTATGTTTTTCAATCATTACAACGAGTGGTATAATTATCTCCAAACTGCTAGTCCGCTCTGAAGTTGTTACGAGCAGGTCATACAATTTGCTATGGCGACGGGATTCATTTCTATATTCAAAGCGGACTAGCAGTTTTACGCGGACTAATACTCATGTTTAAAACGTACATAATTTCAAAAATTGTTTGTGACATAGACAAAAGCGTACTAATTTGCCTTAAACACACATAATATTCCTAGTACTGTATGTGCAGATATATAGACATTGAGCATAATAAAAAAGACTACACTTATTAAAATTTCACGCGTGTTGCATGCATGAGGCTGTAAAATTAGACCTCGCATGTGAAGAGTCGTGTCAAAGAGAATATTATGCCAATATAAATCTAAAGGGGTATAACTTGGGAATTTTATACGAACAACCTAATTATAGTCGTTTCATGCCATTATTCCGATCCAGCGATCCAGAGAGGCATTAAATTGGGATCTGAACACTATTTTCAGCTGAAATTAAAATGTGGTTCATGTTTAATTATTCTTGATTTTAATTCAGGTTCATTTAGTTATTTCAATATTCCGCTCCGCTGAGTAGTTTATACTCCGCTCTAAATAGTTGTTTACCTATAATGTTTCATCAAAATTGGTATAGCACATTTAAACTTTTGACTTTCCTTTCCAGAAAATATTATGTATAGTGAAGCTAGTGTAAAATGATTACGATTAAATTAAAAAAGAATACTTGATTTCATTTCTAAAAAATGTTTACAGAAATTACCTTGCATTCATATAAATGTTTATCTGTATTTATAACAGCAATACATATAATCTCTTAAAGTATTTGCTCTACTATCTCTATCTAGATGTAGCGTTCAGCCATTAAGTTTAGCTCTACCAAGCGCTAACGAGTTGTATTCTTGTAAAATTCCCAAAACTCATTTGTAGGGTTGTCCTCTGAGAATTGTTAAATTTATTTCTTAAATCTTAATTTGTGGATTTCTTAAGTACCTAATAATTCAATTTTTTCATTACGTATCTGTGTTTATTGCTAAATATCGTCATGAATAACTAAGGTATCTAATATTTACGTACTAAAAATTGTCAAATTTCGATCTGTCTTTCGAAAAATTGGCTAGGTTGATTAAATAAACCTAAAGACCTATATAACCCAAAGAAAAAAAATAGTTATATAAAATGGACATAAGTCATGCAAGTTAGAAGTATTACAGAGATGCTTATTATAGAATAGAATGTATAATACTTAGTCTAGAAGAGATAGAAGATTTGTCCAAATCGAATGGACCTCAAGTGGGATTCTTTTTATATTTTCTATTTAAAGTCGAGCTGCGGTAACTTTCAGGCTATGAAAAACATCAAACAATATTCTTAGAACTTCAGACGCGGCAACCCTATTTTTTAGTGCTTCCATACTTTGTTTCCCAAAGGTCTCTTGTTACACCCGTAAAACAAAGATTGCGTAGCCAGACCCGTTATAAAAAAATTTCAAAAGTTGTTACAAGCCAAAATAGTCAGAGGAATACAGGTTAATACTACGTTTTATAATATAGGAGCAGCAGACGAGCGTGCAGTCCACTTGATGGTAAGTGGCTACTGCCGCCCATGGACATCTGTAGTCAACCCCAGATAGGATTAGATATTCCTACCTGAAGTCTGCCACAGATGCGCGGCTACCTCTGAAGACTAAGCTGGAACTCCACCACACCTATTGCTGCCTAATAACAGCAGTGTTAAGTCCTGTTGTGGTGTAGTTTAATGATTGTGGTAAGACATACTTATTCGAGGCGTTCCAACTTAGTCCCCATAGCAACCATCTATTGTCGACTTCTGGTAAGGCTCCAATCCTAACTGTAGCGGATTAGACGTGTATATAAGCGGTAGTGGCCACTTGCCATCAGGCACACTGCATGGTTATCTGCTGCTTCCATATTTCAAGGCACTTTCTACACTCACATTCCCGCACTAGGAAATCCTGGGTCGTGGATACCATGGACACATACATAGACAAATACAGAAGCATCTAGATCTCGAACCGAAATCTCAATTCCTTTTTCAGATCTATCTAGCCGAGGATCAAATCTGAACTTCTTTGGGCGTTGGCCCGGTATGCTGACCTCTTCGCTGCGCGGGTCATCTTAAATCGATTTTATTATATTAATTAAAATAATTTAAATTACATAAAACTGTATGGCACCTGCATTAATTTGTCCTGCTTAGTAACGTAAAATGCGTGCATTTTGAAAAGGTAGCGAGTGCTTATTAACATAGAATACGCGGTACGCCAACTAAATCTGCACATTAAGCTAAAACTAGCCCAGTTTGAAATTTAAAATTTAAAGTGGCATAATAAATCTGGTGTCCCAGGCCACATGAATTTCAATGTCTTTGAATCATGTAACTGGATATAAAATCATCTCATTAAAATATCACATTGAGGCTTTTGAAAGACTCCGCTTAAATGTATTGCGCTATTTTACCGACGTATACTGTTTTAGAGGGATTCTTTGGGAGTATTCGACATTGCTTTGTAAGCAACTCTTACACACGCACACATAAACAAATAGCATTGTCTTCTATAAATTTCTATCTAAATGGGAACATGTATCTTTTCCGAGTGAGAATGGATTAGACAATAGTCCACGCTGGCTTGGTTAAAAGACTGCTTACTTTGATCACTACATCTCAATCATATAGGTTTTCTGAGGATGGTTTCCTTTAACCTTAAAATTACTTGTTAATTAATAAATAACACAGACAACTACAAAAAATCAGAACTGCCTGAAATTTGAACCTTCATCATCATCAACCCATTACTGTCTCACTGCTGGGCACAGGTCTCCTCTCAGAATGAAAAGGACTAGGCCATAGTGGCGCTGACCAAGTGCTTATTGGTAGACTTCACATACCTTTGAGAACTTTTTTTTAAGGATTCTCAGGTATACAGGTTTCCTCACGATGTTTTCCTTCACCGTTTTTAAGCAAGTGATAATTAACTTCTAATACACATATAACTTTGAAAAATCAGTCCGTGCCTGGGATTTAAACCTCGGACCCCTCGATGAAGAGACCGCGTTTCTTAACCACTTGGCCATCGCTGCTGAAATTTGAACCTTAGACCCGATATAATAAACTGAACTATCACTGCTTAAACATAACACATGACTCATCCACGGCCAAACTTCCATCCCAAAAATTATTACACACATTATGGCTAACAAGCAAAAACGTGGCAAATTACACAAAATTTTATTCCCCACAGTTGTAAACATCAAACAAACCAAATCGGATCGCTAAACCTCCGACGGCCTATTTTTATTTTCAAATTTCATCACAATTTACGCTGAGACCCAGTACGGGGCGAACTTTGTTAATTTTGCTGAAACTTTCGCACTCTAGAGGGTTATACAGGCGAGCGACTAAGAAATTATTCTAAACACAGCTTCCGATCTATCGAGATTATATTCATTATGCTGTAAACAAGAAATTAGACAGACGAATCTTTTCCCAGAGGTCCCGGTGAAACTTTAGATCTGATGGGATCTGTCGTATTGTAATTACTTGAGAATACATTTTTTGTATGAGTAGCAAACGAGCTTGAAGCCAACCTGATGATAAGTGGTAACTGCCGTCAATAAATCAAATCAAATCAAAACAATTTTTTTCAGCGTTTTGGGAACCATGCCTCACACGGCAATTTGAGATGGTTTATTTTACTCATGATTTTCTCTTTTTTACACTTGATTGTATATATTGTAAATTAGAAATTATCTGTATATAATTTTACCAATAGGTAATTATTTTCTTGTTATTTAGTTAGAAAGTTATTTTCCTTGTTTTTCTATTAAATAATGTTTTTATTCATAATTTTTTAAACAGCACTTTATTAATGACAATACAACCACCACTTCACAAGGTGTTTCGTTATGGAGAAGGAGATTTCATAGATGTCTCTTCCTAGAGCTTTAAAACCAGAATACTATCGAATTCATTACCAACACCCGATATGACTACTCAAATAATTGTAACGCCTAATTTAAATGTTACTTAGTAGCTTATGCCCAAGTCTACCCCCTCGCAGGCTCTGTAAAGCATGGTAAAAGTAGGATCTTATACATAAAATTCTCGTGTCACAATGTTAGTCACCGATTTTCACCAAATTTTATATACGAGTACATATTCAGTAGGTCTGAGAATCGGCTAATATCTATTTTTCATACCCCTAAGTGATAAGGGTTGTTCACCTTTAACATTTTTAACACGCTTTTATTAGCTTGGGTTGTACGTTTGTATGTATGTATGTACGTAACAGTATCTTTGAGCCCGATTTCTATCCACTTCGAACGTTCAGTTAAATTCAAAATTTTGAAGAATTATCAAGAACGGATGACAATACACGATTTATTAATTTTGTACCATTGTCCTTATCAATATCCTCAGGATTAACGATTTTCGAGGCGAGAGAAAGCGCCTTATGGAGCGTTCAGGCAAAGTTACTAGATTGATTTTTAGCTTTGGAAAATAATAATGTTATTTCCCTATAACTCAAATGTACTGAAACATATCTATAATGACATCTTGTAGAATGATTTTTAGGATTCCGTACTCAAAGGATAAAACAAAACCCTCCGCTGTCTGTTCGTGAACCACAGGGCTTTATCTCCTAAACCGTAATAGACAGACACTTGATTTTTTTTACAGACGATGCATAATGATGGTCGCTATAACAACAAATACTAAAAATTAATAAAATAAATATAGTTCAAAAAACTAAAAACACGCTTTTATGATAAAATCAACTAACAAGTAGAAAATAATTTTCAATCTAGGAATCAATTAAGGAACAGTACCTATATTGTATAATTGTGGAAAAAGTGTGGGGTGAAAATTGATAAGTGGAGCACGGTTTTTTTACAATTATACAATTTACTGTTCCTTAATTGATTCCTAGATTGAAAATGATTTTCTACTTTTTAGTTGATTTTATCATAAAAGCGTGTTTTTTAGTTTTTTGAACTATATTTATTTTATTTATATGGCAACACGTTTGCTGGGTCAGCTAGTATATGTATATAATCTTTATTGTAGTAGCCTTTATATTAAACCTAGTCATAAACTGTGTGTCGCAAATTTAACCCAAATATGATTAGAAGTTTTAACGTGAATGTAGAACAAACATCTGCCCATCTTCACAAACTTTCACGTTTATAGTATTAGTAAGAAAACATTAGATAAGGTTATTCTAAGGGCAGAGCCGCACGTGTCATATCTTCAAAGATTCATTGACCTCAAATATTCGGATGTTAACCATAGTTCTAAATAAATATTATAATATAGAGTGTATTCATTCTTTAAACATTTTTATACTGTAGGAGTAGCAGACGAGCATACAGTCCACCTGATGGTAAGTGGCTACTGCCGACCATGGACATCTGTAATCAACCCCAGAGAGGATAAGATTCCTACCTAAGACCTGCCACAGATGCTCCTCTACCCTCTGAGGACTAAGCTGGAACGCCTCGGAAAAGTATGTCTCCCTTACCACACCCTTCAAACGAATACACAGCAGCGCTTAACACTGATGTTATTAGCTAAAAATAGGTGTGGCGATGTTGCCGACGAACTACAAAGGGTTCTACCACCTTAGTATTCCTTGTGAAAAAGTCCTTAGCATTCTGATTGATTCTGAGAAGATATTAACCCCTACAGATTGCGATTAATCATATTTGGATTGGAATTAGCGCTTTAGTTACGATAGTTAATTAATTATGTGTCGGTTATCACAGCTGAGTACCCCCCAATCAATTATCAGGTACTTAATCTTTCTCTTATGTTATAATATTACGAATGTTATTGGAAATACGTAGTCATACTGAATTGTAGTGTTTATTCTTCGGATTTTGTTCTTAAAATATTGTGTTACGTGTACATATATGAGGTAAAGTAGGACATAGACATTTATGCGAGGCATTGTAACATTGTCATCAGGTAAGGCCACAAATCTTTTGGGCGACCTCAAGTAGGATTCTATTTCCGTATATGGATGATTTCAAATGTTCCTGGGCGTTTGTACCTATAGCTTTAAAGTAAATATTTTGTAAGACACATTAAGTAGAGGTATTACCCTTACCATGAGTTTTCAAAACATCCCACAATTTTACGTTACGTTTACTCAATCCATTATTCTGTTCCGTTTCCTTAGTAGACTATATTCTATAAGTAAACGTATATTCTCAAGTAAATTTGTCTTCCTCACATGTTCGCAAAAAAGAGAGACAAAACATAAAGCGCCAATTTGTCGATTTAGACATTTAATGTTGCGTACTGTCACTATAGTTCTGATACGCTTCGATCGATGAGCATATTAGTCTCGAAAATCTGTCAAGAGCCAATTTGCTACGTGTCCATAGTGTACAACTGTACATGTACTTTTGACAGTTAAATTAACTAATACATAAATGCTAAATTTAGTAGTAGTTTTACAAGTAATGGGTATAGGTAGGCTTTGGACGATCAGCCCTAATTGAAATTATCAATCCAATTCAAAAAGTCTTCAAAAAAGGGTATGTAATTTAAACCCTACACTCTTACCGAAGCTGGAATTTATACCACGCAACTTAGCCGTATCATCGGTATTATAATAACAATAAACAAAGGAAATGAAAAAGGAAATTACTATGATAAATCGATTACTTAAATCCCTTGCTTTGTACATTGTTTTCTGAAAGCCGGCAGAATTTCAATCGGGGTGATTAATATTGAAATTCGGAAAACATTCACAAGATTGATTATTCTTTAACGAAAGACTGTTTTCTTGGCATTTTCTGTTACCGTTCCGTTTATCCTAGGGTTAACACTATCAGTATTTGTTTGATGTTATATTGTTTCTTGTAACCAATGATGCTTAGCATAATATCCTAAATAATTTCAGTTGTAAGACTTTTTATCTAGAACCTTGAAATAAGTTGGCGCCCCATAAGACTGAGTTGATTATAACGAACAATATTTATTTTACTCTTCAGAAACAGAATTTGCAACACTGTCTCACAAACAGAACTGAATCCTACAGATACTACCCCTGATGATGTAGTTACATGCTTTGTGTGTCTCTTGTTGTGACTTTTAATATTTAATACATAAGTGATAGGTATAGAAAGGCAAGGATTGTATTAGACAAGAAATCCCTTCTTTAAACTTAAAATTTTCTAATTATTAAACTCCGTGATTTTTTTTAAAGTAAATCCATTGAACCATCAATATCATGCTTAGCACATCCCTAGTGATGAGACGCCAGTCTTCCGGGAAACAATGACAACTGAAACTGGCGCACTAGCACAAATCTGTTCCGCAAAAACTACAGCTCAATGAAGAATGGCCGCGCTTGAGCTAACTTGAGGTAGGATTAAATGAGCAAGTTAGGAAAACTGTTTTAGGTTTATTGTAGCTGTAATATGACTGAATTAAAGTAAATGCCGCTATTGTGGGTTCCTAAGTAAAATAAATTTTGTGACCTTTAACACTTACGTATATCTCGTTAAAAGATAGTTTATTAGTCTAAGGATTAACTGATATTTTAAAGATTAATAATACTTAAAAACGGGAGAATATCCATTATAATTATTTGATATACTGAACTGAAATGGAATAAATATCATCCTAACTGGACATCGAATCCGAAACTCAACATTAGACTGGTTTAGTACCCATTGTGCCAAGATAAAAATAAATAAGTTAACAAAACTGGTGGTTTGTTGGTATAAATTCTGAGTATAATACCGTATTTGTGACCCTCTAGAGGTTAATTACAAAAGTTGTAGACATTAAATAATGTACGAGTATATAAGGTTAGTTTTGGTGTTAACTGGTTGTAAAAAAGTACTTTGAAACAAAATAAAATTAAATATAGTTATTTTGTTTAGGTCTACAGAAGTACTTACTTAGAAATTTTTACTACCGCCCGTTTCTTACTCTGAATTGAATCTCTTTACTCTTAAACTCTTTGTCGTAAAAAAAATATTTTCTAGTTTTTAGTCATAGATTACTAAAGATACTTCGCCGCCTTGAAATTGAATGAAGCTACAAACGGCTTATTAGTAACTTCTTTTTTTGAATTCTTGACAAATAAAAACATTTTTAGAGAAAATTTACGAAAAAAATACTTATACTGCGTAATTTACATAGTAAATAAATAATTATTACAAATATTTTAGGGACATTTTAGCACGGTGACGTGTCAAAACTTTTTTACGCAACTATTTCAATTCTCAAAACTGGGTACATTTTCTTGTTAGGAATGATAAACTTTACTAATCTATGTTTTAGTTCGATTAGCAAAAAAGGTACATTTTTATACTATTATTATTTCTATTTAAAGCCGCGTATTTCAACACTAGTACAACATAGTATTCATTATACAGGATAGATGCAAAATCCACTATAGTAAGTACTAATTACACAGGACAGATGCAAAGTACTAAAGTACATTACCCTGTAGGTACACTTCACTTGTTAAGTGCATAAGTGCATAAAGTGCATGGTTCACGAACAATTTTTACGCTAATGCATGCCCGGTACAGTGGCGGTTAAAAGTGACAAGGAAAAAAGTTAACACCTTTCTCCCCGTCACTTTTTGTGGAGTGAAGCACGCACTTTTATTACCGAATGTTATAAGGCTTTATTACACTTGCTTTGTTAGTTCGTATGTATGTAAGGGTTAATTGAAACTAAATTTTAAACCAGTTAAATTAATGTATCTTATTTTACTCTTCAAATCAGAATTGTAGCAAAAGAGTTTTCTACCTGATGGTAAGTGGTTACTACCGCCCGTAGACATCTGTGATCAATTCCACATGAAAAAATGTTTTACCTAAAGTTGATCACAGATGGGAAAGTCCTATTATAGTATCCACAGTATCCACAACTTTCCACCAATACGCAGAACTGCTTCGCGCTTGAAATTGGTATGTTGGAGATATCTCTCCAGGTGTACCATACTAGCTCTATCACCTTACAAACCTATTGGTATAACGTAAAAATATATGATACAGGTATAACTTGTAGGTGGTAGAACTCTTTGACGACTCCCGCGCTACCACCAGCACACCTATTTCTGCCTCATAATAGCAGTATTAAGCGCTGCTGTGTTCTAGTTTGAAGGGTGTGGTAAGGGAAACATACTTTTCAGTGGCGTTCCAGCTTAGTGCTCAGGAGTAGCGGCGCATCTGTGTTCGACCTCAGGTAGGAATATCTAATCCTATCTGGGGTTGATTACAGATGTCCATGGGCGGCAGTAGCCACTTACCAAGTGGACTGCATGCTCGTCTGCTACTCCTACATTATAAAAAAGAAAAAGAAAAATCCAATGACACAACCTCAATGACGTCACACCACAAGGGTACATTTCTCCATACATAGCTTCAAATAAATTAGTTCTACTCATTACTCCTACAGTTCTGCGAACCTTGTAACTAATACAGAACTTCAATAACCATCGAATACTGCATTTAATTAATTAAAGTATCTTTTACCTATTTTAATTAAAGGAAGTGTAAATTCAACCTTCTTTATGCTCCTCTTCTAAGTTCCGTAAAAGTAAAGTTTGTTGCTGTTGAATAACTTTCAGTATTTTAGAGTGACGCACCTCATTAAATGATTAAATGCTACTTTTACATATTTTAATTAAAGTTAGCACACTTTGTCCCTTCGGCAAATTTCGTAACTATTTCAAAAAAGTTATCGTCGAGCGTTTTAACAGAATATCATAATCTACACGAAAGTAAAAGTATCAAGTATGTTTGAAGTGCAAACTTCATTAGTGGCGTAGTGCACTTATTGTGACGGGTAAAATATGTTAAACTCGCGTTAGGACACCTGGCCTGATCGAAAGTTCGTAAGATGGCAAAGCAAACTGCAAAATTCAAGATGCCATCCGGTGTCAGCATTGAAAAAATATGTCAATGGGTGTAGGTTTCATTTTTTTATATTTTACTAGCTGTCCCGGCAAACGTCGTGTTGCTATATAAATAAAAAAAAAGTTAAGGGTGAACAACCCTTATCATATGCATATAAAATTTGGTGAAAATCGGTAAAGCCGTTTCGGAGGAGTACGGTAACTAACATTGTGACACGAGATTTTTATATATATTTTATATTCAGGTTAGGTTTCGGAAGTATTCACTTTTGCTGGCTCTCCGGAGTGCAACCCGTTGTTGTTTTTAATAGTAAATACTTCGTGCTGCCAAAATATACATGTAATCAATGCCGTTGGTATTGTATACCCTCTGAAGACTAAATATGAACTATTGTATGTCTGTCTTAACACCAAAGCAACAGTGCTTTACACTACAATTATAGAAAATGATCACTGCTAGTACAATACATACTCGTCTCCTTAAATGAGTGCTGCATTAATTAATTAAACATCGGAACTTTTAAAACGAAGAGTCAAATTACCGTCTAAAAGCTATGAATTCGCTACCTTGTTACGGCTGTCTTGTCTAAGTTGCGAAAACTTTATAATAGTTGCAAACTTCCGAACTATCGAGTGCTGCATCTAATTAATTAAGACATCGAAACTTTTAGTGCCTACCGACTAGATTGCTTCGATAAAACAAGAACATTAGGAACTTTAGCTAAGTGCATGAAATTAAATATATAATGGTCTAAGATCCCATAATGGTCTAAGATCCCGATATAAGACGACCTTCACCGAGCTGAAGCGAAACTTTAAGAAAAAAGAAACTATTCTGGGCTGAAAGTTTTTAGTCAACCCATTTTCAATATACTTTTTGACTTATTTAATTTGATATAAAAAAACGTTTCATCAATAAGCAGCTGGTGAAGGTCGTCCTATATCGGGATCAGCCATAAAGACTGGGGTGGCTGTTGAAACGTCGAATGTGCTCAATTTATGTAGTATATAATAGTTATGGGTTTTTATATAGTACTGCGACTTTCCGTAGCTCATTTAGATATGATATATCTGAATCACGCTATCGATGTTTTATCACTATCTTGCATATATATACGCTCCGAACTGTAACTGTGTGAAGTCCGCCACTCCCCGAACATGATTACGTAGCCCGGCGGGAGATCTCACTTCGCTAAACTACATTAAAATAGAAGCCTTACTACATAAATATGATAAAAAAATTAAATTCAACTCGCATTCGCAATTCGCAACTGCTGTCCGTAAACATGTTACCTACTCAATAGTAGGGGTAAAGTTCTACGTTCTGTCCGAAATATGTTGCTACACCTGGGAACAGAGCTGGAAGACCAGTACCCTTACCATGAGTTTTTACGTTTTGACAAATTTGAATGTTTTGGTATTTGTTTACGTATTGGCCCATACAAATTCCAATCAGAGCCCCTAGCGAATTGTATCAGAACTATAGTGTCAGGAACGTAACATGAAATGTCTAAATAGACAAAATAGCGCTTTATGTTTTGTCTTTATTTTTTGCGAACATGGGAGGCAGACACTTTTTGTCTGCCTCCCATGTTCGAGCACTTACTTATTGTTACGTTTACTCAGTCTACTGAAGCAAACAGAAAAGAATAATGGATTGAGTAAACGTTCCGTAAAATTGTGAGATGTTTTGAAAACTCATGGTAAGGGTACAGTTCTGCTTTAACACCTCGTTTTATGCTAGGTAGAATCCAGAATGCCGCCTAACTAATGTGAAATCTAATTTATTCGCGTGCTTAAAGGTAAAAGGGCCTATAGCTAAGGGTTAATAGGGATTTATGCTGAAAGGGCACATAATTTTTTTTTTTTTTGCCATTCGGTTTGAAATTATCTGAAACGTAAAAATTTTTTACGTTTCAGATAATTTCAAACCGAATGGCAAAAAAAAATTTTTTTATGTGCCCTTTCAGCATAAATCCCTATTAACCCTTAGCTATAGGCCCTTTTACCTTTAAGCACGCGTTATGTATACATTTTAATTTGTAATATTTGATTTATTAGACTATTTTCATCGGTTTCCACAAATATCCCAAAACAACAGATAGACCATATCAAAAACTGTGTTACGTTAATATTTTATTATATCTACTTACTTACACTGAGAATTAATATAAACTACGAATATTCCATTACATAAATCACATATACTTCACTTCAATTTATCTACAGTAAAGATTACATAATAGTTCAAACAAAGACGAGGCTTTCAACGTCTCAAACGGTGTTTAATTAATTTTGGTAGCATCCATCTCGAAATAAGGGGATGACACAAAATAATTTATCACAGATCCTAATGCACAGAGGTCGCGTTGTAGCTAGGCTCTATGATGTGTTAATGTTAGTTAATAAGGTTAAAGACCTATGAATATGATAAGTTGATTATGATATTGATGGTGTAACGCCTTTTTCGTATAAATTTATTTAATTTTCGGGGTCACCAATTTGTAGAGAAACCACTGTGTAATAGCTTAACAAATATACTTAAATACAATACGACATATGAAATGTAAACTAGGAAAACAGACAATATTTTGTGACCGTCAGAATGTCCGGTCACTACCCATATTTTACATCGAAATAATTACTAAAAGTTGCTACCTAGTTGCTACTAGTTGCTATTAATTGCTACTAATTGCTACCTTCGATTAAAAAAAAATAAACTACTTTTTAAGGTGACCGGCCATCCTGACATCAGGATGGCCGGTCACCTATCCAGTGAGGAGAAACTGCGCAAATGAATAGAGTTTTTTTTTAATCAATAGTTGCTACCAAAATACTACCTTCGTATGCATCGTATTGGACTTCATAGCTTTTAAGGATAAAAAAATATTACGGATTTAATATAAGAGGTCTAAACGCCTGTATATTTAAAAGAGAAAACCCGAAGTTAAATATATTACGCGTATACATTATACAGGCGTTTTGTCCTCTTATATTTAATCCGTAATATTTTTTTACACAATATTTTTCAGTATCTACAATAATCAAACCATAGCAACTATCGTTGCGATCGCGAAAAATACTATAAAAATAAAAATATTCCAGCTTAGTCCTCAGGGGTAGCCGGTCTGCCTCAGGTAGGAATCCAATCCTATCTGCGATTGATTATTGTATTAAACAAATCATATAATTATCTGTATGTGGTTATTTATAAGTAATTATTTTATTTAACATGCCAATTTAACATTTTATTTAACGTACAAATTTTATATTCCAATCAAACACTCATGGTTTATAAAAAACTATTTTCGTAAACTGTCTAAAAATAAACAGCTGAATATTTCAAAATAAAACAGCCTGAGCAAGTAGGCCAAAGTGTGTAATGAAAATTCGCGTAGGGACCACATACCGCTATTCATGCATATGAAACCGACGCCTAGCAAATATGCGAAGGAATTATTTAAAGTTGTAATGCTAAAAATACGCTAACGAGCTTGGCTGCTTTAAATACGTTTTGCGAATTTCAAAATGATATGATGAATGTGTCAAAATTGTGTTATAGTATTACTTTTAGGGAATGATAGCTCGGTTGAAACTCGGCCTCTCGATCGAGGGGTCCGAGGTTGGAATTCCTGGCACACACCTCTGATTTTTCGAAATTATGCGCGTGTTAAAAATAATTATTACTTACTTTAACTATGAAGGAAAACATCATGAGGAAACCTGCATACCTGAGAGATCTTAAAAAAAATCTCAAAGTTATGTGAAGTCTACCAATACGCACTTGGCCAGCGCAGTGGACTATGTCCTAATCCTTCTCACTCTGAAAAGAGACCCGTGCCCAGCAGTGGGACAGAAAACTCTTAAGGAAGATTTCGAGAGTATTGCTACTATTATATATGCATAGTCGATCCCATTCAATTACATCTAACATCTCAGGTTCATAATCTAGCGTCAGGTAGCTTCATAATCTAGTTCGTGTTAGCAAGTGAATAGCCAGTCTTAGCTACAAATGGACCCTGCACCGAGATGATAGCAGGTGGATTACAGTGAAGACAGATGAGTCTCCGAGATGCCTAGATTAGGTATCGGTTTATAACCTAGACGATGATCGAGTGACGCTCTTAGAACTTATCGTTTTATCTGAAAAGGATAAGTGTTATATTGTCTACTATGGGTTTGGAAATAATCGAATTTTCTTATTTGACCAAAAGCTCGACAATTTTATGTAACGTGAATTATTTTATAATATACATCTAGCAAACGACTCCAAAGTTTTAGATATATTTTCTTAAAGTCTATTAAAATACCCTACACACAACATATTATAATTATTTTTTTTGGAGTAAAAACTACTTGAGGCGCGTTAGGCTTATTTTGAGATGGCAAATCATTGTTCTCGCCTCATTGTTACCGTAACTGATACTCTGTATGTACTACGTACATTTATACTTATTTTCTGACGATTAAAAAAACACAAGTATTTGTTCAAGTTTTTACTTCTGTCGATACTCCCGGAGTGCCACGATTTTTTTTCGTCAAAGATCACCATCCCCTTATTCTTTCTGAACCAGTCCGAACACGTGATAATAAGTGTGAAGGCCACTTCATTTAATCCAAAACAGATGGCACTGTTAGCGTGTTTGTTATAATGGAATTATTAAACAAAATGCCAAAATTACATAATAACGTAAAAGCACAGCGTAATTAGGTCCTCTTAGGTTTCTCAGGTAAGTGTTTTGTATATCCCACTGTTGGGGTTGGGTCTTTTCCCACAATAGGCAGCCTGAATTAGACTTGTCGCTACATGAAACGCCAACAATATTCTTGAACATTAAATTACTACACACTCGAGAGATCTTCCAAATATTAAATGATATTGCAGCATGAGTTTGCTGTAACGTAAGTATTGCGGTGCGTTTAATTTAATATAATACTTTTATACGAAAAGGAATATGAAATATCTGAAATATTCATTCTCCTCCTACGTGACTATTGTCAGATGCAGGATATTACCATCTGTTGCGAAACGCGGGGAATGACGTTAGCTTTCTGTGTATAATACTGCAATTGAGGGATTTTCTGAAAAAAATATTTTGGAGGTAGAACCTTTTCTGGTTTGACTCCGGAAGCATCGCTGCCTAAACTATTTCTGTCTAATAATTACAAAGTTAAGTGCTGTTGTTTTCAGCATTGAAAGGTAAAGGAGACATATTTATTGGGACGTTCGTCATCTTTTTTTTTTTGTTAACGAGGGGGAAACCTTCAAAAGGTACCCGGTGCCGCGGGAGCGACACAGGGTTATGTGGGACTCTTATCGCATTATCCAAGTGGCCGTCCTCTGCGCTGCGTATAGGACTTCGGGATATCCAACGAAAGACAACCGGAGTCCTCTTAGCGCAGTGCCCCGTCGGGCTCTGGTATGAAATGGGCTCGGTTATAAAATGTCATCTGAATCTTTCAATTTCTTTTGTAAGAGAAGTGTGATAAAATAGTAGATAAAGATATTATTTTTACGTAAGAAAGTAAGTAAATGTTGCTGATTATAGAAGAATATATTGTATTTTTGGAATCCCTTCTAAGCGTTTTAACAAATTATGAATCATAGATTTCTGAAAAGCGCTTTTGTAGAAAAGTGTTAAATATCATATTACACGAGAAATGTTCATTCTGCTCTAACGTAACTATTGTCAGTTGCAGGATATTACCATCCGTTGCGAGTCGCGCAGTAGCTTTAATAGTAGTCGTTCTTCCTGCGTGTTATATTACTGGAATCGTGGGATTTTCCAGAATATTCCTATGGCACATTGTAGATAGGTAAAATGCAATTGTATGGACGATTTAAATGTTATAATAGATGCAATATTCGTTCTGCTCTTTCTAACTATTCTCAATTGGATGGCACGTCATCAATGCTTGCTGCGAATTATATAACTACAATCAAAAGATTTCTCGGCAAATGATTATTGTGAAATATGTATCTGGGAAAAGTAGATTTGTAGGAAGTAGTTTTATTAGATGAGTAGTATAGTATAGTAGTATAGTATAATAGTATGAAATATTCATTCTGCTCTTTATAACTATTATCAGTTTCAAGATATTATCACTAAGAGGTTTTCCGAAAAGTGTTAACTGTACGACGTGGATTGGAAAAATGATAATCGTAGAAAAGTATTAAATTTTATATGGAATGTTCATTCAGCTTTAATAGTTGTCGTCCTTCCTGCGTGTTATATTACTGGAATCGTGGGATTTTCTGGAATATTACTGGATTTTCCAGAATAGCATTACGCTACGGTGTGAATTGGTGAAAAGAGCATTCGTCAAAACTATTTCAATTTCATAATATACGCAAAGAATATTAAATATTTGTTCTGCTTTAACTAATAATTATTTTATTGTTCAAATAAACGACGAAAGGAATCGTTTATAACTAAGTTTAAAATCTATATTTAAAAAAAAAATCATAGACGCTATAATGTCTCTTGACAAAATAAACGAAATTAAACCCCCAATCGCGATGCTATGACGTGGCTGTTGCAAGTTGAAAGATATTGCCGTCTGTAGTCTGTCTGAGTTGGGATAAAACGGAACGACACTCTTACTTCCGCAATTACTCGTATGTCAGTATTACTGCGCGCTCGCACCCTTGTACATCGAATAATAATATTCTTTAAGACTATATTATACATTTATAGATTTTACTTTGGAATAGTAACGCATTTATGATTGTTTTGTGTTTAAGATATAAATATTTAGAAATAACTAATTAACATATTTTGCTTTCGTTCAAATAAATGAAAACGTTTAGAAAAAGTATTTGTTTAAAAAACTAGACTTATTAAATCTATGTACTTAAAGAAATTTAAAGATACTATATCTTTTGACGGAAGATACGAAATTAAATTCCCATTCTCGACGCTGTGATGTGACCGTTCCGAGTTGAAGGATATTGCCGTCTGTCGCGAGTTGGGATGAAACGGAACGACACTCCTACTTCCGCAATTATGTCAGTATTACTGCGCGCTCGCGCCCTTGTCTTCGAATAATAATATTCTTCTTCAAAACGATAATAGATAAATAGACCTCTCAGATTCTCAACACAAACAGTGATAAAGACACGAAATAATAAATATGAAGGAATCGTCAATTGATTACCTAATAACAGGTGTAAACGCTGCATGCTTGTTTGAAGGGTAATTAAAGCAGAGGAAGGCTTCAGGGATAGCGAAGCATTGTAATCGATACATGATCCATGCAAACGCAATGCTCGTTTATTCAATTTTATAAAAGAAGTGTAAAAAATTTCGAAAATAAACGGTTTGTGTAAGGTACAATTATAAAAAGTAAGTAAAACATTTCATACTTATTTATAACTTTACACAAATTACCCGGTTCTATCGCTAATTAGACATAAATCGAAATGATAAATAAAGATAAATTTTTACTAGTGTGTTTTAGATTAAGATAGAGTTCATCAACCCTCAGATTTAATATCTCATAGCAAAACACATAAGTAACCATGATACAAGGCATCAATCCCTCATTACCGAAGCTCCCAATAACTAATCCCGTAGGTAGCAGTCCTAAGACGTTCGACGCCTGAAAAGCTGAAACAAACGGGCAATGACCTTCGCCCGGAAACAATTGAGTTTAAGATTATTGTACCGAATATTCTTCAGGACGTGTTTTTCATAATTTATGAGGCTATTATTTTTGAGTTTACTGAAATGTATATGAAAAAATGTTTGTTGTTGTTGTTTCTAATCCTGTCCGATTGTAATGTTAGTTTAAAGAGTTATATGTAAGACCGACATGGTTTTTAAATTAGTTCTAGAATTTCAAATGCAATATTTTCAACATAATTCAATGAGAGTAGCAGTTGCCATAATGGTCTAATACGTAAAGAGGTCAGGGTTTGATTCCCAATAAGGTAGTCAATAAAATTATTAACTTAGATTTCTGCTCTTAGTTCTGGATATTAGTTTATTAGCTTTAAAAGTGATTTAATCTTATATATAAAGTTCTCGTGTCACAATGTTAATTACCGTACTCCTCCGAAACGGCTTTACCGATTTTCACCAAATTTTATATGCATAATCGGCTAATCGGCTACTATCTATTTTTCATACCCCTAAGTGATAAGGGTTGTTCTGTTCACCCTTAACATTTTTTTATTTATATGGTATCTATATATTTTTTTCCGAAATTATTACTTGTAAAATATAATAACTATAGGTAAAATAACAATTTTTCCCACATCACAAAATCTACCAAAATTCGTAACGAATAAACTTAGTGTATACATTTCCACAAAAGAATTTCGCGTGAAATAACTCTGAAGTTTCCTTAACAACTGTTTATTTTTGATAAGAATAAGTTTCGAGGCCCCTCAAAGAAAGCACGCGATCTAGAAACTTATTTATTACATTTTTGTGTAGTCACAACACGGACTTATAAATAATGGGGCCCCAATTGTTTCTTTTTCCATTCAAACATGTCAGAAACAAATGTAGTGCCGCCGGTTATAAATTATCATTTAAAACGTCCTCCCCAGCTTTACATTGTGGTTTGCAATGCTTACTAATATTATAGCGGATATGCGTAGGGTTGACACCGAATAAAATACGGTCGCTTTTCTTGTCACGCATGTTAATCCCGCGTCCCAGACGCACACATGAGTTCAATCACTGCAGTCTGTAGCCTCGTGTGCGTATACGAATAAAAATTGCAAGTGGCACGCGTTCAGTTGGAAGATGCGTGCATGTATACACATGCGTGACAGGAATAACGCCCTAACAGTTTAAATGCAATGGATTATCGAACCGCGCCGTTGTTTGTATCGTAATTAATCTACAAAGTTATATAATGTCGTGCAGTTGGCAGTGGCTAAATATGTGTGACAAGTCTGTGCATATGCAAATCTATGCTACGAAGGGTACGTTAAGCTACGGATCCTATCGAATTCTCATTAGAGAAACGTAATGAAAGCTTTCCCCGCTCAATGGGTGAACTTAACGGTTTTAAAGAAATATCAGGCGTAAAGGTTTCCGCACGATGTTTTCCTTCACCATTATAACAAGTGATAATTAATTCCTAATGCACTAATAACTTTGAAAAATCGGAAGCGTATACCTGGAATTCCAAGTTCGGATCTCTCGATTGCATTTTAGCTACTAAGCCATCATCATCATCATTAACCCTTTACCGTCCCACTGCTGGGCACAGCTCTCCTCTCAGAATGAGAACGATTAGGTCATAGTCCACCGCGCTGGTCAAGTGTGAATTGGTAGACTACACATACCATTGAGAACTTTTTAAGCCATTACTGCTTCTAAACTTAAATAAAAATTCATACAATTTCTCTAACTATTTACATAGGTATAGTCCACGCCAAACTGCTAGTCTGCTCTGAAGTTGTTGCGAGCAAGTGTAGTCATACAAATTACTATGGCGACGTGGCTCATTTCTATATTCAGAGAGGACTAGCAGTTTCGCGCTGACTTTACCTGTTAAAAATCAGACTATTTACTATCAAACGTAACAACCCTGCAAGTGGTAGCTGGGCCAAAACCTTTAAATGTCAGAATACGTGCCAAGTTATCTTCCATACTTTTTACTCGACCGCGAAAAGTAGTTTGATACGGAGGACTGCCAAGTGAACTACTATCCCGAAGTTTGCACTACGAAGAGTTGAATAGATTTCTTTGTTAACTATTATTTATATTCGAGTCTCCGGGATATTTCTATTACGTACGAATTACACACGAAACTATTACTATAAGTAAACGTATGTGATAAAGGTGGTAGAACCCTTTGTGGTTCGATTGCGGCGGCACCACCGCCACACCTATTTCTACCTAATAACAGCAGTGTTAGGTGCTGCTGTGTTCCGTTTTGAAGGGTATGGTAAGGGAGACAGACTTTTCCGAGGCGTTCCAGTTTAGTCCTCAGGGGTAGCGGCGAATCTGTGGCCGACCTCAGGTAGGAATGTCTAATCCTATCTGGAGTTAATTACAGATGTCCATGGGCGGCAGTAAACACTTACCATCAGGTGGACTGCATGCTCGTCTGCTACTCCTACTGATACAAAAAAAATCTTTCGCAATACTTAACTGTAAAGTTGTATTTTTGAATCCCATCTATATATTTTTCAACGTTTTCAAAACTAGCTGTAACGGTACGAGTATTACGATCAACAGGAAATTATGAGATTCATTATGGAAATTTCTTTGGTATAAGAGATACTATTTTTTTAAAATTATCTTAAAAATATAATATTTTAGAGACTTGTACTTTTATTTTATTATATTCTTATTATTTAAACATATAAAGTGCATTATCGTCTAAACCTGGAGACATTAAATAAATTAATCAATATCATTTAATCAGGTCCGGGAATCGAACCCAAGACCTCTACATCTAAACAGCAACCAAGCAACACGAGTAATCATAAATGTATGCAATAGGTATATTACTTAAAAAAAATAATGTTGACCTTAAAATAAGGATTCATTTACATGCCGTTTCTAAACGCTCGGAAAAACCGCTTGAGATATAAAACTAACTGCTGCCTTCATTATTACTGCACTTGTCGGTAAATGCCTCTACATAACGCCTGACGTAACGCCACGGTAGAAATATTCACGCTAAGAAAAAATAAAAGAGGGAAAATAAATTCCAAAACGCTTGTTTCACTATCACCGAGAAAAGAAGAACGATATAATATTATACTCGTATTAAGAAAAGGATATAACTAAAGTGGTAATACACTTGTCTGAATCACGTAATATACTACTACTTAGTATTGTTACCTAAAGCGTGAACCGGAGATGTCACAAAATATTTGACTACTTGTCATAGATTAGTAAAAAATACTGATTACATTTTCTTGTTAGGAGTGTAACAAGGAAATGTAAACAGTTTTGAGAATTGAAATGGTTGCGTAAAAAAGTTTCGCCACGTCTCCGTGCTATAATGTCCCTAAAATATTTGAAATACTTATAAATACTTTCGCAATATTAGTTATTTATTCGTAAATATTCCCAAAAAATGTTTTTTATTTGTCAAGAATTCAAAAAAAATAACTGACCAATCTGCCGTTTGTGGCTTCATTCAATTTCAAGGCGGCGAAGTATCTTTACTAATCTATGCTACTTGTATAGTAGCTCCTATTATTGGTGGGTGAGTTTTGTGTGTAGCATTGTGCCATTAAATGACAAATAGAAATTATAACAATGTCGTATGTAAAGTAGTATTTCGAGAAAAAGCGCAACACTTTAACAAGTTTAACGTTGTTGGTAGAAGAATATTAAAAATAATGATTTGGATCTACTTTCTTTCTAAATTTTTACCAAAAATCTAAATTCGACTATATATGTAGTGGGCAAAAAATATCAAATACTGGGTTTACGAAACGAATACGAAAGGTACCCTTTTTTCGAGAGGGTAATCTTCAAAAGGTACCCGACGACTTGGGAGCGACGCCGGGGTATGTAGGACTTTTACCGCACTAAAACTCCCCCGGTGGCCGTCCTCAACGATTGACGGAGAACTCCGGGATCTCCTACGAAATACAACCGGAACCCTCCAAGCGCGATGCCCCGATCGAGCTCTACCCTGGGGGAGCAGTTTACGCTCCTCCCACACCATGTAGTGCTTTCGACAGTATGCGACCACACATACCGCCGGGTACCCTACCATCATTGAATAGTAAATAAAGTATAGTGCCATCAACCTTGTCATGGCTGTAATATTTGTATAGCATCTAAAAACCTTTCAATATTTAGCCATCTTGTTTGTAATTTATGATACCTCATTCAGCTACGCCTTATCCGAAGCGAATTCAATTTATTATCTGTGGAAGTATCATTTATTATGACTAGAACATAGTTCATAACTTTTTTGCGTGAATAAACTTGAACAATATTTTATTTTTAACTAAGCTCCTGTCTCGTTCGAATTTTATAATTTTTTAAGGTTTATTCAAGGAGTGGTGAAAGACTTATCAAAGTCGAGCTGCATTTGAATATAAATACACTTTATTAAAATGTAACTATTTTTCTTTTACTTTCAAAAACCATTTTAATTTATATCAATCCAATGAAAGTTATCTTCCAAAAATGGGTAAAATTAAAAACGCCTTTTTCGAAACGCGATTAAAATTTTGGCTGCAAAGCTTTTTTGATCGAAATTATGTGTAGAGTAACATATTGTTATTAAAAAGATATACAAATATAAAAACACTATTATGAATATGACCTATATTTACGTAAACGAGCTATTTGGGCAAGCTGAAATATTTTGAGGCTGGATTACGTAATGTCTTGCTAACTTTGACAACGCGCCAGATGGCCACTGAATTTTTTACTGGCATCAAAGTAAATATAACAAGCAGTTGTTCAATCTCATACAAAGCATTCTCGTGTTCAAAATGGGACACTTGTGAAGAATATTGATGTGCTATTGCAAGAGCAACACACTCGTAGCATCAATACTATGCTATGCAATTGCTGCAAAAAGCTATTGTTAAAGTAAACTTATATTCAAATTCTTTCAAAACTCTATAAACAAAACATATAATACAACATAACAAGGTATTATTTGAAGCAAAACCTTCCATCACTTTTACCTATATACTTTCAGAATATAACATGAAAAATCATATATTAACATTTTTGATAATACAACATGCCGTAATAACCCGTTGAATTTTATATAACCCGCGGAACATCACAACGCTTCAACGATACCTTGTACGTCAAAATCCGACAAGCATTTTCGGAGATCTTAGACAACAGATGAACATTCGCTAAAATCATAAACCTTGGCTTCGTCGTAGTCAGGTAATAAGAATCTCTCGCACCATGCTCTGAATACGTGTTATCGAGCGAGTAATAGCAGTGTATGCGTGCTTTAGCTGTCACGCTGTACTTTGTTTGATGTCAGTGATATCTTGTTACTCCCCTAAGGGGCCAACTCAATATAATTATATACAATATCTATAAGTATACAAATTTTATAGATATATAGATTTCAAAACGCGGTCATATTATTAACGTCATAATTATATTGTGCTGATTATATTCCCTTGCATAATATTATGTGTCAGCGTATATATAGTATGTTTTGAAGCAGCTGTATTATGTTTACAGTAAGCGACACAGTTAAAATTTAGCGTATTCCAACTACACTTTCATTGATGTTTTATATAAAAGTAATGTCTTCCTAGATACCGTAGCTAACGTATCTATACATTCCTACTATTTATGTGTATATTAATTTAACTTAAGTTATAGAACGTTTTCTTCCTATATACATACCATATTTTTTGTATAACACAGTATTACTTTTATCCGCGATGAAATGTCCCCATTAAAAAACCTGCTGTATTTGAAGTATTATATACATTCCTTCCATTTATTATTACCACTAGGGTTTCTTCCAAAAAATAAATGTGGCACGTGTCGCACATATTATATAGAGACAGAACTCACGTCGCCCAAAATGAATCCCCCAGGATCAGCTCGAGATACGTGCGTGTAATCGAGCGGGCTATAGCTGCGTAAGGTGTACGTGCGTTTCCTCGGAACTCTTGTGATGTAACTGGTTTTCTCATTAGGCCCCTAAGGGGTCATTTCAATATGGTTCGGTGCAAACTAATTTGACTTCGATAACAACTCACTAATTATATTACATTTATACAATATTGTATTCTACGTTACATATTGTTTTAGTTTTTAACAGAATATTTCTGAATTTTCTCTATGATATGTCTAAAATAAAAAAACACCACATGTTAAGCAGATACAATACTCAATACAATACGCTTAGTGCTATTTTCAATATATTACTATTACTTACTTTGTCGTAGGTCGCCACTGATGGCGTTGTAGCAGTTGATATCTATATGGTTAAATACATAAAAGGATTGCCATAAAATTATATATTATACATTTATTTACAATGTAGATAGTTATATAGAGACCACATATAAATATAGATCAAAATAATTATAAGGAGGCAGAACGTCAGCCGAATTCTGTAACCTTATAATACTGAACCACTGCTGAAAACGTTATCTATGGTGTTAATATGCAAAGCCTAGTCGTTGCTATAAATTCCAACTTTACCACGACACATTTTGCTTTGTGCCAGGCCCTAATTATGCAAACTTTGAGCTTCCATCACTCATTCTTAAGTAACTTTGTTTACGTAACTTAGTGCATATTCATCTATCATTTACATAAACATTCTCACTCAAACTATATTAAAAGATTAAATATATATTCACTATACAATGTAACTTGCCGAACGAGGCAAAAGGTATAAATAACTCGATTTTGAACTATTTAAAATAAAGAAATCAATTTTAGGATATTTTTTATTCTAAAAGGTATGATTTAAAGAACTGCTATAGAATTTTGTACCCGTTAAAATCTCAACTCTTTTATCAGGGCCGACGACAACCCCAAACGTAGATTGTACTGTACTTCGCCCCTTTTTACGTTCACATTTTGGTGAAATTTTCCTTACTATTTGTTTTAAGGATATTTATTTTTTCACGACGACAAATGCTCCTACTTTATACATATATAATAACTATTCTTAATGATGTGTGTCATCTAACTAGTCGTATTGCTTTTATAGAGTTTCTTTCACCGCTTCTTTCCAATAGCGAAATTCCGTAGCAATGATTGATTATTGACGTTCAAAAAAAGTTCTATAATATGAATCAATTTTGCATAAATGAAATTGTAATTTGAATTTTAATCATCAATGAGGGTTGTGGCTCAATCTTAATGATGAATTTAGTGTTCTGTTTCTGGATCTGGGTGTTTGTGTATTTGTCTATGTGTGTGTCCATGGCACCCACGACACAGGGAATCCTAGTGTGGGGCTGTGAGTTTAGAATGCGTTTATTTATATCAAATTTATATTCTACTTTAGAAGTGATGTCCTATTAATAACTACACTACTAATAACCTTCATAAACATCTCAGTTTGATTATGAAAATATAACGAAACAACTAAAAAATCTTTTAAAACTTCTCTGAAATACGTAGAACGCTTAGGTATCTTCCAATCAATTTTACAAAAAGCGAGAAGATGGAAAAGTGAAAAATGGCTCGTTCAATCAGATAGACCGGCGCCCGCTTCAAACGTTATCTCCTTGGATCTATCAATTAATCACGACCTTAGTCAGTGCCCGACGGTCAAAATATATTACAGCAGTGAAACACATCAAGGTTATGTGTTTTATTATTATTACGCATTAGGCCTCGTTTATTTCAATACATATTGAAGGTTTTTTAAATATGAGTATAGAAATAACAGCCGATCATGATAATAAGTAGGTACTGCTCCCTATGAAAATCGGCAACCCCAGACAACACAAAAGTATGTCTTACCACACCTTTCAAAACAAAACACAACAGCGCTTAATACTGCTGTTATTAGGCAGGAAATAGGAGATGAATCGCATAGTATTTTACCACATTTAAATACCCAATAACATGAATCCTGAAGATGCGACCCGTGACATACAAAATTATATTTAATTACAGGACGTGAATTAAAATTTATTTATATGTTTAACATAACCGCGGAAACCCAAGCAATGCCTGTGAATATATTTAATAGAATAATGTGCTTTTGTGTATCACGGCACGTTCAAGTTTTGTGGATATGAAGGTGATAGAACAACACTTTATTTATGTATTATCAACCAATATAAATTGAGTTTGAAAATAACGCACAAAGTGCAATAAACCTTACAATAGCATACCAAAAATATAGTGAAGAATTTCGAACGGTCAACTGAAACATATCTGGATTTCGGCCAAATGTTTAAATCTCAAATATGGCACCATATTCCCTCGTAAAACATTGCACGAGTCGCTTTACATACGAAAATTTTGTAGTTAATAACGCACGGAAGAATTTTAAAAATTTTATCCTTATTAAAATTTATTCGTGCACTCGTAGGTATCACATATTTTAAATTATGAAAGTAGCGAACTGGTGTGCTCCGGATTTTAAGTGGTCACAGCGAATGAATATTTGTAGTCAAGAGACTTCCATCATGAAGGCGAAATCATTGTCATCATAACTCTGTGGGGTTCCATGGTAGGTTACTACCACATCTATTTATGTTTTTTCAAAGTTGTCTCAATCTGACTAGTTATCTGGGGTTAACTACAGATGTCCATGGGCGGCAGTAGCCACTTAGCATCAGGTGGAGTGCATGCTCGTCTGCTACTCCTATATTATATATATATAAAAAAAAATTGAAGAGGCTTAATCTGCGATATGCTTAAAATCGGAACAGAACATGTAACTAGACGTAACTAAACTGTTGTTATGAGAAACAAATCTCTTCGATCGGTTTTCCTCACTACTGAGGGTCGTGACCGCCATGATTCATGATGAGAAAGAAATAGGTATGACAGTAATAACTTTAATTTTTCCACACAAAATGATACTTGAGTAACTAAACTTCATTTAAAGAATTATCGTTCCTAAACCTCTTTTAATTTCATTCCATTACGTAAGAAGCTTAAAGACATCGTGAATTTTATTTAACTGCTCATGAATTTCAGCGCTGAAAGTCTAGAATAACGCTGAAACTTTATTAAAAGACACTCGTTCCGCTGAAAGCGTTCGACATACTTTGATACCCATTTAAACCTTTCGACATAGTTTTGATAACTATTTTCCGATCGTAATTGGGAGTCGGCCAATTCTGGGGAAGTTGCCGTCATCAAAAACTCGTTCCTGAAGGGAACTATTCGGAAGATTACTAACAAGTAAACATCCTGTCAGAGTCCGATTAAAGATTGTCTACATGTCTGTTTGGGGAAACGGTATATACGGTAAATATATTGAATGCAAAATAACAGTAATTGCACTGCTGTGTTCTGGTTTGAAGGGGGTGGTAAGGGAGACCTACTTTTTCGAGGCGTTCCAGCTTAGTACTCAGGGGTAGCGGCGCATCTGTGGCCGACCTCAGGTAGGAATATCTAATCCTATCTGGGGTTGGTTGCTGATGTCCATGAGTGGCAGTAGCCACTTACCATCAGGTGGACTGCATGCTCGTCTGCCACTTCTATATTATAAAAAAAACAGTACATTACAATGAAATACAGGAATTCCTTCACTTCACGAACACAGACATAATAACATAATGTATGGGTGTATTGGAGCGGTCCATCGAACCAGGGTTCGATAGGCATCCAAATAGCAAATTGAGATTTGTGTTCTGGGTCTGGGTGTTTGTGTATTTGCTGTTGTATTTGTCTTTGTGTATGTCCATGGAAAACAAAATACAAGAGAAATCCTAATGTGGAATGTGAAAGTGTTATTTAATTTTGTTAGAAAGAGATGTATACAGCAGTCATACATTTATAATTAATACTTTAACATAGTCTTAATAAGACACTTGTCTCAAAAAATTTACAATACAATAAAGGTACCAAATTTAAGAAATAATATTTACAATTCGGGCTCTATTTAAGAAAATCGAACGAAGAAAGAAAAGAAAGTTAAAATAACAAAAGAATGCTGACCAGTTAAGGGTCGGTGCCCCAAATGTTGGTCAAAATTCCCAAGTAATTTGTTTACGTCCATTCGCCGGTTAAAACGAAGGGTTATCGAAAATTGACCGCAACTTCACAATTTGGGTCATTTTATAAAATTCATTATAAGTTTCATTTCGTTACAAAATATTTAAGCGATGATGTATTTTTAGTAAGATTATACATATATTAACTTCTAGGGTTTTATGGAAACAAATGATTTGATTTATATTAATTACTAGTAATTATTATCAAATACAAAAATGAGACTGCTTTAAGATATAGCCTGGAGGTTACTCTCATAATTTTGAGAAATCCAACAATACCTTATATGTTAATTTTTTTCAAGATTTTTGGGCTGGAGAGCATGCCAAAAATTAATACATATATATCTCACACATTTATTTACGTAGACATACGTTCGAAAAAAACTACCTCCCGCAGATGGGTAAAAATACACTGCTACTATCAGGACTCCTTACCTTATGCTCTGGCCCTCAAATCAAGGACATAGTTGATTCGTCGCAATAGGTGTGATTGTGGAGCTTCAATAACATCAATAAAGCTGAAATGTTAGTTTCGACTCCTATTGTATTCAAAATCGTGAATGCTCGTTTAATACAACAAAAGCGTCAAACAAATGACTTATGTAGAGAAATTCCTACAAGAAAATGTGTTACAAACGTTGAAGACATCAAAAGAAATATTGCTTTGGACATTTCTCCCCTACATCAAATGGCGTTAAGCTCGATTTTCCAATTTTCCGTACAGTCAAGCCTCAAAGGCTGGCTTAATGGAATTAATGCGCGCTTTGTGACAAAGTGCGTGTCGTCTGAATAGTTATGTCAAGAATAAGACATGTAATAAGATAACTATAAATATGTATGTTAAAATGTTGGTACATACAATGTACATAGAAAATTAATAAAGACGGTTACTTTAACATCGTTTAACAAATTACGGCTTAAGACATTTATTTCTCATTCGAATACAATTACCACCAGACATCTTAGTGTTATTTCTCGAATTTTGTTTAATTATTTAATAATTTATTATTTTAATAGAAGATAGTAGGATATATACAACTCTTAGGCCGTTTTTCCACCGCCACCGTCACCGAACCGATACCGAGAACGAGATGACGGTGCCAAAGTATCGGTAGATACATTTACTGTTTCTCCATCGCACGTCCGTCACCCGAGCACCGTCATCCCAGCCGCCAATATTTCGAGTAGATCGGCGTGACCGCTAGATTGGCATCGAGATTTTGACGGGCCGATGTGCCGGCAATATAAAACAGGTTGGAACTTGCCCATACACTGCCGTCACACGCGTGACAGCAGGTACGAACTAAAACAGCGATATCGGTCGCGGTGGACAAACTATCGCCGTCACGTCTTATTAAAATCGGCTCGAAATAATCTCGTTCTCGGTATCGGTTCGGTGACAGTGGCGGTGGACAAACACCCTTACAATGCTGTTACGAAGTGGAACTGGTAGCCAAAATTGCAGTCAAAAGAATATTGAAACAACTTTTATGCTTCAATAAACTACCGGTGCGGATCAAATACGATTTTCTTCATGCACCGTGAACTTCGATTTCCTGATTGTGATATCAAAGACTGGTTTAATTAACCAGTTTTACCGGGGGGGTTTTAATGCAGTAAAAATCACACATAACCCCCGTCGATCCCTACGACGTCGGGTACCTTTTAAAAGTTTTCCACTCGTAAACAAAAAAAAGGTGTGACATCCGTGCCATAATTTAGACCAGAAAACTTCATATTTCTGAACAAGCTCTTGTTACGTCACGAAGTTTTTGTTAGTTCGTTAGCTTGGAACTTATAAGCTAATTTTGGCTCAGTTCCACATATCTGTAAAGCAATATTGTCGAGTCGTTGACCTAAAAACTGTGTCAGAAAGATCTTAATAGCGAGAAATAAGCATAAAAGTATCCTTTGGAAAAACCGCAAAGTTACTGCACACAAATATTTTTTCAAACTTTATACTTTTCTTATTTTTTAACCAAATTTTACTCAAGTTTTATTTAATAAATCTTTCTTATTTGGTGCGTCACTCTGGTGCAAATGTTAGTATCGATTTTTCGTGCTTATGCGGTTTTTTTGTCTGAGCTAAATAGCATACTTATACAGAGTGTGACAGGTTCAAATTCGAAAATATAGCCAAACTGTCATATTACGATTATGATTTTTTCTTCAACTATTTACATACCCGTATTATACCATACTATTTATACCCCCGTCCTGATTTGTAGAGTATGGTAACGGACACATACTGATCCGGAGCATTCCAAAGTCCTCAGGGATAGCAACACTCCTACAACCTATCTAATCTTATTTGGGGTTAGGTACAAATTTCATGGGCGGCAACAGCCACTTACCATCACGTGGAGTCCATGTAATTTTATTACTTTTTGAAATGAAACCTTCTGTAGCGGCGTTGTGCACTTTTCGTGATGGGTAAAAATGTTAAACTCACGTCAGGTAAAGTGTCCTGATCGAAAATTCGTAAGATGACAAATCAAACTGCAAAAGTCATTGATATCTTGACTTTTGCAGTTTGATGTCCGGTTTCAGAATAGAAAAAGTATGTCAATGTCATATTTTATTAATAAGGCTAGGTTTCGAAAGTTTTCACTTCTTTCGGCACTCACTGAGTGCAATCCGTTATTTTGTTATAAAAACCCCTACTAACTTTCTGTATTAGCTGCATGCTACAGTATACTCTACACCTCCCCCAATTGTGGAATACATCCGTTCACAGCTGTGGAACAAAAGTATTAGAGCCTTATAAAAGGCCTAATATACTCAAGCCTCATCTAACCTCGCAAATACATTTATTAATTACAGGAACTAATACAAGATACGCCTAGGATAAAGAAAATCTGGATCAATCTTTTACGTAAATATGATTGATCATGTTTACTCGACTCAATAGCCTTCGTAATAAACTCTGTGAATAAAGGCATAGATGGATTGGTGAAAAGATACGGAATACAAGCTTGGAGAGATATAAGAATAAGAATATTTGTATATATGTGTATAAAAATACGGATTTTAATAGATATCTACATCCTTATCAGTCGATATAACTGGGATTATCACAGCGATTTTATAATGTAACTAAAGCAAGCATATGTCCTTTACCACTGTGTGTGTGTGTGTGTATGTACCTCCGTGTGTGTTCTACAGGAAGACACGTATTTTTTATAACATAGAGGTAGAAACTAACATGCAGTCCACTTAATCATAAGTGGCAAGTGGTCATAGAAATAGTATGTAATGAATCACAAATAGGATCAAAGTTGGATCATACCCCCTTGCCATACCCATTGCTACCCACGAGGACTATTTTGAATTTTCTCGAATAAGAGAGCCAACTTACCATATCCTTTAAACAAGCATAAGTATGTAGATAAAGTTGAATAACAGTGTTTAAAATATCAAAGTTAGTTATGCCTCTAAGGGTTTTACCATCTTCGACATGTCTGTATGTAGTCCGTAGGTATTTGGTTGTACACCCAAACATGAAACAGATATTATTTCATATTTTAAATATAATTTCTAATAAAAAAAATTAACGCCGAACGAAAAATAAGCCAGCTAAATATCTTTAAATGAATTACGTCATTCTTAAACTTAATTATATTCTTTAATTAAAACTCACTTTTGTTTCGTAACCCAAACAGCGGTCGACGTGAGCCTATTATCAGTGGAGTTGACCACAGAAACTAATTAACAATGAAACCTTAAACTTTCCCCCAATAATTGACTTGGGGCTTTGAACCGAATCAAATCTAAATTATCTTTTATAAGCTGTGAACTGTTGCGGTTGACCTCCTTCCTTGATTATACTAACAAGTATCAAATCTAATAAAAAATATTTTATTCAAAGTAGAGTCTTTACAGAACTCTTTTTGAACGTTTATGTACCGCCACTTCGCAAGGTTTTCCGTCATGGAGAAGAAGCAATATTACTATAGCAAGAAGAAGTATTGAGAACCCATTATTGTCCCACTGCTGGGTACCGGTCTCTCAGAATAAGAGGAGCCAAAGTCCATCGTTTTTGCAAAGTGGTAAAGATTTCACACAATATAGAGATTGTTTTAAAAAAATTTTAGCCGTATAGGTTTATATTGTCGCATCTATTTCTATTATAACAGCATTGTTCCGTTTCCAGGTTTCAGTTCCAGGTTTTTACGTGAAGTAGTCATCATTTAATTTCTATTTTCTTGTATTATTTTAATTGTTTTACAATTTTCTTTCTGTAAATGACATTTTTTCTTTGCCTTAAATGTCACAATCCTTAATTTGTAATTGAGCAGAAGGGTGCAGCGGTTTCATATACCCACATATATATCTTAGATGTAGACGATGCCGAGTTTAATAACTATAACTTATTTAGATTTATGTTCCAAGTCTAAGTATTAGTGTACTTGTCCACGAAGTACGTAGTGCTTAAGTATAGAAACTGTAATTTATTTTAAAATTATTCCAAAAAAACGAACGATACGTAAACACCAAAAACGCTACACGGAAATTACGTTTTATGCTACACCCATATTTTACGTATTCAATGACCAATAATGGCCGTGTTGCAAAAATAGCTACATTGTACTAACTCCTGACTAACCGACACGGCCGTTTACAAATAGTTAACATAAATTTCGTCCCCACTAACGCGTATTGGTGGTTTTGGCTAATTGACTAACTGACTGGCTTTACGCTTAACTTTAAATTATTCCTTTACAGGTGACTAATTGGACTTTTTATGCGTCCATTATTTGTAGACTTTACGATTCCATAACTTTGTTGATACAACTGATTGAGGTATACGTTCAATAAAAGTAGTTATAGATTTTACTGTACCCTTAGTATGAGTTTTTACGTTTTTACAAAAATGACTGTTTTTGTATTTGTTTACGTATTCGCCCATACATTTCCAATCAGCGCCTCTAGCGGACTGTAACAGAACTGGTACTGTACCCTTACCATGAGTTTTTACGATTTGACAAATATGACTGTTTTGGTATTTGTTTACGTATGGGCCGTACAATTTCCAAGTTCTGACACAATCCGCTAGGGGCGCTGATTGGATATTCTATGGGCAAATACGTAAACAAATACCAAAACAGTCATCAAATATGACTGTCAAAACCTTAAAACTCATGGTAAGGGTACTGTCCAATAATTTTATTGTAGGTAAGTAATGTTGCTTTTATCTGTCCATTATTTGTCGTCGTTGAGTTGATGGTCCAATTACGTTATTGTAAGCATGATTAATGGTTCGTTAACTGTACGGTTTCCATTTCTGATTATATTAAGACGTTTTACCTTATGTTTCATTATTTTTTCTACCTGAAGGCTATGAATACAAAAAGCGTAAAAATAGGAACAAAAATGTGTCTAGATTTACTGATCCCCTTTCTATGTATAACCTCATCCCTTTTTCCATACAAACGGAGGTGAGATATACGCAGGTTTTTTAAAGTTTTACTTGCGGGAATAAACTTTCAAGACATTAATAATTATGTCCTCATATACTTTTAATTTTTACTATTAAAAATAAAATACTTACTAAGGTATTTCCCGTCAGGTCTAAATTATAAAATATATTATTATTTTTTCAATAGGAGTGGGAAAATTACATGCGTGCTTAACAGATAAGAATGAATACCCTGTCATTTAAGTGTGACGATCCCCGCCCAAAGACGAACTTAAAAAAAAAAAATTAACAAAAAAATAAAACCGACTTCTATGTCACTACAAAGTAAAAAATAATTGAAATAAATGTTGGTTTAGTACATATTTCTGAAGTCGGCGCTCAATATATTTAGTTTGATAACAGCGTAAACAGCGTGTCCAGTATGAGCGCCGACTTCAGAAATATGTACTAAACCAACATTTATTTCAATTATTTTTTACTTTGTAGTGACATAGAAGTCGGTTTTATTTTTTTGTTAAAATTTTTTTTTTTACCCTTTTTAGTGATGATATGCTAACGTTTGTATTAATATTATGTAAAATTGTATAAAGGTGATCATGAATAAAGGTAAGGTCTGAATTTATACAGATTGGACCCACCCGCTCGCAGGGCGCTGCCGCGCCCTTCTCGCTTAGTTTTATATTGTCTTATATGTTCCAACCTAACCTAACCAATTCAATACGAAACACTATAGGCGAGGCTTTATGAGATACTAATTATTGGCTAGGTTAGGTAGGAACAGATAAGTAAATAAATCAAACTAGGTGGTAAAACTCTGCGAGTGAACTGGTCCAATTTACATTAATTCAATAGTTAAGAAAAGAAAAAGGAGTTGAAGGTCAAATTTTTCATCATATGTCGCTGTCTAGCAACTTCATTACAACAAATGTATATTCTATATACTTTACATGGGAAGCACGTCTGCATCATCAGGATTGAAGAATTGAAGGTCATATCTTCCATCATATGTCTCTACTCAAAGACCTCATCATATATTCGTAAGCTCCAAATGCCTAACTTGTATGATTGAGGCAGGAGGCACTTCTGCATTATCAGAGTTGAAGAGTAGAAGGTCAAATTTTCCATCATATATCTCTACCTATCAACCTTATTGAATATTCATAAGCATCAAATGGCTAACTTGTATGGTTGAGGCAGGAGGCACCTCTGCATTATCAGAGTTGAAGAGTAGAAGGTCAAATTTTCCATCATATATCTCAACTTATCGATTTTATTAAATATCCATAAGTTCCAAATGCCTAACTTGTATGGTTGAGGCAGGAGGCACTTCTGCATTACCAGGGTTGAAGAGTTGAAGGTCAAATTTTCCATCATATCATGTTAACCTAGATACTCAATGTTCATTTTAAGTTTTATGAGAATTGAGTGGGCAGAAGGTAAGTTGTCATAAAATATGTAAAAAGCAGGGGTAGTGATGATGAGTTCCACCCCATAACTTAAATTCTAATCATCAAAGCATACTAATGTTAAGGTAGGAAAGTACCGCGACGAAACTCTCTTTCATATGAAAAAAAGAAAATTAAAATTAGTTAAGAAATACTCGACTTATTCAAGTTTATATGAAATCGGGTTTTTCCAATTTTCCGGGAAAACTGGCGGAAATTTTCAAATTTCCTCGAAATGGGACCCCCTGTGAAACTAGCCGCATATAATGGTGTATGAATCATATCGATCGGTCGCGGCATCGCGAAAAAATCGCCGAACAAACATAAAAAAAAAAAAAAAAAAAAAAAAAAAAATATATATATACGGTCGAATTGAGTAACCTCCTCCTTTTTCGAAGTCGGTTAAAAAAACATAAATCGATTCCATCTTAATCGAAAGAACATTCAAAAGCACTTACTCAAACTTCAAAATCGTTTCAAACGTAGACCTCGATCGGAAATCTTGTCGATATTTTTTCCTAATAAACTTTTATATCGTCCGATTCGTCCATTCGTTTCATCTATAAAGTTGGTACGTCCCATTCCAGACACCTGGAATGAGGTGGAACTTTTCTAATTTTCCAAACTTATACATTCCAACTTTGCGACGGGATGCGACGTGTCGATAATTAATTAAAATCTCAGGGGCATTGATTAGATGTATAGACGAAAAGGTTAAATATATTTATAGGTGATGGGTAAAACTTTCAAGCAAATATTAATGGTAATTATTTAAGTAAGAGTGCCTAAGGATTTTTTAAACATTATTATTTGTAAAAGTACTTTAATGAAAATATTTTGTAGAAGATTTATTTTAATAATTCATTTACTTTTACTTTACAGTGCTTTGTTTTGTATCACTTCCGGGTAAAACTAGAATTTGAGTATTATCGATATTGTGAAATCAAATACTGCCTGTTGTCATGCACAGTTTCGGGTACTTTTCTCGGTCTAAGACCATATAACCATTAAAACTTAACACACTTTACCATACCGTAACCAAAAATAAGTCATTATTACACACATTTTTAAAATTCATAAAAAGCAACCATATTCAATTTCTTACACATTTACGGCGTATTTCAAGTATAATAATAAAGACAAAACAAAAAACAGTTTGTATGAAAAATTAAAATTTCATTAGAAAAGTTTATAACAGAAAATAGTAATTTACAAGCTTAAACGAATAAAACAAGAGCTATTTAAATGCGCCGTTAAGATTTTTATGCAAAATAGATTAACGTCCACCATCTTGTTTACAACGGATGAGATAAATAAGGTTTGTTATCCTCGAGGGATTCTGCGACATTTCCTGTAACTCATAACGGATGTGCTTAAGGCGGATTCAGATTAGACGTGTTTATCGCCGCGATTATATTGCTCTTTATGCATTATGTTAAACGCTGCATATGGAAACTTGTATTGTACGTGGGATTTAAATTTGCTTTCTTTGCTGATTGTAGCTTAGTGTTATGAAGACAGTATTTCAATATTTCATCATCATCATCAACTCATTACTGCAGGTACTGCAGGTGCTGTAGGTATGCAGGTTTCCTCACGATGTTTTCCTTCACCGTTTTAGCAAGTGATAATTAATTTCTAATATGCAAATAACTTTGAAAATTCAGAGGTGCCTGGGATTTGAACCTCGGGCCCCCCGATCGAGAGGTCGAGTTTCTTAACCACTAGGCTATCACTGCCATTTCAATATTTCGCAACTCGATAATTAAAAATATTTAAATCTAGGTCTTAGATTTAGCAACCTTGTGTAGCAATGGCTCACGACCGATGGCGTTTGGGGAAGTAAGGTTCTCGAGTGGTCATGTTACACCAAAGGCGCAGGTTGCCCGCAAATCAGGTGCACTGATGGGCTTATGAACTGTGAGAAATTGTGTTCAGTAGACACAAGGCCTGTAAAAATAAAAAAAGAGAAACAATTTTGTTTTAAGCAATATTATTATTATTTTACCGTTTCTACATTTAGTGCATAATTATGCCTCGAAAAGATTGATTATATATGTAGTGTTCCGTATTTTCTACTTTATATACTTACTAATTGTCATTATTACTATATTTTTTTTATAATATAGAAGAAGCAGACGAGCATGCAGTCCACCTGATTGTAAGTGGCTACTGCCGCCCATGGACATTTGTAATCAACCCCAGATAGGATTAGATATTCCTACCTGAGGTCGGCCACAGATGCGCCGCTACCCCTGAGGACTAAGCTGGAACGCCTCGAAAAAGTATGTCTCCCTTACCACACCCTTCAAACCGGAACACAGCAGCGCCTAACACTGCTGTTATTAGGCAGGAATAGGTGTGGTGGTGGCTTCAATCTCAACCTACTAAATCTGAATTACATATTTCGACTAACCCGAAACCAACAGAAATAGAAAATATAATATTAATAGTGAATATAAACAAGTTATTCGCGTGTTATCTTAAATCTCTGCTACTATTCACTCGTGGTTAAACAACGCGAAATATGTCAAGACAAAATCTGTTTTCCTTGAATTTGGAGTTCAAAGACTGTTCGTGAGAGCTGAACACGCTTTGGCTGTATTTGCGTTCAACTGAAAAGATCATTCGGTACATTGGTTCAACAATTGAATAAAGGTGTAGTACAAGATCCGAATTAGAGACAACCTTCACCCAATAATTTAATGGATGAAAAGCATTTAATATCAAATGTAATATCTTAAAAGTATGTCGCGAGTGGGTTGGCTAGAATTCCTGCCCAGGGCTATTTCTTGGGTTGGCAAATATAAATATGTACGCCATGGCTTTCCACACATGTATTAATAAATAATTCTTCAAAATAAAGGATATTTTCTAAGTGAATTTCCCTTCTTATTCACATCTTAAACCAGTGGAACCTTTCGCAGATCCTCGGGGACGGTACTGCCGCCGTATTTATTTGTGCCTTACAATAGTTATTGAATTTTAATTTGAAAAGTATGGAAAGATATAAAAAGGCAAGGCGTTCGAACTTATTCGCAGAGCTAGTAAAGCCGACTTTAGATTTTTTCCTCCAATCTTACATTAAGTACTTTTTTTGTTTTTTATAAGATTGAAGGCGCAAACGACCATGTTATTGCCTGATTTAATATAGAGCAAAGTTTTTTCTGAAGTGGATCACAGATGCATTGTGACTCATAAGTACCAAGATAGTCGCCTCATATATATATATATATATATATATATAATCCAGCATCCACATTCATCCGCCAAAATGCAGAACTGATTCAAATAAATGTGGCTTGATACCTTTCATACACAATTACCCTTCAATTATATCAAACACCTAAACTCAAAAATATGCAAATTTTCTGAAGTAGAACAGAACTCATCTTCCTTAGTACCTAGTTCATGCTAAAAGTTCGCTTTGTGGCGAAGTCTCATTTTCTTTACGAAGTCCAATTAAACAGGTACATGTAGGAAGTGGGAACATTTCCGTACGTTTAATGTACACTGGTACAGTTAAAACCGTGTTCTGATGTTTCTAGTCGTACAAGTGGTACGTCATTGTTTTAATTGGTACAGTGTTTCATAAAGAATATTGTTACCAAACTGGTTTTATCCGGATTTTAGTATTTTTGTAATATTGAAGTGGAAAACGATAGCAGTCTACCTGATAGCGAGGATCTGCCACCCATCGACTTTTGGAATAAACCACAGATAATTGATTCCTACCTGACGTCAGCCACAGATGCGTTGCTACCTCTGAGGACTAAGTTGGGAAGCCTGGGATAAGTATGGTTCCCTTACCATATCCTTCAAAACAGAACATAATAACACTTAGCACTGCTGTTATAAGGCAGAAATATGTATGACCGAGGTACCTTTAGAATATGACAGGTTCCACCTACAACTTACCTCTCATTCCATTAAAAAGGCACGTAAAAACCTAGCACACAAAACGAAAGTACTAAACTTATTTCAGAAAACTGACATAATAATAAAATTCGGTCACGAGCAAAGCATGTTAAATGTTCAAATATTACGAGAATATTACGTTAACATACAAGGAGGCGGCGTGCGAAGACGCTGAAAAGGTTAAACGAGCTACAAATATACTAGAATGATCATTAAAAGAAAAATATGGGTATACGAGACAAATATTCTCTCTTTAGTTTGGGAAGTCTATTAATAATATTGTAACACATACGGCAGATATTTATAAGAGTCATATCAAATATTTATCATAAATAGCACTTCAAATTATATTATCAAAGGTAAATGACCTATGGTGGAGTTTGGAATGCTATACTTTTGGAACTTGGTCATATAAAGAAGCCAAAATAAAGGTGAAAATCACCTTGACTTGCCAAATTCCGTATTATTTTAATACCATAAGACATGTACTTATTTTGTTAATCTCATGAAAACCATGTAATTTTTAAACCAATTTTACTCAAGTAATCTAAACCCATTACAGTTTTTGACGTAATGTCATCTTAAATATCTGTTCACCATGACACAAAACAGAATAAGCTACATTTATATGCCCAAACAAATTAATAGCACGAATGCGAATATTATTGTGTTCCTCATAACTTATTTCACCTACGCCGTACCGCTGTATAATGTTGAAATATGAGACTGTCTGCTTTTTACGAGCTCTATGGTCATGAAACTTTGAGCAGTTTTTGCGAGTCACCCGTTTCCCGCTCTGTTTTTGCTGTGCACAAAAATGGGGCGGACGACCACGACTGTGTATTCGTAATTACGCTTTTCACAGCTTATGCTTCGCTCGGTTTTGCTGTGGAACTATGTGGGTGGTTCATTAGACAATAACGTGCAAAAACAATGTTTCGATAGTTTGAAATACTGTCCCTACAGTTGACAATGTGCTTCATTGTATATGCTTTCGTTAACTAACAAGCTGTAGGAAATCGTTTTAAACTGCCTCCTAATTATTTGAAAAATAAAATGTAATGTAAAATGACTTTTCATTCATAATAATTTGGTACCATCGAGCTGATCTGACCATGAAGGTTAGCGAAGGAACTCTTCAATGGCTACTAGTAAACCTTTCGAGTTTGGGCTCTTTTGGTTCGTTTTAACATATCCAATACACGTGAAAATAGTCGAATATGAATACAGGTGGTTTTTGAACTTTCAATCTTTATTATTACTAGTGTACTTTCTGTACTATTATACAGAAAGTTATGTAATATTTTTAAGATTTTAACTTTATATCAACATATTTCTATAATTGTTTAATATCTTCTATTGTTTATTATACCAACAGGTTTTTATGAAGTACAAAACAGGTTATTGGATTTAAAACAATAAACTGACATAGGCCAATATGGCTATTTGATGAAATACTAATGGGTCTTAACTGACCTCAACAACTGTATATGAATTTCTAAATTAAATTACTGAAAACCCAAACTCGATCTAAGTGTATATTACTTGGCAAACTACTCCAAAATTGAATGTATTGGTTTATTGAAATTTGAAGGAAAATCCTCGAAGTCAAGTATAAGTTAGACTTAATATTAATTCAATAAGCAATAGGAATGTAAACATAATATATCGTGTTACTGTTTAGATGGATAATTTTGAGGGTATTAATAATTAATCGAATTAAAGTTTTGTCGGTCTAACTTAAACATACTAACCCGAGGTATTTTATCGTCCATTATTAATAACTCATCTATCTAAAGATTTGTGAGTCAAACATCGACGTTTGAATATTTACATGCTAACATTAAATTTGTAATATAATATTCGTCATCAGAACGCTTCGGATACCTGTATCTCCTTTACCGCACCCTTGAAATCCTATCACAGCAGCGATTGACACTGCTTTTATTAGACAGAAAGTCGTTTTCATTCACAATTGGACGTAGTTATGCTAAATAGATCCAACCACAAAAACTAGCTTTTGAGAAAATAGGTCTTTTAGTAAAAGTTATTTTTTTAAATTTATGGCTGGTATCACTGATATCTGTATATTTCAAAAGAAAAAAATTAGTAACTAAAAAAAACGATTTTTGTGGGTTGGATCCATTTTACATAACTACGTCCAATTCATAGGACTAAATCGGGAAAAATCCTTTAAGAATTATAAACTGCTTCAAATATTCAGCATAATTAGACTAAAATAATAGCAAAATCTTAAACCATTAATGATAAATTATACCAACATTTTCCATACAAAAAATGTGCTTTTAAGCGTAAGCGCCTTACGTAAGTCCTTTGATATCTAAAAATACCTAATGTAACTTAACGAAACTTTTCTACCAAAAAGCTTCTCACATTTAAAACTACTTTCCTTTCATCTTCCATACTGAAATATCAGTATTTCAGCACTCGGTCCTCTAAAAGCTTATATAATGCGCGCTAATGAAGAGAGAACTTGAAATAGAGACCATAGTGGAGACTGTACTGAAGATAGTCAAACAAAAAAAGGCTAACTACTTTCAAATAATGTAATGTATTAAACCTTATTACAGTAATTTCGTGTGTGTTCGTTTTTTAACGTATACTAAGTTTCGTAGCATATTTAATTTATAAATATGATAATTTAAAAAATATTATTTGTGTAACACTTGTGTACTTGATGTAACATCTTTATTTTATTTTGTGATTATTTTTATATAATTGCAGGTTGTTATATAACTTTAAGTAAATGTAAAAGTTCAATCGATTGCATAATAAATTAAAATTGCTTATAAAAAATCTGAAATACTTTGCAAGACCTGTAAAAAGGCCGCTGACTTTCCGTTGTTGTGACTTTTCAAGTTCATATTTTAATAACACAGGTAGTAGGTGCTAAAATTTACTTTCATTAATATTTTGACTAACGTATGCACTCTAAAGGCTTTTCATCCTCAAACTTGTCGCGTTAATTAATATAGAGATGAAAAATTATCAGATAAATCTTTCAACAATACTCGTAGATATAATACTAACAGTTTCTTACACACATTTTTGCTGTAATTATAAACGAGCTGTGCCCCGCGGTGTCATCCCCTTTTGAAGTGTATATGGTCTGATGATTCCATGGGCTTTTTTTGGGCGGAACCTTGATTATTATTTATTAAGTAGCCTATAGTACGTTAAATTTAGTCAATTTCAATACAATTTTCAGGTCAATCATTTCAAGTCAAAGTGAATTCGCCATTTCGAAATTAACCGGAACATACATACAGACAGACAAAAAAGAGAATTATTCAAAACAATAGAATCATCTTTTTATTATAAGTACCATGTAATTGTCATAATAATATGCAATTATTAAAAATGTATATTTTGACGTTACAAGCAGTCACTCTAATTTTATTTATTTGTACATATATAGATGTATGATTTACCATTTCATGTCGACCTTAATGTTAGTACGTAAGACTTAGTGCTACTTACTTATTTAAGCTGCTGGATTTGCGAGTGCTGGCAGATCGCCAATGTTTTTACCTGTAACAAGAAAATGTATGGTTGGTGAGAATGCTGAAATTGAATTTTAATTCGATCCTAACTTATCTTGGATTTGTGTTAATCCTGTTTTGTTGTAATAGTTTTGTTTGTCGAATTTAGAGATATTGATATGATTTGTCTTCGGTTATATTTTAAAAGTTTTTGTACAATAAAGCAGTAGCAAACGAGCATGCCGTCCAAATCATGGTAAGTGGCTGATGACGCCCATGGACCTTAGTAATAAACTCCAGATAAGTTTAGATTAGAATGCCTCGGATAAGTATGTTTCCCTTACCGCAACCTTCAAAACGTAACTCAATAGCGCTTAACACTGTTATAAAGCCGAAATATGCAGACAAGATTCCACAAGAAGAAGTCCAGAAGGCGAGAAAATAGGATATTCAAACGATATATCCAACTCCAAAAGACCAAAAAATATAATAACACGACATTCACACACCTCGACCCATTCTCTAATACTTTGTTGGTCTTTCCCACGGAACATAACAATCAATTTATTGCAGAAACGGTAGAAGATTTTCCGAGTGTATCAGAAAGATAAATCGTCGGCAACCGATGAGGACAGACGGATAAAAATAAAATCTCGTGAACCATAGTGGAATCGTTGAAAGAACGTTCACTGCGGCCGGATCAAATGGAATCGGACCGTCTGTGAACGATTGTGGAATAGTGAGAGCGTTGTGTTGGAAACTTTACACTTTTTATGATATAGTGGTAATTGAGCGTGATGTTCACTTGGTAGGAAATTTGGCGCAGTTGGGCGTTTATAATCGGAACCAATTAGGAGTCGTGCCGAAAGTTTGGTCACAGATGAGTTGCTTCTCTTGAGGACTAAGCTGAATTTAATCCCAGCGCTACTTGCAAATTAAAGAATTCATAAGACACTATCTATATAGTCCTGGGTTAAGATTTTGCCGCTATCATGAGTGCTGCACAGAAGCAAACATTTAGAATCAGAATTATGTGTCTTGCTGGGGATCGAACCTGAAATTCTCGGCGTCGGAGACCGGTATGGTACCGCTCCACCAGGCGAGTCGTCGTCTTTGTAAAATAATTACCATAATTACAATGATTTCTCCTATAACTATTTACATGAACTAAATACTTTTCAAGTATCCCTAACCTTGACCAGCTTTAGAATCCTTTATTTGAGTCCTTATTGGCGTTGGGCCCGATATTTATGACGTTTAGTAACAGTAAGTCATTAGCTATTTTATTTTAATATATACAAACAGAAAGATATTCGCAGACTCTTTCTAATGCCCACTAAAATTATGTTTCAGGAAGAATTATCAACCACTTTCCATCCGAGCCAATGAACCGTATCCCGACGGTATTGATATCCAATCCGAAGTAGGTTAGTGACCCATTTGGATCGGAAGCACATGCTTCCTACATATCAGAACCATTAAGAATATATAGCGTCGTATACAACGTATTACTATCGAGAACAATGGTTGCTCCAAGCTTGGCGGAGTACACGCGTCGGCAAAGCATAGGATTGGTCTGGGATTTAATATTTTGTAGCGAAACTGTATTCTGTTATTACTTGATTTTTGTATTTTTGTAATTTTTTCACGGCTCTATTTCTTATGTCTTCATTTCATTTTCTATTTATATCTAAGGACCTTAAATATTTTGGAAAAAAAAATCACTGGCTATTCATCTATAGTTTTCTGAAAAGTTCCAATTCGGTTTATTTACTTATTCGACTCGACTCTCCCATACCGATTTTTACGTAATCCGTAATCGTGAATGAGATAAAATAATTTTGTATGTAAGTTAAATTTAAAATTCCAAAAAACAATTTTATTTTAGTTGACGGAATTTAATTTTAGTGCAAAGTTTTAAGTATCGAGAACCTTGCTGAGAACCAGATTTTCTAGATTTTCATACTTAATATCAAAAGGGACTATGATAATTTTGCTCCGAAGAAAAATAATTTAATTTTAAACATTTTTTATGCAAATGTACTAATGAAAAGCTATTGTCAATAATGGTTAAAACTTACATTATTTTCACATTTGGTTTATTTTTATAAGCAGCATTTTCTGACCTGTGAAACGTATTTTTTTCTAGCATTCTTAATTCGCAGCTCTCATATCTAAATCAATTATTGTTATTCTCTTCCTTACTATATCTATTCTATCTATCTACAACTTCAGAAGATAATTTCCTTTTCAAAAACACATCCGTCATGGAAAAGTCCAGGGTAATAGCACAAAGGTCATTAACTGGACCAGTTGTCAGATAGATGCGCGCGCTACTTTGTCACAATATGATTGATGATCCACTAAATGGGAGCATAAACCCTGGATATCTCGCCGTTACTAAAACTTGTGAGGTTAGTGGCTATAGATCTATTAAGCTCGCTGCTAGGTAGATTCTAATTATAAATAAGAAAAGACTAGAGCATATCGCACCAATCGCACCATGCTATTCCAATGTGAATTAGTGGATAAAGGTATCGTATATTTTTAAGCCTCTAACAAAATTTTACGACGGCTATTCAAATTAATGAAACTAATCGGGACCAAAGGCTTAAGTGCCCTTGAAAGTACAGAAACACACAAAATTAAACTATTAGCCATCACCCAAACATCTGCCAAAGACTAGATAGATGCACTAGCCAGGAGCCATAGCGTGTCACTGCCTTATATGTATTATACTGGAGAAAATATGTAAAAAGTTACAATTATTGTATAAGTAAGAAAGCCAACCGACGTCTATGATGCAATATTATTTTTCTTCACAAACTTAAAATATTGTATGGTAAGGCTCCTCCGTAGGAAAAATTCTTCATTCTTTAAAGAAATAAGGAGTGATTTTACGAAAGCTTTACAATATCACGGATAAGATGAACCTGAATGCATATTTTTCAAACGGTAAATGCGCACGATATACTTTCTTTTTAAGTTTATTTGAGTGTTACTAATATTTTCCGATACTTCTACCATACTTGCATATTTTTATCTTTATTTTATGAGTTATTTTAAGAAGGTAATAGAGCTAAGTCAAGCTGCAACTAGTCTTAAGATATTATTATTTAGTTGGTTTTTAAACATTTCGATCATAAACATATATTATATCTAAAGAATTCTTTAAATCATCATCAGTGATGAACATGCTCATGGGCATCTATAACCACCCCTTTATAGAATAAGAATTCATCCTGAAGTCGATGATTGCATTGCTTTATCTGAGGTCTATTAACTAGGATATTGTTGTCTTATATGTTTTATCCTAAGCAGTGATAGCCTAGTGGCTATGAAACGCGGCCTCTTGATCGAGGGGTCCGAGGTTCGAATCCCAGGCCTCTGATTTTTCAAAGTTATGTGCGTATTAGAAGTTAGTGATCACTTGCTTAAACGGCGAAGGAAAACATCGTGAGGAAATCTACATACCTGAGAATCTTTAAAAACAGAAGTTTTCAAAGGTATGTGAAGTCTACAAATACACACTTGGCCAGCACGGTGGACTATGGCCTAATCCTTCTGATTCTGAGAGGAGACCCGTACCCAGCAGTGGAACATTAATGGGTTGATGATGATGATGATGTTTTATCCTAAGCATCAGACAGCAACCACATCCTTTCATCGAAACGTAGCAATGTTGTACACTAGAAGTAGATATGACGACGGTACCTATTCTTGTTCTACTGGAATACGCTTTATAATTTTACCGAAGAATTTGTACTATAAATAGCGAGGTGCCAAGCTTCTTAGGCGAATTTCAAGCACCTACCAAACCAAGTGTACAAGAGTACAAATTTGTTTAACTAAATCCATTTGTTGTTAGAATAATAACAGAATTGTTCAGTGAACCGAGGTTGCGCTTCAGTGAAAATTGCTTTAAGATCCATTCTATAATCTCGTTATGGGTTGAGAATTAATAGTAGTTTGAGTAAAAGTACTTTAGCAACAATAGGTTGGAGCAAAATTGTATTGTTGTAATTTATTACTTGTTCGGAGTCGTGAACTATGAACCTGTCTCGGTAAATTAGAGAGCGTTCTTACGGTATTCAAGCCTTACTAAGATTGTTTATTATTTGCAAAATACTTATAAGGCTTGTTATTAATCAAACTATCCGGTTTTTACCTACCAAAGATCGAAATTTGATATTGTCTATGGTTCGTGAGGCTTTATCCAAATTATGAACAAGAGTTTCAGTTTACCTGGCCGGAGATCAAATCTAGGACCAACTGCATGCCAGATCGGTTTAATCGATGAATCTGAATATCAATTCCAAACTAGGTAAGTGTCAAAAGGTTATTGATCCATAACGCAAAATCCAGAACTGAACATCAAGAATCATCTACACATAATTTATTGGAGCATAACACAAAAACTCCAGACGAAATGTGTTATGCAAAACACCAATAGAATTGAATGTTCCCATCGGAGCAGGTATCAATCACCTTTTTGTATGGGAAACGTACCCCATCGATCATCGTGTTGATGTCGTGTACGATCATTACTTTCATGGTCCGAATTTGGATCGGAACACGAATTTGTACAGACGTAAAGATTGTAAACGTTGGAAAATATGTTTGTGTCATAATGAAAAATGTCTTAAAGGCTGTATTTTACTTGAAAAATGTTTAGAGAAAAGTTATCAAAAATATTATAGTTCGTAGATGTTACTCATATACGATTTTAACATTACAAATTTTGTCCTATGGCGACTAAATATATATATTTTTTATGACCAATAAACATCCAGTTAACCATTAGTGATCGAAGAGTTTACCATAGATCTATTATAACCTATGTCATTGCAGTTTACCTGATTCACAGCATTCCACATTCACAAGAAAATGCATTCTATTTCGACGATTTCCATTACATTATACTTATGAACAACTTTCTTCATACACCCCTTTTCATCTCCGACAATTTTGTATATGGCGTTAACATCTTCATTTTGCAAGAATGGCGACGACATCTAGATGCCAGATAAAAACTTTAAAACAACTTATTACGTTCGTCCTCAACGCTCTTTGTGCAAAGTTTCTTGGCTCTGGTTTGCGCGAACATGTGCGTAATTATTTTCAAGCATTGTACGATGAGGTTCTTAACTTTCTTTAGTTACTTTTTGGATATCTATAGAGTTACTCTGCTAAGTTGCATAAGTTCTTTGGTTTTGCTCATTTTTTAAAGTTTTATGTCAATTTTGATCGGCGACTCCTTTAAAATTTAATAGTATAGTTTTTTATATAATATAGGAGTAGCAGACGAGCATGCAGTCCACCTGATGGTAAGTGGCTACTTCCGCCCATGGACATCTGTAATCAACCCCAGATAGGATTACATATTCCTACCTGAGGTCGGCCACAAATGCGCCGCCTACCCTTAGGACTGAGCTGGAACTCCTCTGAAAAGTCTGTCTCCCTTACCACACCTTTCAAACGGAACACAGCAGCGCCTAACACTGCTGTTATTAGGTAGAAATAGGTGTGGCGGTGGTGCCGCCGCAGTCGAACCGCAAAGGGTCATATGGCATAGATGACAATGGCAATAGACTCACCTATACAAATACTCACCTAAAAGAGAAATCGTTACACATAATTATTTTCATAATAATATAATGTATCATATACCTCAAAACAAACACCAAAGCCGGAATGATATCCATTTCAAGGGAATATCACTATATTTGATACTATTGTCACTACAATAGTATCGAATTTCAGTGACGTAATTATACATATTACAATGTATTTAAACGTAATAAGCATCGATTTTCACGGCCTTAGCAGTTATGCTACCATTGTTATGTGCTATAATTGGCGATTCGCATTTTACATCGAGCTTCCGAAAGTAACTACGAAGAAGTAGCAACCAAAAGTAGTACTCAAACAAGTGCAGATTGTCCCGTTTCATCGCTACATCAAGCTTTCGAAAAGCAGCTGATTCGTCTAAGTTTTTTTATTGGCGAAACCATAAATTCCTAAACATTAAAATACAAATTAAAACGCAATATTATCTAGATGAAACCCAATCAACGGAAAGTACCATGAAATAAATTAGGCCATTAGTTCTAGCTCGGGATCCGAAAGTTCACAAGTGCCACTTACATCGTTGAGTGCTAAGCTCATCGAATGTCTTCGGTCTGTTTTAATTTAGATCCAAATTCCCTGAAAACGTCGCCAAAGCCAAGTTCTGCTACCGACTTCATCTACTTGGAATTATTTTTGGAATTTTTCTTTTAGCGCGTTTGAGAAGAGATGAAAATGTATTTTCAGCATGTTAAGTATAAAAGTGGGTGTCACATTAAATTAGCTTAAAAACAAGTAATGTTTATAATCAAAATGTTAATCTTCGTAACATTTTATAAGAACATTATATAATCGAGAATGTTTATTACTAAGAACCACGTAGACAGTACGAGTATTTTGAAAAAATTGAGAAGACAACTCCATTTAGTAATAACATGACAAGTTTTATTATTTTTAGGTACAATCTTTAATGCAGTATTTAGATACTCACCGAGTATAGACGAATAGGTGTATATACAGCTTACTCCGGCAAATTCAGTACTCGTCACTCATTCCAAGCAATTCATTATCATTATTCAAAGGATTATGCGTCTGTATTTGTGCGCGGCGTTTACATACTTATTATTATTCGGCATGGAATTTGGCAGACTGATCGCGTGTACCTAAGAGTTGCTTAACATTTTTTATGCAATAATTGTAACTAATTTGCGTACATGTCCATTTTTTTCGTCACCATAATTGAATATTTTTAGTCACTATAACTGTTATAGTTCGCGTAAAACTGCTAGTCCGCTCTGAATATAGAAATGAATCGCGTTGCCATAGCAAATTGTATGACTTCTGAGCGGACTAGCAGTTTGGCGATAACTATAACAAATCACTAACCTATGTTTATTTTATTTATACTAACCGTACGTCACTGACGTCATACGTTCCAGCTATCACGCTCAAAGCATGAATATTTACAAATTCATAAAAAATCCTCTACACGTTAAAAAATTCAACCCAAAAACATTGTCACAAAGCATTTACTACCGAACCAATGTTTAGATGTCGATGTAATTCACTTCAGTGCTGTTGTTTTTGTGTGCAATAAATTTTATAACAGGCACGTGATCGTAATAGCTTTGTGACGCGAGATTGATGAGCGGCTGTGTTCATTCGTTTTGATAAAAGCCTGCGTATTAAAATTCATAGATAAGGAAGGATACTTTTTATTAAATTACTAGCTGACCCCGCAAACGTTGTGTTGCTATATAAATAAATTGTTAAGGGTGAACAACCCTTATCACATAGGGGTATGAAAAGTTTGAAGGTGGTAGAACCCTTTGTGGTTCGACTCCGGCGGCACCACCGCCACACCTATTTCTACCTAATAACAGCAGTGTTAAGCGCTGCTGTGTTCCGGTTTGAAGGGTGTGGTAAGGGAGACAGACTTTTCCGAGGCGTTCCAGCTTAGTCCTCAGGGGTAGCGGCGCATCTGTAGCTGACCTCAGGTAGGAATATCTAATCCTATCTGGGGTTGATTACAGATGTCCATGGGCGGCAGTAGCCACTTACCATCAGGTGGACTGCATGCTCGTCTGCTACTCTTATATTATAAAAAAAAAAGATAAGCCGATTCTCAGACCTACTAAATATGCATATACAATTTGGTGAAAATCAGTAAAGCCGTTTCGGAGGAGTACGGTAACTAACACTGTGACACGAGAATTTAATATATATGATTTGTTCGCTACAATCACCCGTGATGCAGTATTTAGATACTCGCCGAGTACAGACGAGCAGGCGTGAATACAAGTATGTATATAGCTTACTGGGGCGTATTCGATGCTTGCCACGAATACTCGTACGTTTTAGACACGTGATCGTAATAGCTTTGTGACGCGAGATTGATGAGCGACCGTGTTCATTCATTTTGATAAAGGCCTACGTATTAAAAGTCATAGATAAGGAAGGGCGTAATGCCGATGTCGGAATACGCGTGTTTACTTTTATATAAATTTTCAGTACCTAACGAGGACAGTGTTTGTCACATGATAAGTGGTTAAAGTCATTTTTGTAATCAACTCTAGATATAAATAGGCCACGCATATGTTACCTAACTCTGAGTTCACGAAACGCTATTCAACAATATAACACAGTGAGATATTGTTAGGTAGCTGAGGTGTCTGTCCCTGTAGTTCCAAGGCAAGACTAGGGCTAAGGTGTGCCCTGCCTGTCGTAAGAGGCCCCTAAAAGGGGGCTTTCAGGGTTGCGGGCGGCAAGAGTGGGAACTCTGAGTGAGCTGCAATTTGCTAAGTAAATCAGAGTAATGAAGCTGTTATACCATCATCATCATCAACCCATTACTGTCTCATTGCTAGGCACGGGTCTCCTGTCAGGATAAGAAAAATTAGGCAAATAACTTTGATAAATCATCGGTGCCTGCCTGAGATTTGAACTCCCGACCCCTCAAGAGGCCGAGTTTCTTAACCACTATCACTGCTTTCATATGCTAAAACGCAATTATTCGTCTATTCTTGCCAATCATTTCCGTGTAACCAACAACATTAGCGCTGTTTTCTACATAATCAAATTACGAAAATGAAGGTTCGATCGATTTTAAGTGTATCAGTTTCTGTAAGGCAAAATAGGAGCAATTTCGATGAAACATTAATATAATGTTGAGACGTGGGTAGTAGGGATGGCGTTTTTTCTGAAAAAGATCGATTCTTGCATCGATTCGAATCGAAGTGTAATAAATCGATTCACAAAAATATCGAGGCCCAAAGATTCAATTCTTCAAAAATCGATCTTCGATGTTTCCACCTGGAAAGGAGAAGTTAGCGAAAAAAAGGTTATCAGGTTATCAGGACTCACGGATTCACTGAATCGATCCATTACTAAATATCGATTAAAATAATCGATTTTTTGGCCTAAAAAATCGATACTGCGATTAATCGATCTCAGATCGCCATCCCTAGTGGGTAGGCCACATTAACTTACTAACAAACCCATTCAACGTAGGGGCTTTCATGTATGATAATGGTCTCCTACACAAATTGTATTGAAAATGTCTCTTATAACGTCGCTGATATTATGGCTACGAAGCGGTTAGGTTAAGATGTTTTGGTCCAAGTAATGGTGTTTTAGAATGTATAAAAATATCTCTTGGATAATCAAAGTCAGTTGAAAACCGACAGTAAATACGACAGAAATTATATGAACATTTACATATTCTAATTTATTTTCTTTGGCATTTCCTTGCATCAATACTAACAAAAAAGTATCCTGAAAGGGATATTTAAGACAGAGAATGACAATAAGTTTATCTTCAAAGGTGTGGTAGAATATTAAGGAACATGACTGGTACAACACCACAATAGTTCAAAAGGTAGGTTTCATAGGTATGTTAAAAATATACCAATATGACGAATCGATCGAAGGAATTATCCTTGGGGAAATAAACATTACCTACTGAGATAAATATAAAGTATAATTCCTATCCTATTTGGTATCATCAGTAGTCCCTCAAAATGAAATAGACGGTATACCAATTCCATCATGATAAAAATAGATTTCATTAAAATTTTCAATATAATAAAGATCATTGATATAAAAAATTACTCACAAACGTATGTTTTCTACTCACTTATTTCAAAACCACTCTCAGTATCAATATTCAAGCTACTCTCTATAAGTAAGTAATTAAAACGATATCTGGTATAATTGCATCAGAAATAAGCAGCTTTCCAATATAAATTCATGCACAATATCCCATAAAAGACGTTAAACAAACCATAATCCGGCTATTTCAGGTGAGCTAAGCTAGAACGCCAGCAATTTGCCACGTTCCACAAATGATAAAGTTTGAGCACTGTGGTATTAACCTCAGCTAAATCTATGCTTATCTCGCAAACTACTTAATGCCGGCACTTAGTTTAAAAATTAGTGCAATTAATTTTCAATGTTAAGACGTATGTTCTGCTCTGCTGTTTTCTTGTCTGAAGGATGTAGTAAGGGGAATACATGTATGAGTGCTTTCAATTTAGTCCTTAGAAATAGCAATGCATCGGTGAGCAAATGTAATACAAGGGAGAAACTGGAACGCATCGTACACACACGTCAGGTTGTCTTCAGAGGTAATAACGATTAACGCATCTATGAACAACCTCAGGACTCTAATCCTATCTATGGTAAATTACTATTGACGAATCGTAGGCAATGGCATCAGATGAACCGCATCTTATAGGTTTGGGTTTAGTTGGATTAGCTTTACTTTTTAACTTTAGGTTAGTTAGGTTAGGTTAGGTTAGTTTTTTAATCTGACTAAATGGCTCAAATGCCAAGGTTATGTATTTGAATTTTCTATCGAACTGAATTTTTAATATTCAGGTTTAGCGCTAGGTTAGGTTAGGGTAAAATTCCGAGGCGCAATATGGAAGACATTTATTTAATATATAAAGCAAGATAAAAATGCCAGTAATACAAACTAAACGTACGAAGATAATTCAGTGACATTCATAGTACGATAAAACACTAAATATAATATTGCCAACAGAAATTTCAAGTCAGATACACAATAGCACTATATTCAAAGCACAACAAATTAAATAATATGCGTCTAACAGGCAAAGTAGTGTCCATTAGCTAGTTTAATATTATATTCTGGCTATTTTCAGCTATTAACTCGGTCGGACTTGTCCTGCCTAACGAGCCACTCTATCGATCTGGCTATCATGGATGTAGCGATAACGGAAGAGACAGGAACGGAGCTAGCTTTACTAAGGGTGAACTGCAAAGCAGCGTCGTAAAGTGGGTCCGCGCTGTACGAAACTAATGTTGAACTTAAGAATATGTCTGCAAAAAAGCATCAAAAAAACTTGTCTTCGAAATCCGAAAGTAGACCTTAAAATTCTGCTCAATAAAATTCTCACAAGCGTGTGGATAAAGTATTTGACTTGGTTTGAGGTTTGCATGGTCTTGGAGTATAGCTTTTGATCAAGCCAAATGTTTGTAGAGTTTTAAAATGCAAACGGCAAAATATGAATAGTTTTCCTTAGGTCTAAACACTTTAAACCTAGAAGACCTAATAAACCTTCTAGCTTCTAACTAGGACTTCTACTGAAATACGAAAGAAGTATTTCACATATAATACAGAAAAATATCTTTTTCTATTACAAAAGACATGCGCATAAAATTACTCTTCCAGTTAAACTCTTGCTCCGTGGTCCTACCAAATACAAGTTCCGGAGTCCACTACTGAAACTTGTATTGATATTGCTTCGTTCCGGTGCAATTTATGTTGCTTAATTACTATGTATATTGGAGAATGGGTTTAGATATTATTTTATACTGACAAAATCCTTTTTAATGTTATATCATGAGATTTTTGAGATAATGACGTAATAAAGCCTGAGTAGCCTTAATCCGCTATTTTCAATTCGGAGCTTGTATATAATATTCCTAATAGATGCTTACAAAATTTCGATAGCGTGATTCAGGATGATATTAAATATTGTCTGTTTATTATTATTTATTAGTTTTTTTATTATTCAACTAAATATTGTCTGTTTTTTATTATTTATTAGTTTTTTTTATTATTCAACTAAATATTGTCTGTTTTTTTATTATTTATTAGTTTTTTTATTATTCAACTAAATATTTTCTGTTTTTTTTTTAATACCTATTTATTGTGGCGCCTGCAAAATTTGACAGTCAATTTGTATACTACTTTTTTCCTGATATTGGACTTTCTGCTAAGATATGCTAATGATATCCATCTTAGATGTTTCTCTTACATTTTGCCATGCAATTCTATAAAGGGATTAAACATATGAAATTCCATTGGTGTGGCGCATTTCATAAGATAGTTAATATGTAGTAGTCATGCTTAAACAGACACTTCTTAAGTGTTTTACATTTAAGAAACACCTACACATTTCACTGACGTAAGCCTGGTTAAACTCTGCACCGCTGATCCGAACTATACGAATCGGCAGATAAAATATTCATACAGGCGGAAAATTAATTTTTCAAGTGGTTTAAAATAAGCGTCTATAAATAATAAGCAAGCATGCCCACAATACTACCGCCTGCAAATGACCTGGAAACGGCGTAATGGTAGTTTTTTGCCAACTGTACAATTCCAGTTAATACTGCCAAATTTATGGCACAACATACTTCTAGCGTTAAAAAACTACCCTTGTTATGATATAGCGTCGCCCTCGACTGTTTATATTAAAATAATAAATAAAGCGCGCATAGTCATTTTGTGGAGATCGTTATAATATTGGAGTAGCAGACGAGCATGCAGTCCACCTGATGGTAAGTGGCTACTGCCGCCCATTGACATTTGTAATCATCCCCAAAAGGATTAGGATATTCCTACTTGAAGTCGGTCACAGATGCACCACTACCTTTGAGGACTAAGCTGGAACCCCTCGGGAAAGTATGTCTCCCTCACAACACCCTTCAAACCAGAACACAACAGTGCTTAACACTGCTGTTATGAGGCAGAAATATGTGTGGCGGTGGTGCCGCCGGAGTCTAACCACAACCATCAGGTTGACTGCATATTCGCATGCTACTCTTATATTATTAAAAAAAAAACTTGAAAAGAGTTTGATAGATAATGCCACTAAAATTACCTTCATGTGTGTACATAAGCAGGTGTTCTACGAAAAGTACGGAAAGATAGATAACCGCAACTATAATATAAGAATAAATAAACCCAAAAATAATCCTTTCCTTTGTATCTTCAGCCCACAAATGAACCAAATAAGCCTGGTCTGTGACGCAGCAACTAAAAGGAATTGCTCCTACAGTATTATTAAGAGTAACGCACATAAAGGTTCTGTTTATACTGGTTTATCTAAATGGCAGAATTGAATACACAACATAGAGTGATGATCTGTCAGTATTAGCAAATATGTATACACGAGGAATCGCATCTTGTATTTGTTTTATATAAAACTAATGAGTCATCCCGACTTTGTTCAAAACGTGTTGATTTTCAACCATTTTTACGTCACAAGTCCATGTTTAGCTATAAGGGCACAAATATTTTAAAAGATTTCTTGAATAACTTCGACAGGTAGTGGAACTAATATAGTTCAAGTAAAAATATGTGTGTATGTATATTTTTATCGTGAAGCAGTTCTTGCTATACTTTACACTTAAGTTCCACCACAGTCCTGATGGTAAGTAGCTACAATCAACCCCAGATAAGATTAGGGCCCCACTTGTGATCAGCCACAGACACTTTGCTACCCCTGAGGACGAATTTGAAACATTTGGCGAAGGTCTCCTTTATCATAAAACAATATTAGAATTTAAATAACGTTTACTGTGACCAACCCTAACACATAAAACTAACAAGTTATATCACTACTTAGGCGCACTAGTTAGGCAAATTGAAGCCAGAACTGCTACAGGACTTAGCTACAAGTAGCAAACGAGCAGGTGTTTAAGTAACACATTGAAACCTGTACGTGCGTGGAAAGTAAAGTGAGTTTGAGAGTGTAATAACAGTGGTATAAGTGTTATTACTATATGTGTATAAGTTATTACTATAACGTTATAACAGTCGAAGTATCTTCGGGTAAGAAATATAGATTGAAAATAATTATGTAAAATTCTTTACGCCTTTATTTTTCTCTTTAAACATTTTCTCAGCTTCACACTTTATTAAGGTTAAAATTCAATTTGACTGGATCCTAAATATCCATCCCAAATTGAAAATCGAAGTCTTACACCGTGAACTTTGCCGATATCATATCTTAACTTGTTAAGTTCGGTTTCAGGAAAGGAAATCTAGTAGAGTTTAATTAAATATACATTTTCGTGGTTGTAAATTAATGATTTTTGTTATAAAAACTTCCCTGGTTTTTTGCACATCACTGATTCTACCACCCTAGAAAGGTGGGAAAATTAATTGTATGTACTTAAGACAGAGGTAAAAGTTGCATTACTTCGTTGCTCGACTTTGGACGAGCTAACGTATCAGTTATTTTTACTTAAAAAAAAGAAAATAGTGTTAAGTGATGCTATGTTTTGATTTGAAGGGTTTGTATACATACTTTTTGAGGCCTTCCAACTTAGTCATCAAGAGTAGCGCCTATGAACGAACTAAAGTAGGACTCTATCCTGTCTAGGCTTCATCATCATCAACCCATTATTGTCCCACTGCTGGGCACGGGTCTCCTCTCAGAATGAGAAGGATTAGGCCATAGTCCACTGCGCTGGCCAAGTGCGTATTGGTAGATTTCTCATACCTTTGAGTTTTTTTTTATAAATGTCTCAGGTGTGCAGGTTTCCTCACGTTATTTTCCTTCACCGTTTAAGCAAGTGATAATTTTAAAACACACATAACTTTGAAAAAACAGAGGTGCGTGTCTGGGATTTGAACCTAGGACCCCTCAATCGAGAGGCCAAGTTTCTTAACCATTAGGCTATTACGGCTTTTTTAGGGTTATAGATATGAAATTGCTTTTTTTTAAATTTTTTGGTCACTTTAGAAAAATAAAAGAATTTTGTTCAAATTTCGAAGCACAATCTATCTTTTCTCCAATATATTTTAAGATACATTCAGTAGAGACTGGCCGTTAATCGTTGATTTTTCTATTGTGTCCGAGGCTACAAATAAAAGGGGTCGACTCGATCGTCCAACAATGAGGGCAATCAGTGTATGTACTGGCTCTGGTTTGCGGTTTTTCCTTATCAGTTGTCTTGTTTTTATTCAAAGGATTTCAGTGAATCACGATATTTTTAAATATACGAGTATAGCTAGTTTGTCGTACAATAGATACTCTTACACCAAATGTGTAAACAGTATACGTATTTCTGTTTTATAACAGCAATGTTAAGCTACTGTGTCCTGGTATGAAAGGTGTGGTAAGAGAGACATAGGTACTTATGCGAGGCATTCCAACTTAGTCAACATGATATTAACGCATCTGGTGGCAACCTTGTACAGGAATGTAATGTTATCTGGTATTGATTACAGATGTCCATGGGCGGCAGTAGTCACTTACCATTAGGTGGATTGCATGCTAGTTTGCTACTTCTATATTATAGAAAAAGTGTTATTAATTTAGCCCTCAAGGGTAGTAACTATCTCCGAAAAATTTCAGAGCTTATTAGAGAGAGAGATTATTTGCGAAATAATTTTAAGGCGTATTAAAATTTTCAAACAGAAGAACTTTTATTGGTTATCACTGCCATGTTCTTATATAACTAAACTCTACGTTCATCAAATTGATAAGTTTATGTACTTAACATATATAAATACATATATTACATAACCGTTTAGTATAAAACGAGCTTGCATTAGTCTGCATCAAACGCAAGAGCAGTAGCGCAAGAAATTGATACTGCAGAAACGGATAAGCTCTGGCACGCCCATTGCATTAACCGTCTAGACATTATTGCTTTGTTGAATCGATTGCAGTATGAAGCATACTAAGCTATTGCATGCAATATGCGGAGTATATTTAAAAAACAATAATAGAGATTTCAACACTTAATAGTGTATATTTAAGAATGAGTTAGCACAAAACGGGTAAACATTAGTACGTCCATTGCATTAACCGTCTTGGCGTTATTGCGTTGTTGAATCGATAGCAGTATGAAGCGTACGAAGCTATTGCTTACAATACGTGGAGTATATTAAACAAAGAGATTAAATACATTATCTCCCGTTATTACTATTCAATAGATCCAAATGTGACTTAAAAAAGATCGAAATTTATCTATTTGTAGAATAACCGATAGTCAATAATCAATCCATCCATTCTTTCCCTACCAAATATCAAAAAGTTACAATATCTATGGTTAATCAATGACCTTTGTTTGGCAAAATATTGGATAGATTGATTATTAATAACGGGATAGATATTTTGAATATATAATAACATAAATTGACAGAAACGGATAAGCTCTGGCTCGCCCATTGCATTAACTGCCTAGACATGTATTGCTTTGTTGAATCGATAGCAGTATGAAGCGTACTGAGCTATTGCATGCAATATGCGGAGTATATTTGAGAATTAATAATAATGGTTTCAAGACTTAGTAGGGTAACCACAGAGATAGCAGAAACGGATAAGCTCTGGCATGCCCATTGCATTTGAAGCGTACTGAGCTATTGCATGTAATATGCGGAGTATATTTTAGAATTAATAATAATGATTTCAATATCTACCAGAGTATATTTAACAAGTATTAAATAATATAGAGCGAAGATTGTCAAGATTTTCTTGCGAAAACTTTAAATACGCTTAACACTGGTACCATCACAGGTTAATTGACGTTTGACATATAAAACTTATTACTAATTGGTATTAATTATATTTTCGATTATACTTTCTCTCGTAATGTCCAGTTTATTGGTATTATAACGGATACATTTTTGAGGTGTTAGTGGAATGAGGATAAGTTAAATATGCCGAAAGACTTTGATGAAAAATAAATAATCATTAGTAAAAAGAATCAATTTCCCAAATCCATACAATTTCTAAAATTCAATTCTTCAAAATATACCATATTTTTTTAAAAATAAGTTTTTTACTTAAGAAAGTCTAAAGTCTAAAGAAGTATAACTTCAAACGTTCGAAATTCTTTGAAATGTTTAAATACTCTTCTCTAAATTTCCCAAAACGTTGTTCAATTAGTCATCAAAGGATTACTGTCTGCGGCAATTACTTTTATAAACTACTTTTCCAGATTTTAAGTTCAAGGGTTAATCAGATTTTTTGCCCCATTGCGTACAAACTGTGTTTAAGTACTGAACTTAATTTCTAGTACGAGATAAGTAGATCAAATTGAATTATAAATTTAGTCATTTCCACTAATCTCCACAAAAACTTGAAAGTAGAATTTAACTTCAGCCCAAAATATAAAGTTGTAAAAACTGTGATTAAAATTTTATGAAGTAAAATTTACTCCTCAACTTATTCATGAAAACTTATTAATGGAATCCGGTATGTAAGTTAAAATAAAATGCACAAGTATAAATTAAAAATTGGCCAAGTGCAAGTTGAACTCGCACCCGAAGGGTACCGTACCACCAAAATTTCAGTTTTTTTTTTATTTTTACCATTTGTCATTATAGCAGCCATTGAAGTACATACACTCTGAAAATTCTATCTGTTTATCTGTCACAAACAGACATGCAGACAGACACCGGAGGCTTAGAAACAGTGTTCCGTTTTTACCCTTTGGATACGGAACCCTAAATATGTATGAATCGAATATAGAATTTAATATTTAAATTACTTTCTGTAGAAGACATATTTCATTAGTTATCAGCTTCTTACTGAATACCTTTACTAAAGTCGTAATTATTCTGAATTATCATTTTAACATTTGCATGACGATATAAAAGCGTGTTTGAAAATATAATTGAAAAATAATTGTGGTATAATATGTGTTCCATCTATTACTTCTACTTTACTATTCACATCTAAGTTTTAAACTACCACTACTATTACACCTAACGTTGTAAATCAGTTTTCGCAAAGTAATACCAACTAAACTATCAATTTCCAGTATAATTTTAAAATAGTCCAAGACATAACCATTAATCCTCCCTCGTCCATCTCGTTCAGTTTAAGCGCAAAGCAATTACTCTATCAGTTCCGAGCACTTAGTGTCACGTAACTATAATTCTAAGGGTCTTTCCACATAATTGAAAGCAGATTCTACTTACATTGGTCAAAGTATATACCTACGGCGAAGGAAATCATCGTGAGGAAACCTGCATAACGAGGAAATCTTAAAAAAATTTAAAGGTATGTGAAGGCTACCAATACACTTGGCCAGCGCAGTGGACTATGGCCTAATCCTTCTCATTCTGAGAGGGGACTCGTGCCCAGCAGTGGGACAGTAATGGGTCGATGATGATGACGATGATGATATACCTACAGCTTTAGTATAACTGACGCCCACTCGTTACTGACGACGCTAGACAAACGAAACGATATATACAAAAGGCGAAAAATAGAGCCATAAGTAGTACCATAAAATGCATAGGACATGCTTTTGCAGGCGACGTCATTGCTGTTGCCGTTCCGATATCGTGTCGTCCTAATAAAGAAAATCCAATGGCTGTTATTTATTTACATCACAGACATAAAGCTTCTTCTTACCAACTTAAACGAAGAAGTCACGGTCAGAAATTGCATGTTTGACCGCCTATGGCTGAATTCATGCACTTCTATGTATCCGCAATTCGAAATTCATGTTAGACTGTTAGTCCCAGTCGTCAACATAGATAGCAAATATCACATCTGGTCGACTTAACGGGTAACTTGAAATTCGATACGAATTGGCCGCTAACGTTCGTCTACTAAACCACATTGAAACTGCTTGGTCAGGGCTGAATTTAGGGGATTGCAGGCTCGGAAACTTCTCCAAGACGTCCACAAGAGAGGGTCCACAATGGAGAAAAAAAACATTTCTACGGGTCAGCAACTTTTAGGTTTTCTTTGGGTTTAAAGCAAACGGTATATTTTCGCATTTTTACTAGCACTGGACTAATAGTACATTGTTTGTTGAAATAATTTATTTGCAGGCAATATTTTTTTTTTAAAAGCTTGATGGGAAAAATATCCTTTATTCCGAGAATAATATACGAGGACTAGCAGTTTTACGCGAACTATAACTCTTCAAAATATTGGCTCCGTCAATTGTTTTCTCCCAAAAATGAAAGGGTCAAGGGCCAGTTTCGATACTGACCTCTTTTTATCCGACTGCCTACGAAAGGATACTTGAAGGCGGCCACAGATACGTTGCTACCCTTGAGGACTAAATTGGAATACGCAAGGGATAGTTCCTTCTAATCAGAACATAGCAACGCCTGCCCCTGCTGTTATAACACAGAAATTTATGGAGATTCCTCCGAAGCCGTTAAAATATTGATTCGTAGATGTCTCAGATACGAACCGTCTCCCGTAAAAGTATATGATTATTGATTTCTATAACGCACATAATAAAAATTCGGAGGAGTCTGGTATCCTGGGAACCAGAACACCTTAACTCATACCACTATCACTGCTTGCTGCTGTCAACTTTATATATTCATGTTATAAACAGTTTTCGTCATTACACATAACAGACTGCAAAGATATAAGACCGTGTAACAACCTGAAGTATCACTACAGAGACAGTCGAAAACGACCACCCTATGATGATGCAGACCACGTTACGAAGGGTAAGGTTGAGGACATACCGCATAGTTTAGTGACTTGAGCACAAATAACCCTCGTCAGGCTGGTTTAATTTTCGCATAGCGGTGTTGCCATCATTTCTAATTATTCTGCACACCTTTAATTAAAATCCGGCGAGATAAACATCCATCTAGCGTAACGGTGTTGTGGCGGAGTGCACCGTGGTAGAATGGCGGTGTTGAAATATTTATGGAGGCGACTCTAAGGGTATTTACTGCCTTAATAAATACGGGAATTCGTGAATATTACAGTCTTAGGGTTGTTAGATGCTGGAGGTTGGGGTTCGAATGATGGATAATTTTGAAATTTCCGCTTTTGAAGTTATATTATTACAACCTAACTCGTTTTAACGGAAAGTTATGACAAATGAAGTAATTATATACCTCTGCAAAAATTTACACCATATTCTTTGTACTAATTCTTTTGACCTGTTTTTGACGATCGCATTGGTCTATACCTTAAACATTCTAAATGAAGAAAAGGCCAGGTTAGTAAATGCAGTCTTTCTTACCCGGATATCACCTTGTCTCATCTCAACATGACTACCAAGCTCAAGCGGAAGTGAGATAATCAATATGATGACTGAATGATTTTAAGACAAAAGTTTGGCTCGGTTTTATGTTGTGGTATATTTTCTTGTTTTCGCTCGTGTTTTACCCCATTAACTCATTTTAGCGTGGTAGGGTAAAAACATATACCCGAGACTTTTAATGTAATGCTAAATCAAAAAATGAATAAAATAATTATTATAATGAGCGCGGTTCTAGTGTTGAAATTAAAAGATTTTCAACAAAGTTAGTGAAAAACTAATTAAACTCAGATTTCCATTTCACGTAGCAACTAGATAATTTTGAAAGCAGACACCTACACTACTACAGCTGTAGAGCTTGGCGTCCTTAAAATTTTTAATGAAGCAAATTTTCACACGTTCACTAAACTTGGGTATATATGCGATGTCTGCGGAATTTAAAGTAAATTCTATTACAATTTTGTGTAAGTAGCGAACGGGCGTGCAATTCCTTTGAAGCTTAATGGGCATATTCTATGACTGGTCCATAAAATTCCAACCTCGTGTTAGAACATTAATTATAACTTTCAAATAAAAGAACACAATTCAAAATGGCGAAACATATTCGATTGTATAAAAGTTAAAAGTCGTCTTTCTTACATTTTTTTCAATTAATCTTAAATTAATATTTCTTTAATTAGGTACAAAAGTTATTAAAATTAGAACGGGTTAGAATTTGAAAATTTATGTGGTTAGTTCAACCCAAAAATAGTTCCCTACTGGCTATCCACAGATACGTTACTACCTCGAAGCACTAAGTTGCAACGCGTCACAAAAGTGTTCCTTCCTCCCCCTCCTCTTAATGTAATGTAGAAACATAACCACACACTTTAAACTAGAACAAAACAGCGCTAACAAGAGTCACAATTGTAGTTAACCTTCTGTTAAAACGCAAAAGCCTATATATATATAGTATTGCCTGTGTAGACAAAACCACAGTTCTACAACCTTTGTAAATTGCATTGCTAAACCTTAAGTTAAATACAAAAGACAAAAATTTATAATCGCAGAATATCTTACCCTCTTTATCTGCCAATATTTCCAGCCAAAGTGGTATTTACACTTTAATTCCGACTTTACAAAGGATATACAAAGGGAACAGCGTCCACTAAAAACAATAAAGATAGTACCGTCCGTAAAAAGGGCTCCCGGTATGTCCACGGACGTTTGACCCTTTTTACCCAAACCGCAGCTAAGGCCTGAGGTCCACGCACTTACTGAATAACATTTTGTATGATATTTTTACATGTATTACTATGTATATGTGGGGACCGCTTACGCCTATAATAATAATTAAAATAAAGAGTAAGGAAATTTCAAACTGATTGTTTATCAGTTTGAAATACCACTGAACAGTTTGTAATGTAATGTAATAAGTGAACGCAAATTATATATTTGTGGTCTATCTGTATAAACTGAAAGATTTTGTAAATTTGTTTTGGCTCGTCCACTGAAATATATATTTTTTTGCTTTCGCGTTTCGTGCCTAAACTGTCATTTTTTTTTCATTCCTCTTCATGCAAAATTCTGAAAAGATTTTAATAAATAATAAATAAAAAATACGCGTACATCGTAACCAAATATTTTTATAATGCAGCGAAAAATGATAAATTATAAATCTTCTACAGTCAAAAATCACCATATTTTGCCTGATCTGATCGTATCTAATAGTAACCAAGTTATTCTACTAAAATGTTTATATTTATGTTTTATTCCAACCTTAAAACAAGTACTAGCTAATGTTAATCCTGACATTCGTAACCTAACTCACTAAGCACACATTTCATTAACATGTTCCCGCCAAACTTGTCCAAGTTCTCACTAATTAGAAGGACGGGTGGTCACAAAGTTAAAATACTCGTAAGCTCCAGAATAATTGTATGTAGGCCAGCTTTTCGGCATTTTGGCTAAATATTAACTTACTAATCGAGTTTATGAACAAAACAATTTTTGATACACAATATTTGTGACGATGAAAATCCTTACTATTAATATTATAAATCCGAAAGAAACTTTGTCTGTCTGTCTGTCTGTTTGTCTCTTCTTCACGCCTAAACCACTGAACCGATTTTAATGAAATTTTGTACGAAGGTAGTCTGAGACCCGAGAAAGGACCAAGGATAGTTTTTATCCCGGAAATCCCACGGGAACTAGGGATGGCGATCTAAGATCGATTAATCGGAAAATCAATGTTTTGGACCGAAAAATCGATTATTTTAATCAATATTAATAAGGATTTAATCGTAAACTATGCATTTGATCAAGTGATGATCTTTAGCAAAGGTGTTATCCATGATCCCACGAAGGTTTCAGAGTTGGTACGACCAATTTTCGCCAGATGGCGACAATGACATTCCAAGGAAGGTACGAATTTTCAGTTTTATGTATGTTAGTATGTCATATTATTTTCTTTTAAACGCGGGCGAAGCCGCGGTAAAAAACTTGTATATTTTATATATCTTTATCAAAACTTGTAACACATAATTGTAACACATAATACGTTCGCACTATTTGTCATGTGTTGGGGAAAGTGCCGTTATTATTAAATAATACGGAAAGAAGAGATCAACCTACCTTCAACTAACAAATGTATAAGTCACACGGTAGATAGCGTTAATTCATATTAATACATTAAAAAAATCATTAATTAATCATTAAAAGAAATAAGCTTATTGTTATACTTTCGGTTTTGTATGTACATAAATAAATAATGATACTTAAAATGATTTAAATTTATAAGTATGTATATAACATATTAAAATTTATGATTAACATAATCAGTCACAATCTATCTTCATCCATTATTAATGTTGCCAAGGAAACGTAAACCAGAATAATGTGTGGCATTATATAATCCAAAAAGGACAGATTTAACCTTTAGTTAATCCAATTATCCCATAGTTTCCGTTATCTTTAGGGACAACTGACTAAAATAAGTAAATTGCTTATAACCTTCAACCACATATAGGACTTTTATAACTTAATAAGCCCTAACAATATACCACCGGTGACATAGATTAAGATGTTTGATAACAACTTTATTAAACTCTTGCCAGTCCCAGATGAAATTATGAATATCAACTATACCTGTCTTAGTAAACGAGGTCTATATTAAATAATTTACATACGTTAATTAAGTGAACGAACCCTCAAAGGTTGCTCACCAAAAGCATACAGTCCCTACTGATACAAGGATATTTGAACTTGGATACGGGCTCGCAGGACCAAAATTTGCGTTGTAGCTTCGCACTGCAATTTATGTATCAATTACGACTATAATTACGAGACTTTCATATAAAATCTTTAACGTCTACATTAATATATAATATCTAATATGGACCGCATCTTTTATCTATATAGTTAGTACTAGTTTTCCAGCGGACTATATTGTAGCCGTTTAAGTTCTAAGAAGAGAAGTATCTATCAGCGGGACAGCGCTTTCATGACAAAAAGTTATACTACATACGCCTTGTCGGTCGCAATTGACCCTTTCATTCTTAAAGACCTATGCCCACACATGAGACAATAATATTTTTTTAATTAAAATTGAATTGGCATGAGCATGCTGTTCTCCTGATGGTAAATGGTTGTGATGGTAAAAAATGCGTTGCTACAGCTGAAAACATAGACAGTAGTATGACGGTCAGATAAGACTTATTTTTAAGTCAGTTAGATCCAGAACCTTCTACGAAATACTTTCGTCACGCTAGAAATAGGGCAGGTAGTGTGCGCCCCAGAACTTAATTGGTACTACCACCTTGCAATGATAAATGGTTGAGGAAATGTGACACAACATGAGTTTCCTTGGTCATCAGAGACGTAACGCATGAGGAACACCACAGCCACAGAGCTAACTTGATCGACGAAGCGAAGGCACGAATGAATTATGCAAAGTCAAAATGGATCCGACCAATTTCCGAGGAGTTGCAAGCGTGAAGTTGTCTTCTAAATAATTCTGTGTGTTATGATAGCTTTCTTAAAACTGGGGGCATTAGCGAAATTGCTCTGACAAATTTTCTTTCTTTCCAGCGCTGTTTAGCTTTCTATCTTTAAGGATCTTTTCTTTAGAGGCTACTTTACATAATGTTGGCGTTTCAAATATTAAAGAGACGAGAATGCAGCCCTGTTAAATAGACATTTTAGACAGCTAAAACGATCTCCGAATAGGATTGGAATCCTTGTTAACTAACGCTACCCCTTAGGTATACGGGTGATACTATCCCATATACGGGGACATTTGAACTTAGTCCACAGGTGTAGTTACGCATTTGTGACCAATCTCTAATTGTACCTAAGTTTGATTACGAATATCCATGGACGATGATAGGTGGTCAATAATACCCATGGACATTCGTAATCAATCAGAAACGAGGCTGTGCTTTTACCTTCAATAAGCCGTTCGGATAATAAAAGATTCGTTCCTCTCCCTAAAGACTAAATTACGCTTCGAAGATAACATCTAATTCTTCATTTCTAATCCAAAATTCAGCAACGTCCAAAACATAAATATTATCCTGACAATTTGAGAATAAATATCTTCGTTAACAACCAGGAACACAGCTAAAGAAATCGTAAACGGGAAGGTAATCTGGCTGTAAAACGTTTTCAATGAGTAAATTTGTATTTTAATCTGGGAAGGGGAGAACGTACCTTCATCGTCCGTTTGAATAAGCTGATGAAATATTTCCATCTCTGTTTCCCAAATTATATATTTGGTATTAAGATAAGGACGGACGGGAATTAACAATTGAATTGAATTTCGACTGCTATTTTGTATTTAGTTAGGAATATAATTTTGGAGATGATATTTCATTTAGAATCGGTATCTACGAGTATTATACGATTTTTACTCAACTGCAAAAGGTAATATTTTTCGAGTTTTTCTATTGTACGAGATATTTGTATGTCTTATTTTTTGCACGCCGTTCAGTCCAAATGATTTGATTTTAACATTTGAGATGTCGTTTGATAAGCCTAAATTGTAGGAGAAGCACCGGCTCTATTTTAGTCAGGTTTATATATTTTTTGTAAGAATACGTCCAGTTTGATAATAAATATTCTATTAGCATAATAATGCTGGGTCCAGCTTTGTCCAATTACTGTTCTACTATTGGGTACACTCAGAATGAAAATAGTCAACTTCACTGACTATAGACAAGTACACTTAACTCTTCTTTAAGAATATTCTTTGGGTTGTTCGGAAAGTAAATTCGTTTTTTTCCGATAGAGGATTTAATTGTATTTTTTCACAGCTAACTTCACACTTAAGTCGCATTTTCATTATATGTTTTTACAGCTGATACAGCAAGGCTTGTGTGTGAATAAGTTCAATTGATTTTATGCAATAGTTTTTGGTGGGTGCCCTTTTAAATATGGAGAGCAATAAGCAGCACTTTCGTCATATTTTACTTTTTTACTATAGTAAAGGTAAAAATACTGTTCAAGTCAGATAAAAATCAACTAATGGGTATGGAGAAGATGTGTTGTCAGTACGCCAGTGGCACAACTGGTTTACAAAATTGAGATCCGGCAATTTTGAAGTCGAAGATGCACCACGTTCTGGTAGGCCGATTAAGGCTGATAAAGGCATTAGTCAATGCAAACCGGCCAATAACAATACGTGAAATCGGCCAGAGTTTAAATTTATAGAAATAAACCGTTTATGACCACTTGAAAGGCCTGGATTTAAGCTTGAAGTTCGATATATGAGTCCCCCGAGTTCTCACGATGAAAAATTTGCGTCGTCACGTGACGTCTATGATCTGCTCCCGAAACGTCACGAAAATGATACACTTTTGAAGCGAATAAGTTACTCTACCACACCTACTCATATTCTCCAGATCGATAGTTTTTGGACAGTAAAACCTTAACTTGAAATAAAGAGGTCAAAAATCACCTGCAACAGTTTTTTGCAAGAATCGACCAAACAAATTAAGAACGTGGAATCACGCTCCTACCAGAAAGATGGCTTAAGGTATTGGGCCAAAATGGCCAATATATAATTTTATAAAATATTTATTAATTATATGAAAATTGTCTTTCATTTTCACAAAAATAAACGAAACGACTTTCCGAACAACCCAATAAAAAAACTTTTAGGTATATATATATTCTGATGATACTTCCTTTCACGTATAAATAAACCAATATTAAAATATAAAGGATAAACCGATCAAAAATTTTAATGAACATTCAACAATGATAACAAAACATAAACAAAGTACACCAAAACGTTATATAACTAACCAAATTCCTTGTTTACATTTAATATCCGTTTCGTCTACCGTTAATTCGGTTTAGGAAAGCCTTATCAGTACCTTTGCTGGCTAAGGTTGGTGTTTGATCGCATACTAATGATAAGCTACACCATCACATTAAGACAGAAACTACGATAAAGAAGAAAAATAAAAGAAAGGTTCTTTTGTAAGAAAAGAACCAGAGACAAGCTAGAGGCAGACCTATTTATGACTCATCAATATTATAGCCCTCAGAAATGATAAATGGTTTGCGACCGAGAGTAAAGACCGAGACTATAGAAAAAGTATTTATCGAGATGACAGCTTTAACGTAGAAAGATATAAGATACAGTGGCCAAAGAAAAGACAGACGTGACGAGCTGTATTTGGAATTTATCGAGATTACAGCTCAGACAGATAAGTAGAGAGCGAGCAAAAGTAAAGATTGAAAGTATAGGAAAAGTGTTAAGCTTTAGGAAGGACAGGAAATTAGACAACATACGCGCGAAAAAGAAACGTCATTATCGAGATGGTAGGTTTAAGACAGAATGAGAAGACCAAGACTATCTTAATAAGCTCTATTTAGAATGTACCGGTATTACAGCTTTAGATCTTGTTCTCTAGAAAAATTCAGAAGCTATAAGAAAACTATTTTGCACCGCCACCGTCACCGACCCGAGAACGAGATTATTTTGGGGCTGATTTTAATATGTCGTGACGGCGATAGTTTGTCCACCGCGACCGATATCGGACTAAAACTATCTTGATGAGCTGTATTCATAATTTAAAGGTATTATGACAATCACACATATAAGCGGAGTGCACTTAAGAGTAAATATCGCGATGACAGCTTTAAGGCACAAAGTTAGTAAAGCTGTGACCAGAAGAAAAGATCGAGACAAGCTGAATTTAGAACTTATCAAGATAACAGCTCTCAGACAGATAAGTGTAGTGCGACCGAGTGTACTCAGAGTAGGATAAGTATTTATCGACCTGACAGCTTTCAGAAAAATTGAGAAGACAACTGCAAGAAAAGACAGACGCGCTGAAGTAATACTACTTACTAATGATATAAAGAAAGTATCTTCAGCAGCACAGATAAGTGGACTGGGATCGAGAATAGACAAGTATTTATTGAGGTAACAGCTTTTACACTGAGACTGTGACCACATAAATAAAATCGATACGTACAATACAGAAAATACCTAGTCTTGTTTATGTTTTACAGGACGTAAAGATGGAAATAATAGATTATAACTGAGAAAAGAAACCGAGTATTTAGTATCAAGGTACGAGCTTCTAAATAAATAAACAGTTTGGATATCCGTCATGGAAACCTGTTTCATATCCCGAAAATGTATCCGGTTTTTATTCTTAAATTATCTTCAAGTTAATATTGAAATTTTCGACATTTTATTCTGCTTTCTTGTTCAAATTTATTTATTAAAAAAATATTCTTCTTGTGAAATAAATTCCTGTTATCTTTTAGAAGTTTTAATGCTCTTATTACAGCTTCGCATAAGTCACCGCTTAATCGGTTTGGTTTGAATTAATCTTTATACAGCTTGTTTACGACGACGATTGAAGAATAACAATCTGTATCAATTCCATTACCTTCCGGTTGCGTTTGAGGATTATGAGCTGAAATATTTGCTTCGTCGAGCTCAAATCCTTTGAATAATTATTAAGCTGCTTTATGGTTTGTTTCTTGAATATACTCGTATTTGGCATTTAATTTAATCATATTTATGAATTTTACTTCTATTCTCAGTATATTCTCTGTAATAATATTTTTCTGTCTTTTAGCAGCTGTGTAGTGCTGCTATGTTTTAGTTTGAAGGGAGTGATAAAGTAGATTCACTTTATGAGTGATTCCATCATCATTGTCAGGAGTTATTTTATCACTTTCAGTTAAGACCTCTTACCTAGTGGTAGCCACTTTATATTATTAAATTGTACTGAATTGTACTGAACTCATATGCTTCTTTTATGAGATAAAAACTAGAAGAAACATAATTATATTACAATCGACGGTATTAATAATAAATTTGTACAAACAATATGTATCCAAAGTTTGTTAAACGTAGGTCCATAACTACAACTATTACGACCCTTTGACGACCCGCGTGGCGGAGCGGTCACCATGCCGGTCTGACGCGCAGAGGGTCCCGGGTCCGATCCCCGGCCAGACAGATTTCTAAATAATGAATTTAGATTTCTGTTTCTGGGTCTGGGTGTTTGTGTATTTGTCTCTGTGTGTGTCCATAGCACCCACGATACAGGGAATCCTAGTGTGGGGCTGTGAGTGTAGAAAGCGTTTAAAAAAAAAACTAAATGTAATACCTATTAACTAGTACCTAACACATATTGTCTCAACCACACTATACTATGAACTGAACAGTGTAATAGAGATTCTAGAAGCTTGATAAAGTCAATCAACTGTCATTATGGTTCAGAGGCCCGGAGAAATCAGTGTCATAGCAACATGTCAGTAATGAGGCCATACACATAATTATATTCCCAATATAAGACACGGCTTGTTTATTTATAACTAAACAATTACTGTCTAAAGGTAAACTGAGTAATTTTGGATTAATAACAGTAAAGGACTAAGTTGCAACGCCTAGTTCTTATTGGCGAGGAGAAAACCTTCAAATTGTATCCGATGCCGAGGGTTATAGGGGATTTTTTTAACGGAAACCCTAAAACACCCTGGTGGCTATCCTCGGCGCTGCGAAGTGGGCCTCGGGATCTCCAAAAGAACGCGGTTCAACTCCTCAAAGCGTGTTGACCCCTTGGACTTCGACCAGGAGAGCTTAACGCTCACAATACCACCCGGTGTGTACGACGGTATGCGTACACACGCACAAACACACACATATGCTACAAAACATTACCCTCCTGTGCAGTCGCGTAAAAATTTGACTGGGATTTGAATAAAAGCTTCTTGCTTCGAGAGGCAGTTCACACGACTTAACTGTTTATAAGTAACCCGCACCATGCACCGATATTCTTATCCTGGATTACAAATATCCATGTAGCCATTTACCATCAGTTGAACTGCATGCTACACTGCATTTGCTACTTTCATCTTATATATAAAATTCTCGTGTCACAATGTTAGTTACCGTACTCCTCCGAAATGGCTTTGCCGATTTTCACCAAATTTTATATGCATATTCAGTAGGTCTCAGAATCGGCTACTATCTATTTTTCAAACCCCTAAGTGATAAGGGTTGTTCACCCTTAACGTTTTTTTATTTACATGGCAACACAACGTTTGCCGGGTCAGCTAGTCTTTATATATATATATATATATATATATATATATATATATATATATATATATATATATATATATATATATATATTTCTTATGTGCGTGTGTATGTCACTGAACTCCTCCTAAACGACTGGACTGATTTTGATGAAATTTGTTGTGTGTGTTCAAGGGGACTCGAGAATGGTTTAGATTCACAATTTAGTCCGTGGGAAAAGGTTTTTTTAATTAATTTTTAATTCGTAAGTAGTTATAGAATCGGAAACTATGCATTTGATCACATGATGATCTTTAGCAAAGTTGTTGTCCAAGAGCCCACGAGGGTTTGGGAGTTCGTAAGACCAATTTTCGACAGATGGCACCACTGTCATTCCAATGCAGGTACAAATTTTCCGTTTTATGTATGTCATATTATTTCTTTAAAATGCGGGGGAAGCCGCGGGTACCACTAGTATTATATACAAATAATATCTTCACATTCACTGAACTTCAATCAGGGCCGTCACCGTTTATAAATCGTAATAGTTACGGGATTTGTGATTCCGTAGCTAATTACTGAGATTAATTGAGTAGCGTTATATAATGAATCACGTGTTATTAGTCGGCGGAATAAGCTTTGTTTGATTAATATACACTTATGTTATACATATGTAAGTACGGATTATGCTTACGTTCGTAAGTTTTCTTGTTATGTAACGGTTTATGCGACTTTTGAAGAATTGTGACTTAGTGTTCAGCGATAGCAATGCGAATTAGAAATTAATTATTACGTGTTTAAATGGCGAAAGAAAACATCGTGAGTAAACTGCATACCTGAGAAATATTAAACAAAAGTTTTCAAATATAAAGTCAAAATTATTGGAAAAAACACCAGTAACATAGTTAAATATTCAGTAAAGTTCTGTATGCGTTCTTTTTTATATCTGGACCTGACGATAAAGCAGACGTGGTACCTGATGGAAAGTAGTTAACGTCGCTTATGGACATTTGCAACACCAGAGGAGTCGCCAATGCCTCGCCGGCTTTGAAGGAGAGCTCTTTTTTGAAGAGCCCCTTCTTATTTCATTATTATTCACGAGCTTTTGCCCGCGGCTTCGCTCGCGTTACGAAGTAATATTTTCATCCCCTATTTTATCCCCTTGGGGTAGAATTGATCAAAATCCTCTCTGAGCGGATGCCTACGTCATAACATCTACCTGCATGCCAAATTTCAGCCCGATCCGTCCAGTGGTTTGGGTTGTGCGTTGATAGATCACTATGTCAGTCAGTCACCTTTGAGTTATATATATGTAGATTACATATTCATTAAAAATTATTGTGCCTTACAACAATAACAACAACATCAACAACAAATACTCTTTATTTGTACACCACATTTAAGGATGCATATAAGACAATAAATGAGATAGTATACAAAAAGGCGGCCTTATCGCTTAGAAGCGATTTCTTCCAGACAACCTTTAGGATGGAGTTAAAGAGATATGAGATCGTGAGAAGGTAGGGTGTACACATACAGAAACAAAGTATATACATAAATACATAACAGACATGTCCTGAGTAAAAGGCGTACCAGAGGTAAGAACGAACGAAGTACAACATCAGTAATACATCTTCATTACGATTACTTACTTCGTAATACATGATAAATTACATAGTGACTTATTCAGTACAGCCCGAGCCTAACGAAGAGGTCTAACCCGAGAGCTATCACCGAACACATTTACGCTACAAATCCGGCTTGGCAAGCGAATCAGTCACTGCGGCTTTGAATTCAGGAAAGACGTCGAGATTAGCCTGCCTTATCTGGTAGAACTTAGAAATAGGCACACGCTGTCGTAAGTAAAGTCTTACGAGTAATTAGTAATGTAATACATTTAATTAGTGTACGTTAATAATAATTATACGAGAAGGTTGAATGTTTGTAATCATGAGTTATTTATTATTAGTGATTTGAGTTTGAAGGAACCATCTCTACACCTATTTATGGCCAATAACAGTGTTAAGCAGTGATTTTTTAAAAGTTGTGGTAAGAGAGAGATACACACGAAGTGGTCTAATTTAGTCCTGAAGAGAGAAGATTACATCTGCCGACTGGCCGATAATATCTGATATAATTATAGTTGGTTAATTACAAAAGCAGTGATAGCCTAGTGGTTAAGAAACGCGGCCTCTTGATCGAGAGGTCCAAGGTTCAAATTCCAAAAACGTACCTCTGATTTTTAAAAGTTATGTGCGTATTAGAAGTTAATTATCACTTGCTTAAACGGTGAACGAAAACATCGTGAGGAAACCTGCATACCTGAGAATTCTTAAAGAAAAAAATAGTTTTCAAAGGTAAGTCTACCAATTCGCACTCAGTCAGGGCGGTGGACTAAGGCCTAATTCTTCTCATTCTGAGAGGAGACCCGTGCCCAGCAGTGGCCACTTACCATTGGATGAACTCCTCTACTACTTCCAAAAAATAACATTTTCTTCACTAATAGCACCTCACAAAATAATATGGAATCAAAATTTCATTACACTTGATATAATTATTATGACGTATTATTTAAACATACGTCACTTGCAGATAAACATCGCTAGTCCCCAGTGGCCAATCCATCCAGGATGTGATTGCATATATTAATGAATGCACGCTACCTACATTACATGGAATTAAAACGGACATTTTGACGTGTGGTGCGCGCCTGACGCAAACAGAGGTATTTCATGAATAAACTGAGTTATTAAGCCCCTTAGGGGTTGCATTTTCAAAAAATACTTTTTGTGCTCATCGTATATTTATCTTATATATAAAATTGTCGTGTCACAATGTCAGTTACCGTACTTCTCCGAAACGGCTTTACCGATTTTCACTAAATTTTATTTGCATATTTTGTAGGTCTGAGAATCGGCTACTATTTATTTTTCATACCCCTAAGTGATAAGGGTTGTTCACCCTTAACATTTTTTTATTTATATGCCAATACAACGTTTTCCAGATCAGCTAGTACCAATTTTTTTTTATGGAATAGTTAATACTATTAACTTTTAATCCGTCGAGTACTTTTTGTTTTTATAATGGTTATGCAGACAGACAGAGAGACAAAAAAAAATCTGATTGCAGTTTTGGCATCAGTATCGATCCCTAATCACCCCTGATAGTTATTTTGGAAATATATTTCATGTACAGAATTGACCTATCTACAGATTTATTATAAGTATAGATTGACTTACTAGGTGATCCATAAGCTGCCAGAAAACCCGACAACATACTAAACCTCATTTCTTTATCGCTTCAGAATTACACAATATTTTATTTATTTATTTTGATTATAATTTTCTTTCTCGCATAAGTGTAATAAAACTAACTGTACTGTACTTACACTAGGCTTAATATTACGTGTTCCAACAAAATTTGACACAAAACTTTTAATCCACGTAAGCAACACCTTTTATTTAGGCTCAGGCTGGAATTTTAAATTTATTCCTGCGACTATAGCGCGAACGTTTCCCAAGATGAGTTCATTTCGTTTATTTGATGACGTGCGCGAGAGCCTTGTCATGTTCGAATTAAATTTATATGAAGCAGGCTTCGTCAAATGAATTTGTAACTAGCTCTAATGAAAAAGTTTTGAGTATCTTGCGTAATTAACGCTACGTGGAGGTACCGAATTTTAGCTGGGGACCTGTTAGGTAACTTGTAAGTGAATTCGTGTTGAAGTCTTTCGATTGTAACGTGTGACCGTATGTGACCTAATTTAACGCAGCACAATACTCTGTTATGGGCTAGCGGGCTATGATTTAGCAAAATTATAATTAAAACGAGCTTTTGCCCGCGGCTTCGCTCGCGTTACTAAGTAATATTTTTATCCCCTATTTTATCCCCTTGGGGGTAGAATTGTTCAAAATTCTTTCTTAGCGGATGCCTACGTCATAACATCTACCTGCATACCAAATTTTAGCCCGATCCGTTCAGTGGTTTGGGCTGTGCGTTGATAGATCACTATATCAGTCAGTCACTCAGAGGTGACTGACTATATTATATATTTAGATTGTAACTTGCTTTTAGTTGTAACTTTAAGATATTGTGATAAATTCTACATGTAGTATCACTAATCAGAACTTAGTTATAGGGGGTGTAAAATCCTGGTGGAAAAATGCGTTTCCACTACCGTGCTAAGTTTATCAACTAGAAAAGTGTAATGTAGCCAATGTCCCTTCCACAATTTAGACGAATCCAGTGAAACCTCGGGTAATAAAATCCGTTCAGCTATTTATGGTGTAGAGTGTGCCAAGTGATAAGACATACAGACAGACATACGCTCCAAAACATTACCCTCCACAGTCGGGTAATTAGAGATTTTTTTTTATTGATCTAGGAGTAGCAGACGAGCATGCAGTCCACCTGGTGGTAAGTGGCTACTGCCGCCCAAAGACATCTGTAATCTACCCCCGATCGGATTCCTACCTGAGATCAGCCACAAAACCGCCGCTACTCCTGAGGACTAAGCTGGAGCGCCTCGGAAAAGTATGTCTCCATTACCACACCCTTCAAACCAGAACACAGCAGAGCTTAACTCAGTTGTTATGACGCAGAAATAGATGTGGCGGTGGTGCCGCCGGAGTCGAACCATAAAGGGTTCTACCACCTTCAATTAAATAATTCTCAATAGACAACAAACAAACTTGTCGCGTCGTCTCATTAGCATGCCGGAGTAGTAGTTCGTAAAATCGTTATCCACACTGTCTGTACGAAAGAAAACATAAAAATATTTCAAACACGAATTCCGTATCTGGACTTTTTAAGCCAAGTGCTAACGTTCCGAAATTCGTATAAGCAATTTCAAACGTGAAACATTTATGAAAAAGACATTTTGTATTTCTTTTTGGCGCCAAATCGGTAAAGAGCGTTCATGACGCTATTTTCGCTAGCAATTAACCCGAAAACGTGAGATTTTTTAAGTTTTCACGTTTAAAGATAAGTTAAGTAGAAGGATAATTCCCAGTTTAAAGTTTAGTACCTGTATGACTGAGGTTTGCTCGGTATATTTTTTTAAACAATGTTTTCTCAAAAATGAAACCTAGCTAGATCGATTTATTGCCCTCTGCGTGCTGAATTTCATGAAAAATCGTTGAAGCAGTTTCAGAGATTAAGATTATATACAGGGTGAATTTTTAAAACGGGCCTTCAGGGCCAAATTCGAAACTATAAGGATTAGCGAAAAATGCTGAAAGGAGTTACGAGGCCGATTTTGATAAAAACTAAAACTGCATCATTAGTTTTTTAAAATATTTTTTTCCTTAGCTGGGAATCGAACGAGTTCATTTTGAAAAAAATTACACCTCTATATTATTCCACTATCTGATAGTGTCGCTTATAAGGATCAAATTCTGGGAAGTAATGTTATGTGACAAATTAAAGGAAAAGGAAAATTTTGAAGAAAATACGTATTTTTCCATACATTGGCATACTAATCCTTAAGGATTATACATAACAAATGATTTATGTATAATTCTTTAGAAACAGACATAAGTCATACCATTGAAGAATTTGTTGGTTAATCAACTAATTATTCGATGTTATGACTATGACATACGGCTTAGTATGAGAAAGTAATAGTTTGGCAAATAAGTTACCGCCGTTTTTAGGATTTATTTTTTAATGAAAATAGATAACTGATTAAATAGTAAATTCCTATTGTTTGTTGTTTACAACTTCGTTTCAACGTTAAATATGATTTTCTATATCTCTTTTTTTAAGTAATCACTCGGATTTGACTCTAAAAAGTAATTCTCGCAAATTGTCAACTTTACATCTGTATTAAACGAAACTCCGCCCATAGCAAGTAAATCTATTTTAATGGTCCTAAAAATAACTTTAGCTAAGTCGGACATAAAAAATAAAAATTATTGGGAAACATAACGTCAATTTCGAATGATAAGAAACATTGAGCCAAAAAAAATGTTTAAAGTAATGAATGGCGGGAACTTAACTGCCAAATTAATATGAAAAAATATGTATTTTCTTAAAATTGAGGCTTTTCCTTTAGTTTGTCATGTATCATTACTTTCCAGATTTTGATCCTTATAAGCAACACTATCAGATAGTGGAATAATATAGAGGGTGCATTTTTTTTCAAAATGAACTCGTTCGATTCCCGGCTAGGGAAAAAGTTATTTTAAAAAAGTAATGATGCAGTTTTTTGTTTTTATCAAAATCGGTCTCGTAACTCCTTTCAGCATTTTTCGCTCATTCTTATAGTTTCTGATTTGGCCCTGAAGGCCCGTTTTAAAAATTCACCCTGTATATACAAAAATTGCTGCATTGGCGATTATAGATATTTCTAAAATATTACTTGCGTATTTACGTATAACAACTTATAGCAGAAGTGTAGACCTGATTTGTTTTGATTTGAAAGGTTTTGTGATATTATATTCTCAGGAGCAGCGACGGCTCTCTGTTCAGAAAGGACTCGTGAACTGTTAAGTGACAGATGATCATTAAAGCAGGATCTAAAACATTGGGTACCGAAATCATGTCTACATCCATTTCTTTTCCCTTGAAATAAATATGGCATTGAGTATTCTGTACGAAATTTAAGTGACAGGCAAACATATTCAATTTATGTTAAGTGATATCTGTATAGGCAGCTTATATATTTGTAAATGGACCAAACAGGATTGTATTCGCTGAAGATAGGTAACCATAGAATCCTGGACAGATATCGTTGGCTATTGGACTCAATCCTCAACGGTACCTGTGCCAAAGATGCGTTGCTTCCCGTCAGAACTAAGACATTCCAGTCTATATCTTGGCTCCTTTAATACAAAACACAGCAGCGCTTAACACTACTGTTTAGGCAAAGGTATAGATGATAGTGGTATGTACCGTCACACACGAAATCCGAAGAATTCCAACAACTTTGATGGTAGTAACACCTTTTGTGGTTCAACACCAGCGACACCACCGCTACACCTATTTCTACCTTAAACAGTGTTAAGAGCTGCTGTGTTTTGGTTTGATTAATGCGGTAAGAAAGATAAACTTTTCCGAAACGTTCCAGCTTAGTTCTCGGGGGGTAGCCGTGCATCTATTGCCGATCTTAGGTAGGAATATAATCCTATCTGGGGTTTATTACAGATGTCCATGGGCAGCAGTTCGCAGGCGTAGTGGGCGGCAGTATCATGTGAATTTCAGGCTCGTATGCTACTCCTATACATATTATAAAAAACTTAACTTTCCTCCAATAATCAAAAAAATTTTTGTTACTGATAAACGTAGACCTTAAAAACAAAAACAAAGGGTCCGTAAACAAAGGTTATACGTGTTACGTAATATACTTTCACTCTAGTGACAAATTGTGGAGATTTATCTCCCCGACATGATATAGTAGAGAAAGAGTGTTTTTGATCCTGAGAAACTAAAGTTCAAAAATATATAATTCAGCATTTTGTTATGTATCGTAAGTAGAAATTAATATAATTATAATTTTGCGGGGTATTGATATTGTATTCTTAAAGTATTCTTCTTTATGTAAATCGTATATAATCGTAATCTGTATTAATTTGTATTAATTTCAATAAAGAAGCCGACATAATTAAGTAAAAAATATATTTATTACCATTTACAGTAATTATGTATAAGATTTTATTTTATTTTGTCTTACTAACCCTTTATAATTTTAAAGGTTAATGAATAGTTGATAATAAGGCTAAGAATATTGTGTATTATAATTAACACATCGTAATTATTAGATTTTGTTTTGGTAAGCGTAACTTTTATTTTTATTTTAAAGGCTCATGAATAGTTGATAGAATATAGTGAACTGTTATTTTGTATTGAAATGTATTACGTTTATTTGGTTTGGATGACAATGCATGATTAGATTAGTGACGTCATTTTAAATCCAATATGGCTGACGCCCCAACATGACAGCTGCATTATTTTTTAACCGCCCCAATGACATGAGTATCAAATGAGAGGGTTTTCTGTTAAGAAAAGATAAAAGAAGGAAAATATAAAATTGTATAGAGCTCCCTATGGCTCTACACATTGTCAAGATTTCCATACAAAAACTCTCATCCCGCTTCGCACATTTTTTTTTTGGATGGGTTGACATTTGACTTATAAGTATTTTAGATGGATTTACTATCAATGTATAATAAATAATATACATAGAACATTTTCCTTCCATATCCGGTCCATTGCTACTATACTCCTAATTTAATATCTTTGAAATCCAAAGTTTCCAGAAAATATCGATATTCAATCATTTATCACTTAATCCAATAAAGTACCAAATCCTTAATAGTCTAAAACCGTCACAATGATAAATCCACGCACGGCCGCATCTCGATCCGATTGTATCTTTCTTATTTTCCGTATAAACTGTCCTAGATAAAACACGCCTTCGACTAAATCCGTGATAAAAAATATAGGGGTGGGCGCTGAGCGATCGCAATCTCTTGTCGAACCCTCGTTGTGGACAGTGGACGGGTGACGTAAACGAAATTCGAATAATGCATCAAGTTTTTTGATGTGATCGTAGTACCACCGCAGCAGTTAGATATATTTCTTTCATAGCCGTACTATAAGTTGTTTAGTTCTGGTTTGAATGGTGTAGTGAGTCAATTGTAGTGTGTGTGGGTAGGTAGGTATTTGTCTTGAGCGCATACAAGACTATCCTTATAAGGTATGAGGCAATGTTTGTTCAACCGTCGGCCCGAGCGTGGTAGCAAATAGCATTGCTATCAGTTCCGGGGATACTTTTTTATAATACAAGAGTAGCAGACGAGCGTGCAGTCCACCTGATGGTAAGTGGATACTGCCGTCGATGGACAACGGTAATCAACCCCAGATAGGATTAGATATTCCCACCTGAGGTCGGCCACAGATGCGCCGCTACCCCTGAGGACTAAGCTGGAACGCCTCGGAAAAGTCTGTCTCCCTTACCACACACTTCAAAACGGGACACAGCAGCACCTAACACTGCTGTTATTAGGTAGAAATTGGTGTCGCGGTGGTGCCACCGGAGTCGAACCACAAAGGGTTCTACCACCTTCAACCATTTTTACCCACATCTTCACACAAAAAGAACAGGATTAATTTAAATATTAAAGAACGCACTACTGCATAGATTACTTAATTTAAAAACCGAATCCAATAAAACGCTGATGAATAAAACTCAAATAACTGCAATCAATGCAATCAAAATAACCTAATTTATATTCATAACACGTATGTACCACGTCTGCGGATTCTATTCAGATATGCCATATGATACTTATTCATCACTTAGCTACCTACATAGCGAATCAAAGTGGAGTAACCTAATTATGCATGCATTATTAATGTTACTATTTTATTGCTTTTCCTTAGTGGAATATTTCCTGTGCATGTGTGTCTGTCTGTTCGTCTTTTATGATTATGTTGATGGTGGTAGAACTCTGTGCGGTTCATGGCCCCACCACCACTTCTTTTTCTGACTAATAACAGTGTACAGCGCTTCTGTGTTTCGTTTTGAAGGGTGTGGTAAGGGAGCCATAGTTATCTGAGGCGTTCCAACTTAGTTGACCGGGATAGCCACGCATCTGTGGTCAACTTTAAGTAGGACTATCTTATCTGGGGCAGTTGTCCATATTTTCCATGGGTAACAGTAGCCACTTATCATTAGATGGACTGCATGCTCGCTTGCTACTTCTATGTATATTATAAAAGACATAGTCTACACCGTATGCGAAGTATAGTCTCTTAGAGATCAAACAATTTGAAAATAGTGTACAAAACTTTTAGAAGAGTAGGTTTCTCTACAATGTTTAATTACATAATTATAAGCTAGAGGTTATAAACGTATAAGTCAAGTGTTTGGAAATTTCAAATTACAGCAAATTACTAATACTATCAGGTCCGAGGTTCGAATTTTCTGCACGCAACTTGATTTCTCAATATTATGTGCGTATTAGGGATTAGAAATTATTTAACACTTGCATAAACGGTGACGGAAAACATCGTGAGGAAACCTGCATACTTGAGATTTGTAAACATTCTCAAAGGTATGTGACGTTTATAATACGCACTTGGCCAGCGCGGTGGACTATGGCATAACCCTTCTCATTCTGAGGGGATAACCGTGCCCAGCAGTGGGAAGATAATGGCTTGACGACAAGTAATACTACAGTTTAAATATTTATATTATTCTTACCCTTGTAATACATAATATTGACCTACTAAAACATCGGTTATATGAAACTGACATTTAATCCGACCCAGAAACTGACCTCAGCCTAAACTCTTAAAGACAACCCTCTTTGAGCCGGGGATTAAGAAAATACACGTAAGGTACAAAGTCGAGTAAGCGATAAAGGTAAACCCATTTTAATTCCCGGCATACCACATGAGTTGCCATTTTTTGCTCATTTCAATTCAAAGACGTGCAGTAATCAAAAAGGGTCGTTTAAATTTGATCTACGTAGGCGAACTTAATTTAGGGTAAAGTAAGTTCAAATCGAGACGTTTAGGATACCAAAGAGTTGCTTACAAATCTATTTGTTGGGATAAAACCTTTGATAAAAATAAACCGGATTATTTATTTGGATCACAAACGGATATGTTTTGATAGACGTCCAATAATAAAGCAATGTACGCAGAGATTTTGAGGCACCCTTTAATTTTGTTTATTTAAAAAGATATAAGATTTTTTTTCGTAATATCATTCGTTTACTTTGAACCGTTGAGATTTTAAAGGCCAATCAGTACCCTTACCATGAGTTTTCAAAACATCCAACAATTTTACGGTACGTTTACTCAATCTATTATTCTGTCAAAACGTAAAAACTCATGGTAAGGTACAGTTTCCTTAAAAAACAAAAGTGCCTGTAAATTTTAAATCTTTAGAGGCTATGATGAAAGATACTCCAATAGAAACGATGTAAAGGAAAGCATTCTGAATAACTGGTATTCCATCTGATAAATATTTTATTGTACGAGGTATGCGAAGGTATCCCTTAAATGTTTAGAATTTCCTTTGAAGATTGAATGAAACGTTCTCGGTGGTTGCAATAAGGATTAGAGAGATAAGAAGAGGTTTAAGTACTTTGAAGAGGAAATCTGACCGTCATTTTTAGATTTCCGAAGTCTTTTCATAAGAGATTTATTTTATTTTCGTTGTAACTCCAAATAATACCTACTGTAACTAGAATATTTGTTCGCTTTGAAGATTATGTTACGTAGTAAATATAAGTATAGGTAAACAAAACAACGTTCTGATACTAAGTATAAAAACATATTCGCTTTGAATTTCATAGTGATTATTATTATAATTAAGTATAAAAATATTATTGTGTTTATATCTACAACTAATATTACAAAATAAGTACTTTTTTGATATAAGATCTTAATCTGTATAAAAAATACAATTAAAAGATCTCTTCGTAAGAAGTGGATAAGGTTGTTCGTTAAAAATAGATATGCCTATAAAATAAGTTTTAAATCTTTTAAGCGAAAGATTAACAACGAAGATTTTACGAAAGGTTTCCTTTATTTACCGAAATTATTTAAGTAGCTTCGTTAGATGGAATCTTATTAAATTTGTACTATTTTACTAAGTTTAAAAGATCTAAAATATGAGTCTAAAACGACGAAATCCGGTTAAACCATAATGGAAACAGCGCTGCCTATAAAGAAATTTCAAAGCTTGAACAAAAGATTAATAATCCGGCATGTGTGTTTTTCGAGTGCAGTTGAAGCAAAATAATTCGTGGTCGTAGCTCTCAGCGAGTAGAATTTGATTGCAACATCGAGTATGCTTTGCTGGGTTTTACAAAGCATATCTCGAAAGTGGGGCAAAGTTTCACCGTTAAATATTTGCAACCGCACACTTTCAGTTTCAAATATTTTCGAATGTGATGTTGAGTTTAATTTTTAAACGCAAAACTAAGTGTATGTGGTAATACGTACTTAATGTTTCACAACTCAGTATATTTTTCAATTTTCGGAGTTTTGAGTTAAGTTGCTTCTTATCGAGTTTAATTTTACGTGAGATTCAAATATCGACCAGACCTTGGAATTTATAAACAAGCCATAGAAAAAACAAACCTGCACAAATGAGATCAATAATGTGTTATTTCCCTCAGGAATACTCAAGAAAATCTTATTTTGGCATGCAAGCCTTGCTAAATATCCGCGGCAGCATAGATGATGCATTTAAATGTCTTTACATCAGTACGAAACTATTACTATTACTACCTATAAAGAAATTTCAAAGCTTGAACAAAAGATTAATAATCCAGCATGTGTGTTTTTCGAGTGCAGTTGAAGCAAAATAATTCGCGGTCGTAGCTCCCAGCGAGTAGAATTTGATTGCAACATCGAGTATGCTTTGCTGGGTTTTACAAAGCATATCCCGAAAGTGGAGCAAAGTTTCACCGTTAAATACTTGCAACCGCAGACTTTCGGCTTCAAATATTTTCGAATGTGATGTTGAGTTTAATTTTTAAACGTATAAAGTTTAAGTGGTAATACGTAGATACTTAATGTTTCACAACTGTGTATATTTTTCAATTTTCGGAGTTTTGAGTCAAGTTGCTTTTTATCGAGTTTTAATTTATGTGTCATTGAAGTATCGAGCGTAATTTGTTAAACATGGCCTCGCAGGTCTTGGAATTATAAACAAGTAATCGAATACAAGAAACCTATAAAATTAAAATATAATATTTGAAGGTGGTAGAAATATTTTGTGGTTCGACTCCGGCGGCGCCACCGCCACATCTTTGCCTCATAACAGCAACGTTAAGCGAAGGGTATGGAGACATACTTTTCTGAGGTGTTCCAGCTTAGTCTTTAGGAGTAGCGGCACATCTGTGGCCGACCTCAGGTAGGAATATCTAATCTCATCTGGGGTTGATTACAGATGTCCATGGGCGGCAGTAGCCACTTACCATCAGGTGGACTGTATGCTCGTCTTCTACTCCTTTATTATAAAAAAAACAACCTATATATTACCATTTTTATTTACGTGTACAAAATGACCAATAAATGATACCTTCTGTGATTTATTCAAGAGTTCTAATCAGTCATGTCTTTGATATTCAGATTACAATGAACTGCAGTGGAAAAGATTCGATTTGAAGCCTCAAGGCACCCTTCTCGATTTAATTAACCGCTTAGGTTTTAGCTATTTAGTAAAGCTGGGAGGATTACGGATTTAAATGAAACGCTTTCATCCTGGTTAAGGAACTCACTGACTTGTACTGCTAAGAGATATGACAGACGATAAACGATTTTCTTGCTGATCAAGGAAAATTCTTGGCTCGGAATTGCAACGATTGCGGAAGTACTTTATAAGTAATTACATAGTCTAGGAAAAAATTAAAAGTTCGAAACATAGCTCTTCAGTCAGGACGTACTAATCAACGCAGTGTTAAAAAACCTTAAGATATCAACGTTGATATTATTATTTAAAATAAATAGTACAAGCCTAACACAATACAACTACAATAATAGTTAAAAACAACAAACAGATAATACCTACATTAGCAAAAATCTATTCAGCTATTTTATTTATACTTTGCGTGGTTTCATCCTCTATTAAGCGCTTTAGTGGATTAATTTAAAAAAAAAAAAAAAACATTTAATTAGAAACTCCTGTCCTCTACGGTGATATCCTTATAGCTCTTAATAAAAATGATGGTGGAATTCGGCCCATAGCCGTTGGTAGCAATATAAGAAGATTGAGCTCAAAACTTTGTTGTCGAAAGTTTCATTCTAGGATTACTGATATTTTGAAGCCTCGACAACTTGGTTTTGGGGTCAAAGGTTGTGAGGCTGCTGCACGTACTTTTTTAAGTGGAGTCGATGATAGCGTTTTTTTAAAACTTGATATTCAAAATGCTTTTAATTCGATCCATAGAGGTGCCCTTTTATCTGAAATTCAAAAAGAAGTACCTGAAATTTTTGATTATATCTGGCAATGTTATGGCGCCCCTACTAAATTAATGTTTGGCAATATTGCAATCGACTCCTCCGTAGGATGTCAGCAAGGCGATCCTCTTGGTCCAGTTATTTTTAGTTTGGCTATAAATTCCATTATTAAACAATTAAATTCTAAATTGAATGTATGGTACCTTGATGATGGCACTCTAGGCGGTACTGCATCTACTGTATTTGAAGATTTCAAGCGAGTCATCGATCATTTCGGTTTAATTGGTCTTAAAATAAATTTATCTAAATGGGAATTGTTCATTTCTAATCATATTACTCCAGGTCATTCAGACATAGTAGCAAAATTCACACCAAATATTTCGATAAAATCTACTCATAATCTCACATTATTAGGGGCTCCGTTATTTGAGGATTCAGTTACGTCTATAATAAATTCTAAATTAGAACTTTTTAACAAAACATCTGGTCGTCTTTTTGAAATAAAACCTCACTTGGCTATCTACATTCTTCGCCTTTGCCTTTTTACACCTAAATTTCTTTACTTGCTCCGTTGTTGTCCTATTTGGAAATTCCCTTTGGTTACAAATATCACAGATAATACTTTGAAACTGTGTATTACAAAAATTTTAAATTTTGATGACTGCTCTTGGAGACAGGCTTGCCTTCCAATTAAATTTGGAGGGTTAGGAATACGATCCACAGCAAGTGTGGCCCTGCCGGCTTTCTTGGCTTCCACTCACAGTTCGTCATCCCTCATCAGCAAAATTTTAAACATAGACATAGCTGATGTTCGGGTGGCGAGCTTGAGTGAGGCCGTGGAGACTTGGAGGGCCGCATTTCCTTTGGAAAATATTCCCGTGGATGATGCTTCGCAACAAAAAGTTTGGGACTTGCCCGGCATTTCATCCACGTTTGCCTGTCTCCTTGATCATTGTGTAGACGAGCGAGCAAGACTTTTGGCTGTTTCCGGAAGACTCAGGCCACTGGATACACGCACTTCCCTCCCAAAATCTTGGCACCATTCTGGATGCTTCGACACTGAGAATTTCAGTGGGTCTCCGGGTTGGTGCCAAGATTTTTGAACCTCATCGTTGCCTTTGTAGCCGAAGCGTGGGTAAGTATGGCCGACATGGTCTGTTCTGCTCCAGGAGCGCTGGCCGTTTATATAGACACGGCACCTTAAATGATTTAATCCGTAGGGCTCTTGTCACCGTCTCTGTACCAGCCTCACTAGAGCCAAATGGTTTGTGCAGAGACGACGGCAGGAGACCTGATGGTGCAACTCTGGTGCCGTGCAAATTAGGTCGTGCCCTGGTGTGGGACGTTACATGTGTGGACACACTAGCCCCAACCTACATACATGACACCTGTAGTAGTGCTGGGGCTGCAGCCGACCGCGCTCAGTTTCTCAAGCGCCGCAAATATTCTTCTAGCTATCTCGCACAAAAAATTAGCCTCGCTATACAGCGAGGTAACGCTGCCAGTGTTCTGGGCACTATGCCACAAGAAAGGCTTTTGGACGACATTTTTATTTTATAAGTTTAATTTTGTTATTATTTATATTTTAATTTAAAATGGTTATGTCTAGGTAATTTAATTATTTGTATATATTTTAATTTGAGCTAATTAGTATTGTTAAGAATGTTTAATATACACTTAGCCAAGTGTATCAATATGGTTAGTAACAATATTTATCAGGCAGCAATGACCTCTTAATACCTTAAATAAACAGTAATTTGGCATTGTCAGAAATGGAACTTGGTAAACAAAATTTCTATACGATATTTTGAAAGGCACAGCTCGTGTCTACAGTTCATCATCATCATCATCATCATCAAAACAACCCATTATTGTCCCACTGCTGGGCACGGGTCTCCAAGTGAGAGGGATTAGGCCATAGTCCACCGCGCTGGCCAAGTGCGTATTGGTAGACTTCACATACCTTTTTCCTCATGATGTTTTCCTTCACCGTTTAAGCAAGTGATAATTAATTTCTAAAACGCACATAATTTTGAAAATCAGAGGTGCGTGCCTGGGATTTGAACCTCGGACCCCTCGATCGAGAGGCCGAGTTTCTTAACCACTAGGCTATCACTGCTGTTTGTTCTACAGTTGTGTTACGGTAAATATACATTTATATGCATTGTATAGGAAAATACTAATTATCTCCTATGCTACTTGTGTGACACACTCTAACACACACTAAGTTTAAGTTGTAAACGTAAATTAACCCTTAACATGGCGATAATCTTTTCAAACCAATTGAAATTGAAATTTGTCATTTAATCGTAAATATGTACGAGTTGTACCTACCACGTATAACCAGAATTTGTCAAATAAATATTATTAATTTGATAGTTAAATAGAAAATGTAGGTAAAACGGTTAATGAATATAAATTCAGTTGAATTAAGGTCTCCGTTGGCGTTATAAAGTTAATTTATTATGCTGACGTTATCGTGTTTCGAATGTTAGATTTCTAAATAGAGAATAATTTGTTACTGCTAATTCAGTGCCTATTATTTGCTTCATTTATTATAAAACAATATTAATCTTCGAATCACATTTGAAAATTGAATTATTCGTTTACCTACATACGGGTTTTTGCAATTAAAATAACGGTAGATAGTATTAGAATTAATAAATAAATCATATACTAAATACATATAATATAAAAATAACAGAAGAAAATAGTTAATAATATTAAGAGAAGAGAATTTTGCTTATTGAAATAAAAGTTAGAAAATAAAAATTCAATTTCTAAATATTGAAGTTCTAAACTTGGTTATATTTGACTCAACGTTTGAAACAGTCCTCATTATTGTTAACCCATTAGTAACTGTTTTACATCTGAAAACAGGTTTGAAACGATATTTCAAACCATGTTTCCAACAATTTTCTACACCAACAGTGTTAACAAAGTTCGCAAACAAAATACTAACATTATACTAAATGCTATCCGAAACCCGTTTCACAAAGCAAAAAATGTTATACAAGCAATTTAACACGTAATTAATTTTACTAAAATGTACGAGTATCATAATTGAAATGAATTCTACAGAAACATCATATCATAATCCCTATTTCTGCCTAATAACAGCAGTGTTAGGCGCTGTTCTGTTCCGTTTTGAAGGATGTGGTAAGGGATACTATTCCGGGGCGTTCCAGCTTAGTCCTCAGGGGTGGCGGCGCATCTGTGGCCGACCTCAGGTAGGAATATCTAATCCTATCTGGGGTTAATTACAGATGTCCATAGGCGTCAGTAGCCAGTTACCATCAGGCGGACTGCATGCTCGTCTGCTACTCCTATATTATATATAAAAACTTAGTCTGTAAGCAACATGTTACTAAAGATGGGTTAGAAATTTAAAGTATATAAATAAGTGTGGCCTGTATCCAGCAGTGGACCTTAAAAGGCTGATGGATGAAAAGTCTATAAGTTGCTACATTGTGGGCTAAGCTAAGGAGCGCTTAACACTGCTGTTATTAGGCAGAAATAGGTGTGGTGATGGTGTCGCCGGAGTCGAACCACAAAGGGTTCTTCCACCTACAAAGTTGCTTATAGAATACAGTGTTAAACACGCACGTTAAGACCATTTATGTTGAAAAAACATATGAAATAGGCCTTTGCGAAATTAGTTATGAAAAGGTTACAATCTTGTTTGGCCTCGGTCTATTCGCACCAGCCTATATTATTAGTCAACTGTAAATTTGCTTATACAAATTTGCTGATTTGCTAACGAGCTTCGCTATAAATTATCGGTGTGAATAAACAGATTTAACTAATTATACTTGACGCCTATGTTTTTACTATCTAAAGGCTATAATAAAATTGCAATGTGAAATATGTATAGTGACTATGTTTCTATAAGGTATCATAAGGAGCTGAACACCCTAATTTGAAGTTATATAAGGATCACACTTCTTTGCACAGTCTGTTGATCTGCCTATTTTTAGAGGGCTTATTAAAAACTTAAGCCAACTTTAATGAGACACTAGCTTAATAAATAACAAGGATAGCAGATTAATTATGATAATTAGGCAGTGATAGCCCAGTGGTTAAGAAACTCGGCCTCTCAATCGAGCGGTCCGAAGTTCAAATCCCAGGCACGCGGAAATTATGTGCGTATTAGAAATTAATTATCACTTGCTAAAAACGGTGAAGGAAAACATCGTGAGGAAACCTGCATACCTGGGAAAGTTATGTATTTAAAAAAAAATGTCAAACGTATGTGAAGTCTACCAATACGCACTTCGTCAGCGCGGTGGACTATGGCGTAATCCTTCTCATTCTAAGAGGAGACCCGTGCCCAGCAGTGGGACAACAATGGGTTGATAATGAAAAAAATGAATGAATTATGCTACATTAAAAAAACCTAACCCAACGTAACCATAATTGACCCACATTATAATTTCCATTATGTAGTTCTATATTAGGTATTGAACACATTGTAACAAAAACAATATTAACCTATTTTACTGGTTCCTCTGCGCATACTGTATTTATGTAACACAAAGAAAACATGAGACCTAAAGTAGGTATTCAGAATAAAATACTTGTACATTTTCTCTTTTACATTGCAACAAACAAACAACAGCAGTTACCTCCAATACAGATCCGATACGACGAAATAAGCTATCATTATTCTAAACAACGTGGCATATTTATAGATGCCATGACGGCACAATCTGTTTCCTGACAATAAAATATGGCGGAACGCCTTACAGTTCTGACCTAGCTTTACATTGGCTGGAACAGGGTTAGCTCAATAACAAAGTACTCGATTACAATATTATTGGGAGTAGATTTACATTGTACAGTGTTGTAGAAGTATAAATTTCGTAGTCTAATGATGTTAGTGCAGATGATAAGTGTATGTATGTAACATAGATTAGTAAAGATTACTCACTCCTAACTAGAGAATGTACCCAGTTTTGAGAATTGAAATACTTGCGTAAAAAAAGTTTTGCCACGTCTCCGTGCTAAAATATCCCTAAAATATTTGAAATAATTATTTATTTATTATGTAAATTCATGTAAATTACGCAGTATTAGTTATTTATTCGTAAATTTTCTCTAAAAATGTTTTTATTTTTCAAGAATTCAAAAAAAGAACTTACGATAATAAGCCATTTGTGGCTTCATACAATTTCAAGGCGGCGAAGTATCTTTACTAATCTATGGTATGTAATGAAAGGAGCAAAAAATCATGATGGTAACCTGATGTCATATTTATCATTCATGGAAATGTATAACTGACTTGAATTTGAAGAAGAGTGGGCCTCTTGACTAGTGTCATTTACCACATCATTAAAACTATACGTAAACGATTAACGCTCATAATTTCTCACCAAATCTATATAAAAGAGAAGTTGTTTGCAGATACGAAGAAAACCTGAGAACTGAAATTGGGATGCCTAAGTCTCTTTCATACATCAATACTGCACTATAACGGTGATGGCACTGAAAAACAGACACTGGAGTACAGGACGCCCCCCGACCAGGTGGACTGATGACTTGAAGCGGACGGCGGGTAACCGCTGGATTCAAACTGCTCAAGACCGGTCGGAGTGGCGCAGATTAGGGGAGGGGTATGTCCAGCAGTGGACTAGTAAAGGCTGATGGATGGATGGATAGATGCCGTAGAAGTAGTAATATAAGTAGAAATAGGTGATGTTGGTGAAATTGTTACGAATTCTTAAAACAATAAGGTAACAGTTATATGAACAGTTGAATGAACAAAAAAGCATTTTTATAAACATATACCGAAGGTTTCAAAATAACTTTAACAACGAATGGGAAATTGAAAGCTGTAGATTCTCATTTATCCTTCGTATGAACGCATATGTGCCATTAATCTTTATACTGGGAAAGTGGCACTTAAGTTGTACACCATGTGTGATGTAAGTGAAGGGAGCGACAAATGTTACGAAGAACATAAAGTAAATACACTAACTAAGGAACCGGCAGTGGTGAAAAGTTTTCTTGAACAAGAAAAATGTTTTCAACAATTTTGCTTCATATTTTCACATTAATTTATTTTGGAATTAAAACCTAATAGAAATAATTATATAAAAACAAAGAAAAAATAGCTCTAATGTGTTGTCTCTATTTTTTTTTTTTTTTATTTTTTTTTTATTCTAAAAATCCTCTGTGGTTCTACTCTGGCGGTACCACCGCCACACCTAATAAAAGAACAGATAAGATAAGATTCCTAACTGAGGTCAGCCACAGATGCGCTGCTGCCCCTCAGAACTAAGCTAGAATGCCATGGAACATTCCCCTTACCACACCTATCAAACCAGAAAACAGTAGCTTAACTGCTGCTGCGTGGCAGTGGTGCCACCGAAATTGAACCACAAAGGGTTCTAGCGTCCACTATTACCACCAATGGCCACGCATCCATCTGGCGACCACGACCGACGTTAACTTCGCAGATCAGTTAGATAGATAGATAGATAGATTATTAGTTACGTTACACAGATGGTTAAGTGCGCACTTAGAATGTTGTAATTAATGTCTATTCATTCTGAGTCTATCTAGACAGGTCTCAGGTGACTTTCATGTGTTCTGAGTATGTAGAAACCGTTCGTTCGTAATTATTTCATTTCAAATTTGTTGTACAATATGAGTGTTCATTACCAGTTCTCGTAAGCGGCTTTTTGAACCGTTAATGCTTTAAGCGTTTCAAAAGGTGCCCTTTTGTGAAATATTCTTTGGATGTCTTTCATTTACCCGCTCTTTATATATTAATGGGTTGAATGGTATGAGTTGAGCTTTATATTTTCCATTTTATCGCCGTTTTATTTGATATGTAAACAATCTTGACAAGCGAGTTGGTATATTTTCAAATGTTCTCTGTGCCCTTACCATGAGTTTTCAAAACATCCCACAATTTTACGTTACGTTTACTCAATCCATTATTCTGTTCTGTTTGCTTCAGTAAACTGAGTAAACGTAACAATAAGTGCTCAAGTCTTTTTGTCTGCCTCATATGTTCGCAAAAAAGAGAGACAAAACATAAAGCGCCATTTTGTCAATTTAGACATTTAATGTTACGTTACTGACACTATAGTTCTGATACAATCCTCTAGGGGCGCTGATTGGAATTTATATGGTCAATTACGTAAACAAATAGCGCTTAGTTGTAAAACAGTAATATCTATCAAAACGTTAAAACTCATGGTAAGGGTACTGAACGTTTTTATTAATGTGTTTAATTAATTTGTACAATTCCGTCAGCAGCGTCGTTTGATTTTATATAATAAGGCTTTGATATATTCATATAGATTTATGTTTGTATATTTTTTAGTAGCTAACAAAAATATTTTAGCTATTACTAAAATTACTCTGTAAGTACCTATAATAAGAACACAACTGCTAAACATATATCATTTAGGCACAAGTTAAACGAATACTACGACAACTTATATGTTAAAATATATAAAGCCGTACGAGATGTAGGACATGCCAAATTATGAGAAATACATACTGTTAGGAACGTCAATAGAAGATAGAAAATTTAATTGTCAAATGAGGGTATTAACTAAAAAGGGGCGTATAAAAAGGCACTGTAGATCGCCTTCTGGGCAGTTATTTTCCGATTATTGTAAAAAAAATGTTACTCTGCCACTTTTGTTGTCGAATCTATAATTTGTATGCTAACTTTGTATTTTTTTTACTTTAACGTTGTTTTTAAGTAACTTCCTGAAGAGTTTCCTGACAATACATTAGTACGCTCGAAAACACTACTCTCCCCAATTAGATACTAAAAAATACGTTTTTCAAATAAAGCTCATTGAAAACGCAAAACAAAAGACATATCAAATTAAGGTTCGTATCCTACTTTCGCTGTATCATTTAAAGCCGTTTCAGTACAGTATTCGCTGAAGCCTTATTTTTCAGCTGGGTGTCCCACTTGCCGAAATTGACTTGGCACTGGAGCACTCAAGTTATTTCGCGAATGTTTTATATGCGTCATTTAACTTATCCGTAGATTGATATGGGCGCCAATTATTATTGTGGTTATAAAGTCTTCCGGTTACAATTTTGTTCGTTTTACTTTTTTAATATTTAGGTATTGTCTTAAATTATAATCTAACTTATCCGATTACTGATACGAGCGTCTATTATTATTTTGGTTATAAAGTGTTTCGGTTGCAATGCTGTTATTTTTTATGTGGCACATAGCATTTATAATTTTGTTGTTTATCTTTTATCATAATATTTCATCAAAAATTAAACTTTAATTTCTAATTATGTAGGGTAAACAAACGCACCAAAATCATATTTGACATTTGTGAAACGAGGTCAAGGCAAATGAAAGTAACTACATTTTTATACTAAGAACTCATATTAAATTATAATTATAGGTACTTGGTACGTGATGTATGTGTCTACGACCTTATATATAAATTTCTCGTGTCACAGTGTTAGTTACCGTATTCCTCCGACACTGCTTTACCGATTTTCACCAAATTTTATATACATATTCAGTAGGTCTGAGAAACGGCTACTATCAATTTTTCGTACCCCTAAGTGATAAGGCTTGTAATACTCTAAGTCGAACTCGAATACTGAAGGTTCCTTCTTAGTAACTGACTTCGACTCACACTTGACCATTTTTAGTCATTGTCAAGATTTCGCAAAATAGAATCCTGTCTAAATTATTTAACTGTACTGTTGGTATTATTTTCCATTTACTATGGTTGTGCGGCAGTGCGTGAAATTAAGAGAATGGAAAACGACCTAAGATTGATGGTTAACATCGACGAAGACAAAGATCATTGTTAAGCCGTTTTGGCATAAACTCAGTGACTCAGTTTGAACAACTACGAGTAATCAATATTTATAAAAAATGTCTTGTATTTATAAATAAAAATTACTTAATCATCAAATGCCTAAATTGAAGCCAGAAACGTGAAATTTGGACAGAAGGTTATGTCGTAGGCATAGGTGAATAGTTAGTACTATAGTTAGGGGGAAGATGAAGCATCTTTTGATATATGGGGATCGAGAGTTTGTTTGTAAATTCGCTAATCGTGAAGCAAATTCATGACCTCGATATTTTATTTGTGGTTAGAAATAATTAAACATCTATTTCACCGTCTCTGAGCCAAAACAGGTGATGTTGCGCAATTTACCTTAAATATTATTAAATGGTATATATTTCACAAAAATGTCAATTAATAATTAATATTTCAAAGTAAGACACGAGACTTTACTCGCACGCATAAAGAAATATATCTGAATAATAAAGTTCGTATTTCTGAAGGTCACGTGTTTATTTAGTAGTCACTAACCCTTTCTTTGTTTGAAAGCTCTGTTGACACGCAGTAGTATAGTAAAATATTAGCATTAAATCATTTTTAGGGTTCCATACCCAAAGGGTAAAAACGGAACCCTATTACTAAGACTCCGCTGTCTAACTGTCAGTTCGTCTGTCACAGGGCTCTAACTCCTGAACCGTAATAGATGGACACTTGAATTTTTTACAGAGTATGTATAAAAGTGGCTACTGTAACATCAAATACAAGAAATAAAATTAATGCTGGTCGCTGTGCAAGACACGGCTAATTCTCGACGTTTTTCGCTTTATATTGAACGGTAATAGGTAGGCAATTCAAATATTCACAATGTATTCACTTCAGTGGCTGCTATAATAACAAATACTATAAATAAAGAATAAATATTGAATAAAACGCAGGACGTAATGTTTACACTTAGACAAATTAATATTAGGTCGTTCAAATATAATGAAGCTTCTCATTTCGTATTTTAAGTAACTCACATTAATGTTTGTAAGTTGCTGTTCTGTTGATTTCTCGTCACTCGCAGCCAGTCGCTCACTTAGTAATACTACAACCAAAATTCATTATTTTCGTCATTCAAATCTATTATTTGCAGTCAATCGTTTAAATACTACCCATAAATAAATAATTAATTCGCCAAGTACGAGTCGAATCCTCCGTGAGCGAGTTCTACTTGCACTTGGCTTGCTTTTGATATCTCTAAGTATGTGTCGCCAAGAAATCTCTCAAAACCGAGATCCTGAACGCGGTAGTCGGTAACTTGTAAACTTCCGCGGTCGTACTATGGTGTCAGCTTCAAATAATCAGAACCGAAAACTTTATTTATGGTTAGTATCCCATAAATAAATAATTAATTCGCCAAGTACGAGTCGAATCCTCCGTGTGCGAGTTCTACTTGCACTTGGCTTGCTTTTGATATCTCTAAGTATGTGTCGCCAAGAAATCTCTCAAAGCCGAGATCCTGAACGCGGTAGTCGGGAACTTGTAAACTTCCGCGGTCGTACTATGGTGTCAGCTTCAAATAATCAGAACCGAAAACTTTGCCATATCTTACACTGACATATAACTTATATGATTTAAGTGACAGTAGTGATATTACCAAATTAATTACTTTAGTAATTTAATACTTACACTTTGACCAAATTAAGTGGATATTATACATTATGGCAAGATATAATGTATAATATCTGAATTTATTACTTTGGCGGTAACTTATATACGAGTACATTAGTAAGCCATTAGATACTATCTCACTATATTATAAATACATCTAAAGTATTAAGGACATGGATGAATTACTCGTTAAACAATTGCGACAGAAGCGCACTAAGCGCGCTAAGCCTGTCGTAAGAAGCGACTAAAAGGGGGCTTCCGGGGTTGCGGGCGGCAAGAGTGGGAGCTCGAACCGTCCAGTATGCTATCCTGGGAAGGACGGCGGTATGTGTAGTCGCATACCGTCGTAATCACCAGATGTTGTGGGAGGAGCGAACGCTCCCCTAAGGCAGAGCCCGATCAGGGCATCGCGCTTGGAGGACTCCGGTTGTGTTCCGTTGGAGATCCCGGAGTTCTTCAACAAGCGCCGAGGACGGCCATCGGGGGGTTTTAGTGCGGTAAAAATCGCACATACCCCCGGCGTCGCTCCCACGTCGTCGAATACCTTTTGAAGGTTTCCCCCTCAAAAAAAAAAATAAAATAGTAGGTGTCTGCTTCAAAAACAAAAGATGTTCAAACAATATTATCCTATTTTATCCTCGTAGTGTTCATTTACGCTATATAAAGAACCTATGTGTAAAATTCCAGCACGCTTAAGTTCAGCGGTTTCCCATTGCGTTGATCTCTGGCACAGCAACTCCCTCATTTAGTCAGACAGTCATCTCGATGTGTATATACGAGTATATATGTACTAGCTGACCCGGCAAACGTTGTGTTGCCATATAAATAAAAAATGTTAAGGATGAACAATCCTTATCACTTAGGTGTAAAAAAATAGATAGTGTCCGATTCTCAGACCTACTGAATATGTATATAAAATTTGGTGAAAATCGGTGAAGCCGTTTCGGAGGAGCACGGTAACTAACACGAGAATTTTATATATAAGATATATTATATAATGTATGTGTAATCTCCTCTTAATTTTCTTTATTTTGACACCCTACTCGATAGATTTAGTTAACTTTTTTAAAACGTGTTACTATTTCGCGAAAAAATTCACCATTTACGGTCTATAAAATATATAACTTCAGTAAATCAAAGTTTCGGTCATTATTTTACCTCGTTAGATTTATCCGTTATATAGTTAGATTAGTTATTTTTATCCAACAAGCCTGATACAAAATGTCATAGTGTTTGCTTCAAAATTGACGATTGTTCAAATGAACTTTTAACCCTTATTTTACCCTCTACGGGGTTGATTTTTCGGAGGGGGATAAATAAGTGCGTCCTTGTTCCTGTCCAGAAAGCCAAATACAAAATTTTATAGTAGTTGCTTCAAAATTAAAGGATTTCAAAAAAACTGTTTTCCCCTATTTTACCCTCATAAGGGTAGAATTTCCAAAAGGCCTTTCTTAGTACTTATTCAAGCTATATAGAGAACCTGTGTGCAAAATTTCAGAACTGTAAGGTCCTTGGTTTAGGCTGTACGTTGATTTCTGAAAAATGAAAAAGTCATTTAGTTAGTCAGTCAGTCGGTCACCTTACTGTTTTATATATATACAAATATGTTTTTATAATGTCCGTTTAATTTCCTTCCATTTGATACCCTACTCGATAGGTTCGGTTAACTTTTTATTTTAAATGTGTTACTATTTCGCGCCAAAAATCCGCCATTTTGATTTTTTTTTACTAACACCTATCTAAGGACATTCGGGTCATTGAGACAAATATAATGACACTTTAACTGTTGAAATTCATCCAGCCGTTTGTTAGATCGGATCAAATAAAGAAAGACAAACATACAAGATACGCGCGAAAAACATAACCCTTCCTTGGCAGTCGGGTAAAAAGGTACATTTTATTTAATATTATATTATAATATTATATTCTTTATATTATTCACGAATTGCATCATTTATTACAGGTTTTTTTAAGTCTAAAAAAACTTACACGCATTTCTACTTGTTTATTGTTTTTTATATCATGTAAGTTAATTGTTTTCGAAGGTGGTAGAATCCTTTGTGGTTCGACTCCGGCGGCACCACCGCCGCACCCATTTCTACCTAATAACAGCAGCGTTAGGTGCTGCTGTGTTTCGTTTTAAGAGGTGCGGTAAGGCAGACAGACTTTTCCGAAGTATTCCAGCTTAGTCCTCAGGAGTAGCGGCGCATCTGTGCCCGATCTTAGGTAGGAATATCTAATCCTATCTGGGGTAGATTACAGATGTCTTTGGGCGGCAGTAGCCACTTACCATCAGGTGGACTGCATGCTCGTCTGCTACTCCTATATTATAAAAAGAAGTAGATTAACTGCAAAATGTCGATCATTGTCATAATATAATCGTAAATCGATTTATATATCCATCAGAATAAAACAGGAAGACAGGCAATATTCTTACAGACGACACGATTGGAAGAAGAAAAATCGCAATACTTTTCAAGTACGCTTGAAAAATGTCCTCTGAAAGCATTTTAAATATTCTTCTGTTTGCTGCTTTTATAGAAATGCACTTGAACTTAATTAGTTTGACAGTCTTGCTAATTTATTTTATGTATGTAACATATTAATAACTTATTATTATTTGTATTTATATTATTATTTGTATTATTATTATTTGTATTTATATTAATAACTCTTTAAATTACTATGAATATTCGAAATAGATTCGTGACAATGGTTCGAGTTGTCAATACGTCAGTCACAGAAAACAGTCCACCAATATCAATGTTACAATCCTCTGATAATTCAATTCAATAGTGTATAATCTTATGCCTGGTCCACATACTTGATGTTTACAAACTCCTAAATTCTACAATCGTTTGGCTCCATCCGCACATTTGATTTGTAATTGTTTGAAAAGTATGTAGACATGAATTTAAAACATAGCTACTTATATAAATTGCAAATTATTTGACTAATAATAATTTGATTAATAATATGTTTAGATCAAAGTTTATCATAAATTATTTATTAGATTCTTACAATACCGTCACGCCAAACGCTAACTTGAGTAAAAATTGACTCGAGAATAGTGAATAATACCTTAATAATATTGTAATACAAAAAAGGTACATAATTTAGTAGTTATATTATATTTAGAAGTAGTAGCTACATTTAGTAGTAGTTAGCAGTTAGTTCCCTATTCCCTAATTAGCAGTTATCGATACTGAGAGCATGCCGGCACTAAAACAATTGCTCAATCAACTGGTCCACAATCTAGTGATTTGAGCGAATTTAGAGCCGGTATCCAGTTAATCGGCTTGGGGTATTATTTGTAATTGCTATTTAATTAATAGGATTGTTTATCCACAGCTGGATGATATAAATGATTATTTGAAACAAATTAATGTGTTTAAGTAACGAAATATGTGCAGAATTGATGTGTATTGTTCACGTGCTGATAACAAACACACGCATTTTGTCAAATGTTGATTTAAAGATATGGAAATAGATGACAGACTGTTAAACTCTAAAACCATTAAACCAATTTTAGCAACCTTCTATGACATTCGTTCTAACTTAGTATTCGACCTAACAGAAACGTAGTGGCCAACCTCAGGTAAAACTCTAATCCTATCTGGGATTGATTACAAATGTTCGTAAACTCTTACCATCAAGTAGACTGCATGTTCGTTTGTTACTTTAAACTTAACAAAACCAAGGATAAAAAATATTCAGGTTTACAGCCATTTACAGAATATTATATTAGAAATATGAAATTGTTAGCTTTACGAATGCTTCCATAACATTCGTATAAAAATAGCTACAATTTTCTCATTCATAATTCATCCAGTTTACGAAGCAACAAATCGAAATCATAGTAATGGAATCAGGACATCGGCAACTCGGAGCGACGTTTGCCCCGACCGTTTTATTTAGAGCACATCTAATTAAAACAGAGACTCGTAGGTATTTTGGAGAATTTAATTAACATAATTGTAGGAATTTAAGGTATTAATGTAATTATTTGAATACAATACGCTGGAAATTGTTGTCTAATAATACGTGAATTCCTATAAAAGCGGTGTAGTGAAGTAAGTAAAATCTCAATTTATATAGCTGATAGAACCAATATGGTTCGACCGGGGAAATACCACTGGCATAACTATATCTAGAGTATGGTAATTCTTGCGTTAAGATGAAACAGTGTAGATGCCACTTTACTTATAACTTCATCGTCTTAGCCCTCAGGAGTCGAAGTACACCTATGATCGGTGTTAAGTAGAACCTTCGTTAAGTATCGAGTTGGTTTCAGATATCCATAGGGGGTATCAATTCACTTATCATCAGGTGGACCGCATGCTAATTTTACTACTTCAAATTAAAAAAGAATCAATAAAAAAATAATAATTTTAAATTAACGAATACTGACAGAATATATTCATTCATAATTCATTCAGTTTACGAAGCAACAAATCGAAATCATAGTAATGGAATCAGGACATCAGCAACTCGGAGCGACGTTTGCCCCGACCGTTTTATTTAGAGCACATCTAATTAAAACAGAGACTCGTAGGTATTTTGGAGAATTTAATTAACTTAATTGTAGGAACAATGTCGCTTGGTCTTTTCCTATCGCTGTGATCATCCCATATTGTATCGCTGTGTGATTATTCGAAGGCTGGAAATTTAATTGTTAACGAGTAGTTCGGCTAGTGGTCGAAAATCGACCATATCGTTGTTTCATTGTTAATTGATGAAGACTAAAATCTCATTTAGATACTCCCGAACAATTCGCCGAATAAATTGCCGAACAATGACAAGTAAACGCCGAGTAAAATTATAGGCAAATAATTCTTTGATCACGCTGGAAATCAGTTATTTTACTTTTGTGTAAATGTCTACCACATACTATCGCCATCGACAATATGTGCCAAAAATTAAAACAATAAATAAAATCCTACAGAATACTGGTGGTACTTGCGTTTATTCTTATGTATTCGGTAATTATGTAAAGCGGTAGAATGTTGGAATTATTAAAGGCGGTTAAATAAATAGAGCACAAATTAATCTTTCTTTATAATATCAATTTTAAATTAGATATCACGACATTTCAATAAAATCGTAGTCGTGAGGTATAACGTCTTACCGTGTACCGGTGTTAATTCGAAATCTCATCTGTTTCGTTCGTCTTTTTAAACCAGTCGGCATCAGTCCGTTAATTTGCGAATCGTTCCGCCTTCGAAATTCAAACCCGTTCTGTTCGAACTTTAAATAGAACTAGACGATTTTGTGTTACTGCGCTAAATTTGTGCTAAACCACATAAAGGATGTGACGTCACAAATATCGCTTTCTGCTACAAAGACTTTTGTTTTTTTGTAACTACAAAATTATTACTTTTGGGAATGAGAAAACTAGGAAAAAACATATTTCTTTAGGTTTTCGTTTCATACTTATAAAAATGAGTTCTAAGAAGATAATTCTAAGCTTAGACGATCCTTTGCGTCATTTTATTAAAATTAATTTATTTTCTTACAAGGCAACAAAAACATCGTAATTTATTCCATTTTAGGCTGAATTATTTTATGAATCGTTTAATATTTGATAAATTATGTAACTAACAATTTTATGTCTTTAAAAGTAAGTGCTTCATTTATATTCATTGCCTTTAAAGTAGTGCTAATTTCTTACATTAGCAGTCCATTCGATTACTTAGTCAACGTTTCGTCCGTAGTGATACAATTGTCTCTTAATTTGCAAAACGTGGATTTTGAAATTCAAATAGCTTCTAGAGTTTAAAATCGAAGACTGGCTCAATACTGTTTCAGTCCGCTAAATTAGTAGCTAACCGCATAGATTAAAGACAGATAGGAATTCGATGCGATAAACCGTCTGAATTAGCATGTCTCTTTGCATTTTTTTGTTTTAGTTTCAAAATAAAAATAAATTAGAGGCATTATGTGTGAGTCTTCGTTCTGTGACACGGGTACAGATATCTATAAATTCTGAAATCTAGAAATTAATAATTTCAGAGTCCGTGTAGCCACGCATCGAACCTAGAACTTTCTACAAGTTTTCTGGCAGAGTCACCACGCCACACGGATAAAAGTAAATGTTCAGTATACATGTTTTACGTAGTTACGAACGAGTTTAAATGATTTTGGAAGACAATTTTGACAGACTCTGGTGCACTCCTAAGCTAAAGCTCCTAAGCTCGTAGTGTATAAATATAAGATAATTCTCACCTTAAGTTATTTGAAGATCCTATTTTCAGCTGCAACAGTTCTTCTTATACAAATTTCTTTCGTAGTGAAACTTCCTTTAATACAGGAAAAGTACCTGTAACAATTATACAAAAAAGATAAAGACATATTTTCAAATAAAATAGGTAATAATAAGTAATACTATGACGACTAAAATTTAAGAACGCTGTAATGATTAGTCGAGCTGTAAATTAAAAATATTTTTTAATTAGAAAATAATATTTTGTTGTTGTGGAGTGCTTAACATAATTTTATTTTTATACTTAAATCACCGCGGCCCGCACTTCTAACATATACTAAATGATTCTCCAAAATATGCAGGTATCTTATTGAGAATAGAAGAATTACTTGTTCTAACTTTTAACGCACCGGTCAATGCTACTTACCAACTTAATACCTTCTACTAAGTATGTAAAGTATTACATGGCAGCATTTTTCTTCAAGCGAACGTGAAAAATACAGTGATCCGAAACTTATGTTACCGCATTCAAGGAAAAGCGCTCGCCTCAAAACAAAGTGTACGAGATCCAAGCAAACTATCGACTTGATCTGATCTCTGAATAGATCCCATTGTAGTCGAACAAGAAGTAAAGGAATATCTTGTAGCAACAATGTTTGATGCGTTCATCTTGACTTAAAAGGTACAATATCTAGTGTTTAATAAGAATAGAAAAAAAAACATTTATCTGTCGTCATCAAATATACTTTTCATGCTATTCTTTTTGATGACCCATGTGATAAAATGATCACAATACAAGTCGGACACGTAGAAAGTTCTGGGTTTGATCCCTGGTTAGGCAACTAAGTGATAAATTTAGATTTCTGTATAAGAATCAGTTGTTTGTGTATTTACGTGGCATCCATAAGAGGATCTCTGGTTGTTATGAGTGGCAAAAGTAAGTATTATTATCGATTATATGTTTAATTTAAACGTTAAATAAAGGCTGTACCTACAACTGCTACATTTTGTACGACAATATATCGCCTGTTTTCTCCGTAACTCCACTGTTTGTATAACAAAAGATTCAATACCGATAGCCAATACAAGCATAGTATTATTAAAGTAAAACCAAAATTTAAATAAGACAAACTTCAAAACATTCCAATTTAAGTATGTCCAAAACCTGACGCTCATCCGTATTTTAGTTTAGTAAAGTTAAATCCAAATCCGAACCAACATTACAAGGTGTTTGAACTTGTGTATAAATCTAATTCAGTTGGATCTCTACGTGGTGCGACAGTTCGACTCCGCTGAGACGAGCACCGGAGCCACGGGCTTCCTTTAACCAAACTATTCCACCACACACACTTGATAGATCGACCGCAGGTAACGATAGAACTGAAATGTTGTGTTTTGTTTATACAATGCTTGGGTAACCAATGTTTGTTCCTCTCTTGTAGTGCTAACGTCAGCTTACGAGGATTTTTGTTTCTATTTACCATCACCACAACTTTTTTTTCCAAATAACAATAGCGTTTATCACTGCTGTGTTCTGGTTTGAATGGTAACGGAGTCTTATATCGGTCATATATCGGAAGGTTCCAAGACGTTAAAAACTTAGTCATCAGGGTTAGCAACGCATCTGTAACCGACGTTACGTTGGACACCAATCTTATCTAGGGTTGTCACATGTATCCATGGGTGGCAGTTGTCACTTACCATTAGGTGGACTGCATGCTCGATTGCTACAATATAAAAAAAAACGCTCCCGTATCTTTAGTTCAGTAAAATTTTAAAGGCAAATTCGAACCAATAACTTGTGTGTATAAATCTAATTCAGTTGGATCTCTACGTGGTGCGACAGTTCGACTCCGCTGAGACGAGTACCGGAGCCACGGGCTTCCTTTAACCAAACTATTCCACCACACACTTGATAGATCGACTGAAACACAGAACTGAAATGTTGTGTTTTGTTTATACAATGCTTAGGTAACCAAGTTTGTTTCTCTCGTGTAGTGTTTACGTCACCTTACATGCATTCGTTTGTTTATATTTACCGTAGCCATGCCTTTATCTGTCTAATAACAACAGTGTTCAGTGCTACTCTGTTCCATTTTGAAGGGTGTAGTAAGGAAAGTGTACTCATCTCAGCTCCCTAATATAAAATAGGTTTATTGTAATATTAAGTGAGTAATAATAAAGTTCTATTTGAGCACGCCTAGTAAATCGAACCATGACTAGCATCCCGTCCCGTAAGGTATGTTTAATAACGTTGTTAAAGATTTAATCAACCATTGATCATAGCGATACGAAATTTTGTTTATGAACGTTTTATAAAGCGGATTGCAACATGACGTTTGTAGTTTCTGGTTATTGAAGACTATAATGATAGATGAAGCCGCTGCGAGTTGTTGTTGTTGAAGACTATATAAAAAAGAAAAATAAACAAATAGAAATGTAGGTACACATACGCGCATGCATACACACACACGCATGCACACACACACACACGCGCGCGCGCGCCCACACACTGTATAATACTTTTTTTTTTTTATAATATAAGAATAGCAGACGAGCATGCAGTCTACCTGATGTGGCTACTGCCGCCCATGGACATCTGTAATCAACCCCAGATAGGATTAGATATTCCTACCTGAGGTCGGCCACAGATGCGCCGCTACCCCTGAGGACTAAGCTGGAACGCCTCGGAAAAGTCTGTCTCCCTTACCACACCCTTCAAACCGGAACACAGCAGCGCCTAACACTGCTGTTATTAGGTAGAAATAGGTGTGGCGGTGGTGCAGCCGGAGTTGAACCACAAAGGGTTCTACCACCTTTAAATATTTTACTTTAAATATTTGTATTCAATGTACAATGTCGGAAGAGCGGGGCGCACCTAACACAAGCATGTAGATTGCTTATCAGGTGGGCTCCAATAACTTTTTATATAGAAGGAAAAACATTGTGAAGAAATAAAAATAAATAAAAAATAAAAAAATAGAATATCTCAAAATAGCGTTATTGCTTAGTATTATGAAACCGCTATTCTGCGAGGCCGTAGTTATAGTTTTGTCTTCTTGCGTATTTCCTCACGGAGTTCTACCTCAAGCAAATGTCAGAAGCGATCGCAAGTCACGTAGAAATAGGCAGGTGACCACTACTAGTCCGAAACTTCGTGCAAAGTCCGAAGTTTCGTCCGAAGTTTCGAGAATTTCATACTCCGATGCACGTACATATGATTATTTTACAGCTAAACCTGCATTGTTTTAAGGCATTACCATCATTATAGAACACAAGAACAATGTAACTCATTTATGTGTTAGAACAAACAAGTGCAGTAAATTTTAATGAACATAAATTATCTTATTCTACTATATACTCATTTGGTATCTGAAACCTTTTTTGTAAAGTAACATAATATAATTAATCAATCCTCACCTACATGAGATAACTAGGTGTACGCAAAAAATACCTCGAAAAAAACTGTTATCTTTATCTGTTCCATTTTGCTAAAAATCTTTCTAATTTCGCAGACCGTAATGAGCAATCGAGCGAATATTCGAACGTTCCCAACTCTTTCATAAAATAAAAGACTTGTCAAGAGCGAATTTGTTTTACACGAGTGGGTTCCGTGTTTAATGAGAATAGTAAAGTAAAAAGTTGTTTTGAAAAATACATTAATAAAGTTTCAAAGCGTGAATTTTAAAAAGCATTCAATTAGCAATAAGGACTATACTGTTTTAATAAATTGTGCTGAGGTATTTTGTAAAAGGAGAAGAAACGGGCAATTACAATTTATGATTACAAATTATGATTTGTATCCGAAGTTCATATTATCGAATACATTATTTGTCTTAAAAATGCTCGTTTCTCTTCTTTATAAGAAACAATATTAAATAAAACAATAAAACATAAAAGTCGTGTATTTCAATGGTTTGATTCGATTCCTGGCTAGAAAATTATCTCCAATTATTTAAAATTAGCACTACAGGGCTAGAAGTATTACAACAACTGCTTTCGACCTTTTTAGCTTTTAGCTTTTAGCTTTTACCTATCGTATTTGACTATTTCAGTAGCAAAATTAATCCTGTATGTTTAATGTCAGACGGCAAGACAACCATGTCTTGTTCCATTTATCCTGAAATGGAGATAACATATGAGCCACAAGAGCGACAGCCTGCCCTGATGACAGTCGGCGACAGTCGTTGACAACAGTCGGAACAAGTCGGTAGCAGCTGCTGACGCCAGCCGGCAACAGTCCATCGCTTAGGTCGTTAGAAAGTGCCACTGATCGTCGGCAACGCAACCCGGCGCGATCTATCGCTCGTATATAAAAGTCGTCAAATAGACGGAACCCTAAAAAGAGTCCGCAATATCACGTTTGAAAGCGAATGCACAGTGAACACCAATCGCCATTGTAATCCTCTTATAAGTACTTACAGGCATTTCCAAGAGTGGAAAATCCAAGATAATCTGTCGACGACATGATTTTGAATTTAGAACTCTCAGTTTTTACATCCACTGAGATGGATTCGAAAGCTCTCGCGGATCAGTGTTCAACCATTCTCGATGGTTGCCGTCAGTAATTCGTAAAAGCTCATAAAAGCTTCTATTCTTTATAACAATCCCCGTTTCAAAGTTTATTCGGCAGGATATTATATGGATTTCAAATGCGGCTCGAAAATAATCGTGTCCTTAGGCATTTTATATTTGAGTTCTAAAGTTATTTTTTAATACTTGGAAAGATTTTGACTATTTGGATAAATGATATGAGTAGTAAATTAAGGTAAAGTCCACTATTTCTGCCTAAAGTTGTCTAGTCCATGTGCCAGTCAAAGCAATATTCCAGTGGTATTGAAATTTTAAAAATTCTCTTCTAAAGCCTTTGGAATGTAAACAAGCTTGATATTCTTTAGTTTATTCTCTAACACCTATCCGATGAGTGGGACAAATCAATGAATAGAGTTATGCGTCTACTTTTAATCTGGAAGTGTTCATCTAAAGCTTTTAACAAGTCGATGAAACGAATGCCGGTCATCCAAGCTCGAGATTGTGCATCATATGTTACAGGAAGCGATCTTAGTAGATTTATCGTTCGGCCAGTTAAGAAATAGGCGTATTAAACGGGATGACGAAGCGTATTAAGCGTTAAGAATGTATGAAAACATGTCTCAAAATGCAGGGACTTGCGTAAAATGGCGTATTATGCGAGAAATAGTATTAAGCGTGATCGTATTAGGCGGGTTCTACTGTACTTACATCTCGTTTTATAAGATTGAACAAGAAAACGAGCTTGCAAGCCACCTAATGGTACGTGGTAACTGTAACTGGTACGCGCATGGATAACTGTAACAAGCCCTTAATAGAACGGAGGTTCTACACAAAGCCGAACACAGATGTGTTATGGACCAAGGACTAATATCCTTTTGTGGTTCGACTCTAGCGGCACAACCGCCACACCTATTTCTGCTTAATGACAGCAGTGTTAAGCGCTGGGCGCTTTGTTCTGGTTTGAAGGTTGTGGTAAGGGAGACTTTTCCGACGCTTTCCAGCTTAGTACCTCCCCGAGAGAATAGAAGAAGAACCAGCAGTTACTTAACCTTTAAATCAAATAAATTCGATCATTTCTCCCCAAACTCAAGAAAAATAAATTAGATATGTAGAGAGGCGTATGATCGTGGGACTATGACGTGCCTAAATGAATTCTTATTAGGGTAACGTCCGAAGATCCTGCAATAATGGATCTCGCGAAAGTGTACAGTCATCATCCTAATGCCCTGAGGTCTATTGTTTTTATACATCTATCGATAAAATCTGGTATAGAAATGATGGGTGACAATTCAGAATTTAGCAAGATAATGACTGTTATTTATTTTTTATTAGTTTGAAAGATTGTTGTCCCTGTAGTTTCGGGACCAGAATAGGGATACGGTATCCCCTGCCTGTCGTAAGAGGCGACTAAAAGGGGGCTTCCGGGGTTGCGGGCGGCAAGAGTGGGAGCTCGAACGGCCCGATAAGCGACCCCGGGAAGGGCGGCGGTATGTTTGGTCGCATACCGTCATACGCACTAGACGGTGGCGACCAGAAGTTTGAAAGGTTGTAGAATATGTATGGACTAGGGAGGTACCACTATTATTTGTAGCGTGGCTATTCTTGCGTTTCGGTGGAAGAGTATGAGTGCTGTGTGACTTATCAGTTTGAAGCGACTATTTTAGTCATTACGCTGTTTGTCCACTGCCACCGTCACCGAGCCGATACCGATTATTAATGACGGCGCGGAAGTAGCGTACATACATTTACTATAGTCGCTTGTCCACCGCGTGTATGTCACCCGAGCACTGTCATACCGGCCGCCGATATTTCGAGTAGATCGGCGTGACCGCTAAGATCGGCACCGATATTTTGACCACATCAAATCACATTAGAACTTGTACATACACTGCCGTCACACGCGTGACAGCAGGAACAAAACAAATCGCCAATATCGGTCGCGGTGGACAAGCTACCGTCGTCACGACATTTTTAAATCGCCCCCAAAATAATCTCGTTCTCGGTATCGGCTCAGTGACGGTGCGGTGGAAAAATAACCTTAGGGCTGGCCTATAGTATAACCACCGGTATATAGTATAGTAGTATGGTGTATAGTATAGTAGGCCCACATAACTCTGTGTCGTTCCCACGGCACCGAGTACCTTTTGAAGGTTTCCCCCCCGAAAACAAAAAAAAAAGTGGCTTTTAGGTAGATCTCTTTTAGGTAGTTCTATATGGAGTTGGTTACAAATTTCCACTTACCTTGAACTGGACGCTCATTTGCTAGTTTAGTCTTATTAAAATAGGTTACGGGTTGCAAAGTTTTGCGTTGGAGATATTCCAAAGTGGAAAAGTCAGATCTTTATATGAGACGTTTATGACGTCATAGGTATTACCAATAAAACCTTACAAGTAGCATGGCCAATTATTCAAAACTAAAGATTCAATTCAATCCAAGAATGTTTGAAAATAGCTTATTCGAATCTAATTATCCGTAGCTTTTGTGATCATCGGAATATTTCTTTAAATTTTAAGAACTCAGCCAACCAACGATGGAGCAGCGTAGTAGAGTACGTTCTACGTTCAACCCAGCTGTGAGGAGAGAAATATGCTCAGCAATGGGTCAAAAAAATTTACAGATATGAAATTCCCACATTCAGAATCCGCCAGTTCAATAAATGAACGACAAAACCTTACCTAAGTATAATAAAACAGACCAAATAGTACATTTCAAAAGAGGACAATAAGCCTACAGGCTTATACAAAAGGCATTATCGTCTTTTTGGCTTGCAGCGCCTTATCCGCTGTCCGAAACGCTCGCCCCAGGCTCCACTTCCTTTGAACCCGGTGGACCGGAAACAATAAACTTTCAATAGATCTTGGACAACTTTTTGGTCGCACTTTACAAAGTATTACAATAATAAGTTTACAGAATTTCAGTAATACGAGTGGTGAATAGAAATTTATAATGACTCAAATTTTGCATTATATAAGTTTTATTTATGTAGATTCGTTCTTAACGATAAAAGTGGATTAGGGAATAGAGGAACCCTTTGTGGTTCGACTCCGGCGGCACCACCGCCACACCAATTTTTACCTAAGTTTGAAGGGAGAGTTTGTAAGGGAGACAGACTTTTCCGAGGCGTTCTAGCTTAGTCCTCAGGGGTAGCGGCGCATCTGTGGCCGACCTCACGTAAGAATATCTAATACTATCTGGGGTTGATTACAGATGTCCATGGGCGGCAGTAGTCACTTACCATCAGGGGGACTGCATGCTCGTCTACTACTCCTATATTATAAAAAAATAATAATAAATAGGACACTTCTACTTATCAGACACTCTATGAAATGGTTTTAATCAGTATACATAATTACATACTACCTCCTTTGATCTCTGCAAAAGCAATCAATTGAAAACATAAATTCGTTTCCAATTGGATTACAATTATTTCGGGGAAATTAAACTTATAAAGGTTATAAAGGCAAAAATAAAAATATTTTTCTGCGCGATTTTTCTTTACATCTCAGCAAATAGCTTTAATATGCCACTAATTATTTTGGAGCTGACAAATAGCCCGGTCAATTTAGACATTAAAATAGTGATCAAATAGCAAAATTCCGGGAAAGCTAAATTTCCGTAGAGACCTTGCGTTTACAATTACAAGTAAAGTGTCAAAAGTTCCAATAGATTTCGAGAAAAATCCAAAAAACCTAAAATTTTGACGTTTGACCCCGAATAACTGCCGACGCACACATCGGTTCGATGGGGATATTTGACCCTTTATTTGTAATGGTAAATCCAAGGTCTCTATTTATATTTAGCTTTCCCGGAATTTTTGCTATTTCAGTTGTCTAATTTGACCGGAATAAAATATTCGAATTGCGTTTAAACAACGCTTTAGAGTAAATACGATACCATGCTATCATCTTATATATAAAATTCTCGCGTCACAATGTTAGTTACCGTACTCCTCCGAAACGGCTTTACCGATTTTCACCAAATTTTATATGCATATTCAGTAGGTCTGACAATCGGCTACTATCTATTTTTCATACCCCTAAGTGATAAGGGTTGTTCTTCAACCTTAACATTTTATTATTTATATGGCAACACAACGTTTGCCGGGTCAGCTAGTGGTGTAGGGGAAGCTGCGTTTCTGTAGCGCGTCTGCCATGTTTGCGGAGGCTCAGATCGATGACTTTTACGCAATCATCCGCAAACGTGTGGCGTCGATGATGAAGCGAGTTGTGGGGAGCACCAACGCCCTCTTTAGCACATTGGTATGCACTCTCTAGGCCTGCTGGAATGGTGTACACACACGAGCCAACAAGTGTGTAAGTACTTAGAATTTAAGTTTTTTGGACAAATCTATGGACTGTAAAAAAAAATTGGTCTGAAATAAAGAAATATCATTTTTATTATTATTATTATTATAAATTATATTCTATTAGTAGAGTTCATGGAACTTTCTTTATTATTTTGTTTGTATGTGAGGGACTACGAGAGTATGTGAGGAAGATAATGAGCTGATTTTACATGATTAGCTTAATGAAGTTATTCGTAAACCAATAGGCGGACGCCCTAAGATCGCGAACTAATATTTTTATGGATATCAAATAATACAGATTTTTGGTAACAATACAAAAAAATAACGTTAATAAAAATATTGTTTATAAAACACACATAGACCCACTCTAGGACTCCCTGTGTTCTGGACTCACACTTAACGAATTCATAGATAGACATCCAGAGCCAGAAATTTAAATAAATTATGATTTTACATATCTATCTGGCAGGAATCGAACCTGCAACCCTCTGCCTGTACCGATAATTATTATTTGAACGCGTCCAATTTACCCCCTCCCCAAAAATTTTTTCAAAGTCAGTTATCTTAAATAGTGCTACGGTGAAACGGGAGTATTTCGATAAAAAACGTATACGTTATTTAACGTAAAGGAAAATAAAGAACGCTCTGTAATTCGGGAAGGCTTTCAAACGTGAAGATTCGAACAATTCAGTCGAACGCGCTGACTTTATATGGCTAGTAAGTTGTTGTCAGACTAACTACTTTATGACACGATTTTGCGATTATCGTGCAATTATTAAATTATCGTAGGAACATCAAGCATGGACTAGTAGTTAGACTGATATATAACTATTTAATTGTAAATTTGCAGGTAGCACAGCATCAATGCTATTCACTTTTAAATATTAAATTAAAAGTAGGAGAATAAATTTTAAAACATATAAAAAAGTAAAATCCTTTATTACACGCACATTTTACGTACACGCACTCACACACACACACACACACGCACGCACACACACACACACACACGCACACACACACACACACACACACACACACACACACACACACATATATATAAACCCAAATACATTCATTCCCTCATATTTAGTTAAGGCTTGAAATTTGTAATTTTTCATATTTAGTTAAGGCTTGAAATTTGTAATTTAAAGAAAAAAAAACAAAAAAAAAAATAATGTCATGTTTGTTGAATAACACACTGTATGAAGTTCCGGTGGATGAGCGGAGTACCTGTAACACAGGTCTAGAACCAAGTACAGGGCTCTTGCGACTTGTAAATGTGACTGTGTTAAGATCAATAAAATATTTTTTTTTTTTTTTTTTTTTTTATGTACGTAAAAAAATATTCTTAAAGTTAAAGTTGTAAGTTTGACGACCACTTAATTGGTCTTTCCTAAAAAAATCTAAGTGTAAAAAAACAATAAAGATTTTTGAAACCGATACTCATGTCTTCATAACTCTGTAGATAGCATTGAAACCCGTCAATAAAGTCTTGATTTATTTCAAACAACAAACCACTACGACTGATACGACGACTCAAAGTGGTAAGTCTATATAATCCCCTAAAGGCAGCAAAAAGGTTCTGAAAAGTTCACTATCAAATAGAGTAGGTAGGGCTCGTTAGGGGTGGCGGAATTTTTTAATTATACGGAAGCGAGTTCGCGCAATGCGGTTTAAATCAACTCCACTTTTATTTTAATAAATCAGTTGGTACCTCATGACTATAGGGTTGCCACTAAAGCCTTTTGAGAAAAATCTTTTGTATTGAACTTTTAAAATTTTTGAATGCTTCGCCTTTTCAGCTGTTTGTTGGTGTTATTCAATTGTATAATGAATACTCTGCGTTAACATTGAAATGGCTACCAAATCGTTCTCATCCCGAGAAACACGTGCTCAGTAATGGGACCGTATTAGGTTGACGACAATGTACGACAGGGTCAGTTTTAAAACGATTTGTGTAGTATCAAATTCCTAGCTTTTTACCCAAAAATACTGAAAAAATAAACAAAAAAGAAAAGAGAAGCAAAGCAAAAACAGTAACAATTAAATTAAAATAAAAAGAAAATACAATAGTAAATATAGAAAAAAAATACTAAACAGCGAATACCGGCATTTACCCTAAATTTACGGATTCAGTTTTTTTTTTTTTTTTTTATAATATAAGAGTAGCAGACGAGCATGTAGTCCACCTGATGGTAAGTGGCTATTACCGCCCATGGACATCTGTAATCAACCCCAGATAAGATTAAGTATTCCTACCTGAGGTCGGCCACAGATGCGCCGCTACTCCTGAGGACTAAGCTGGAACACCTCGGAAAAGTCTGTCTTCCTTACCACACCCTTCAAACCGGAACACAGCAGCGCCTAACACTGCTGTTATTAGGTAGAAATAGGTGTGGCGGTGGTGCCGCCGGAATCGAACCACAAAGGGTTCTACCACCTTCGTGTAACGTAACCAGTTGTAAAGAGACCAAAAATACTGTCTCCCCAAGAGTAAAATTTCGGTACCTTAATATTTAAATATTATATACACCACTGAGACACCATTTAAATTAACATAAAAAAGAAAACAAAATAGATAATATATTTTTAATAAACGACGAATACCGGCATTTACCCTAATGTTACGGATTCAGTTGTAAAGAGACCAAAAATACTGTCTCCCGGATCTCAAGAGTAAAATTTCGGTATCTTAACATTTAAATATTATATACACCTCCGAGACAACATTTTGTAAGTTTCTAATGTAAATTTACTCTGTTCCGCGGGGAATTTTATTCTATTTTTCAAGACGTTAGAGGTGGAGCTCACATCTCTTAGGAATTACGAGAAAATAATTTTGCCGGAATGGTAATGTAGTAAAGTTGTTATAATATTGGGTGAGATAACAAGGGATTCTACCTAACATTTGTTAAATGAGGTTCTTTGCCTATATAAGTTACTTTCGTTTCTTTGCCTATACAATATAAGTTAAATAATGATATTATTATAAATATACTAGCCAACCCGGCAAACGTTGTGTTGCCATATAAATAAAAAAATGTTAAGGGTGAACAACCCTTATCACTTAGGGGTACGAAAAATAGATAGTAGCCGATTCTCAGACCTACTGAATATGCATGTAAAATTTGGTGAAAATCGGTAAAGCCGTTTCGGTACGGTAACTAACATTGCGATACGAGAATTTTATATACGAGTATAAGAAAATAAAATGTATAATATGAGCACAGCGTGAAATATTGAAGTGTTTTGTCAATCTGTGACTGAGTTCAGGTAGAACCACTATTCTAGTAAGTAGTTCTGGTATGTAGCTACTGCCATCCAAGGACAGCTGGAATGAAACCCCGATAAGATTGGATTCGGTGACACCAGATGTGTTGCTACTCATAAATACTAAAGTGGAACGCCTCGGTTAAGTATGTCTCCCTTTCCACACCCTTCAAACCAAAATATAGCAACGCTCAACAGTTATAAGGCAAAAATAGATAGAGGGCTTTACGACCTTACTTAAACATCAAAATCAAAAATTCTAAGCTGCACTGGTTAACACACCAATCAATCTGTCTATTACAAAACTATTGAAAGAATTTTCGCAGCATCAATTCAGTTACGATCAAATGGAAGTTTTTTATTCCAGCCTTTTCATAAAAGTAAAAAAGTGGCCAATATAGAAAAGAGGAATTACACAGCTCGATCATATAGCTGAAAGTAGAAATAGTTTCTAACGGAATTCAAACTGTTTGAACGACCCTCCAGCGTGGATTCTAATGGCACTTACGCTATTTTCCTTTCTCATTTGTATCGCTATGAAATGTAATAAGTTTATTGATTTTTTGTTCCAATATCACATTTTATGGTTTTATAAAAGGCATTCGATATATCTCAAAAAAATAGTTGTCTTTGGTGTATAGACCAGTATTTTTACTTCCTAATATAAAATAAATTCGCATATTACGAATATATTTATCTCCTTACTTTATTTTAGTTTAACAAAATAATCAGCGCTGAACATCATATAATATATTATCTCAATCTTCAACAATCGACATCAATCTATTGATCGACACTCAAAATATACCAAAAACTTCGCTCAATTACTACAAATATGTTAGCTGTAAAAGGCGTGAAATTAATATGATCATATCTAAGGGCCTCTTTCCTGTCACGCGGACTAGCGCCCGGTGCGAATCTGCTCCGCATGCGTGCCACACGCATCCTATCATAGATGCCTTTTAACTCATATGTCATAAATCGCGCACAACGATAGTCACACACATGCAGGACGCCGATAGACTGCAGTAAAAGCTCTTTTCCTATTGCACGCCCACACGCGCGCCCCCAATTAGACACACGTGAAATAATTAGCTGCAGTCTCTTAGTGACCTGTGTGTGTGTATGTAGGTATAGGATGCGGGCGTTATCACGCGTGACAGGACAAATGCACTAACATAATTCACGCATGCGAGTAGGACATGCAAGATGCATGCATGAAAAAGACCCAAGTTTGGACAGATATTAAAAGGAAAACACGGCATCTATTGATAGTCATATTTTCAGTATTGTGAGCACATTCGTCTCCTGTTACCAATTATTCCGCACAAAACATTTTTCTTTAACGAGATTTCCTATCAGATATACGTTTGGCGTTTCGTACGCTATTTTTATATTTCAAACAATAGGCTAATTGACTTTCCGTTTGTATTGTCTGTTAAGAACACGATAATAGGTGCTTGTTAAGGGAGGGTCACGTTATAATGGACTTTATAAATATCAATCGCAGTGATAGCCTAGTGGTTAAGAAACTCGGCCTCTCGAACGAGGGCTCCGAGGTTCAAATGCCAACACGCACTTCTGATTTTTCAAAGTAATGTGCGTATTAGAAATTAATTATCATTTGCTTGAACGGTAAAGAAAAACATCGTGAGGAAACCTGCACACGTCAGATATTTATAAAATAATCTCAAGGGTATGTGAAGTCTACCAATACGCACTTGGTCAGCGCGGTGGACTATACCCTAATCCTTGTCATTCTGAGAGGAGACCCGTGTCCAGCAGTGGCACAATAATGGGTTAATGATGATTGTATTGTCAGTTAAGAACATCACCATAACAGGGGCTTTGTAAGGGAGGGTCACGTTATGTTGGACTTTGATAAACATTTTTAACGAGCAAAAGCCAGTGTTAACAGAGGGCGACGTTCTGAGTTACTGCACGGTCGAAGACGAAAACAAAGGAAGTTAGACACAAAGAAATTACCTTTAGAATGAATGAATGAATTTTCGATCAGGACACGTGATCCTGACGCGAGTTTAACATTTTTTACCCATCACAAAGTGCACAACGCTAAAGACCTTTTCACTTCAAAATTCTGCAGATATAAACTAAATTAAGTCCAAAACATCTCAATCAACTAGTCCCTTAAAACACGGAGCAAGTTAGTAATTTACCCAACGTGAACCCACATAAGTAACGTTGCTCTTGAAGAGCTGAGCCGACTGAAGATACAATTATGCTCCTGAATCCACACGAATGTTTGTAAAGGCCTCTTTATTTGTGTTACACTCAGCCAGGGCAGGAACAACACAATTGGATCGAAACGTGATCGTCTTTCAAGATTCAATTAATTATAAAAATACCTTATGAGATTAAAGTAGTGCCTACGTTGTTTTGTAAGTAATAAGTAATTAAGTCTAGCCAGACATTTGGTTTAATTACTGTGGTTTTCGTGATAGATAGTAATAGTTTATTTTAGAACTTAACGCAGGTTTTTTGTACAATATTGTACTTGTATTATATAGGCATCTAGTAATTACGTTTTAAATAACTTATTATACAATATGCTACGTGACTTTTAAAATTTTCTTAACTAAACCTACTCATTATTCCAAGTATCTTATGAAAACCGCCTGCTCTTGAGAAGCTGAGACAACTGAATGTAAAAAAATATATTTTATATAAGATATGCACATAATTCACATGATGCAATAGACATCTTTAATCACTGGGCATCACTACAGTATCGTTAGTACCTGTTACATATTAAAATTTAAGAATAACCCGATAATATAAGTCTAAAATACCGATTCTGTTATCGTTTGCATCCGACTGCATAGGGGGAAATGTTGTTCGAGCATATCTACCACGGACCTGTATCTCAATACAAATACAGGTCTGTAGTATACGTAGTTATGTACAAGTAAATCTCATTCTTTGGCTTGAGGGATTTTGACCGTCACTGGATTTGACTAAATTATGGAATGACATAAGCTACATTTCGTTAATTTACAGTTAATTATAATAGCATATAGTATTATACACATATACATGCCTATATACATATATTTTTTGTAATGCTTCTTTGAAATAAATGTTTCTTTCTTTAATTATTTTGGACGCGTCGGGTTTTTTATTCGAATTACTAATTACGGATATCGTACGTTACATGGTTTTACATTTATATATAATTCTTTACAAATATGTAACAAAGTATGAAAACAATATGAAATTGATAAAATATTATGTACCTCGATACAAAAACAAGTTCTGTGACAAATAAGAAAAAATGAAAGATAAAAATATAATCTCAACTAGACTTGTTTAACACTGAACACATAAAAAGTTAGCACATTTTATACGCTCAATCTGCTACTATATTTATCACTAGAAACTTTATAGCCTGATACTATACAGACGAGTTGATGATCGCAGAAAAATATGTATGACAACAAACATGTTTACGGGAGAAAAACAGATTTCAGAAAATGAACTATCCGTCTCATTATGAGGGGAGTCCCGTGCCCAGTGGGACATTGATGGGTTGATGATGATGATGATGAAAGTATAAATGAAATGATTATTTATCAACTGATTTTAAACCCCGTAATCGTGAGTTGTGACTATATCGGAAGTGAGAGTTTGAGGATCAAACCCCCGCCAAGCATAATTTAAATAATTATATTGAGTTTCCTGTCTGATTACGTGTTTTAGCCCATAATACTATGCATCTTTTTTTTTGCACTTAATACTATGCACATTTGTTTTGTTTAACATTCACCAACTAATATTAATAGCACAGACCTGTATTTGTTTTGTATTTTGATATAGGTCTGTGATAGTTAAAATAAAGATCTAATTGATTAGTATTACTAATATTTTAGTAATTTTATTTTAATGAATATAAGTTTCTCCATAATACTTTCTATTGTCAATCCATTACTGTCCCACTGCTGTCAGAGTATTCTCTCAAAATTGGATAAGGCCTTATACTTGATATTCTTAAAGCTGAAACTTTCCCTAAAAATCAAACAGGATATCCTAAAAAGTACGGAACCGGAACAAATTCTAAAAACGTAAAACTCAAATAAACCATACACAATTAACTTCGTATTTACAAACAAACCGCTACATTCGGAATAAAGCCTAGGTTTGATTGAGGGTCCTTAATTAACTCCTTTAACCCGGCTTCAAGCTTTAACTGTAGTGGGTAAGGTCAATTTGACTTTGAAGTACAGTCCTAACAATAGTTATGGTAATCCGGATCTACATTGCCTTAGAACGGTAATAGTGATGGACGGCCTTGCGTTATTGTGAGCCCGGAACCAAGTTACCTAAGTTTAAAGCTAAACTTTTGTTCCTTACTATTAATCTTTGGTGTAATTGGTATACAGATTTCAATCAGACAAAAAAATATATTCGCTTCGAAGAGAGCTTCATGTTGAGATTAAAGCTAATTTCAGTTCAAGAACTCCTAATCAATGACGGTATTTATTTTATTCCCTCTTAAGCTTCGAAAGCTCTTTGATAGATATTATTTTAATATTTTTATTTCTCCATTTTTCTGTTCAAACGATATTTGATATGAACATTCTGTCTAAATACTTTACATAAGTATAGAAACGATTTTTACATTCGTAACCCCCTATCTCCAAGATATCTCACGTGCATTTTGAACTCTACCATACCATACCTACATCAAACTCGAAATTAGCTTGAACACAGAACCCTCTAGCTAACAAACCAATCAACTCACTGCAACGAGCAAGTTTTGCTATAGCATCAACATATATCGATACATGAACTCACCACCAAATTTGCCCCTGATAAATAATTTATCAAAAAAATTTGCAAGCTAAATAAAAATGATTTTTCTCCGAGTGCTTCCATCTTCATCTCCCAGAATTGTTAGTTATGAGAGCACTTACATGACCTTGTTTTATAAACGACTGCCATGCATAAAACGCTCGACATAAAAATAAACTAAGATTCTGTTTTCATTTTAATATTAACAGCTTTACTTGCTTTGTATTATGTATTATTTTGGTATACATTACTAGAAGTATGAGTCGTTTTGTATTGTAATAAATTGCTTTAAGACTACGTAAATATTTTTTGATACAATATTAACAGCTCTATAATATTGTATCTATCGATAGTATTATACCAATTATAACACAAGATAAGTTCTAAAGACTATCTGCTCTTCAATTATGATACTAAGAAAATAATATTGTATCCACTGATATTTTTTCATATTTTAGAGTTCTCTGGCCAAATATAACCCTTATAATTTCATTCTGTTTATTCATCCATTCCCATATCACAACGTTTAGATACTTCTGACCCTGTATTAATAAAATTTGGAAAGTAGCTGTATTCAAATTACATCATATAATGCTATAGTATGAAATAAATATGCAGTCTAAATAAATAAATATGAAATAAAAAAAAATATGCAGCCTGAATTCCCCTTTATTTTATGTGATCGCAACCTTCTAAAGATCGTTGCAAATAATTTACTAGGAAGGCACCTACAAATTTCAATGACTATGTTTCTTTTTATACCACCAACAGCTTGGAACACGATCTCAACGAAGAAGACTAACAACGCAAAAACAAATAAATAAAAAACGATAAAAAAACAAAGAAACAAATATACAGTAGGTATAATCTAATCGATGATTATCAGAGCATTATTGTATGCTACGTTCCGTTTCGCAAACGTTACGGAAGTTCCGTAATGAAGCGAAAGACGATTTCCTGTTAGGATTCCGGTATCCGTCCGTAAATATCGTTTGATTGACCTTCGTTACTCGTTACATTAAACTTGACAGGCGGAAACTACTTGCAAACCTAATAGATTCCTTTCCTATCATATACCTATAGAATATAGGTATATGGATATAGTCCGCGCGAACTGCTAATCCGCTCTGAATATAGAAATGAGTCGCGTAGCAAATTGTATGGCTTCATTTGCACAACAACTTCAGAGCGGACTAGCAGGTTGGCGCGGACTATATGTATGTATACCTGCCTCACCCGAGATCGATCCTGAGACTGTCTACGTGTTATACTGGTAATGTAGCTCCACCAGGTAATCTTTCCATCACATGCGCACAAAGACAAATACATATTCACCAAGACCCCAAGCAGACATCAAATTTATCAATTCGAAGTCGGTCTCAACCGTGATTGAACCCGAGACTACGTGTTAGAGCGGTAATGCACCTCCCCTTAAAATCTCTCTGAATATTACGTATAATGTACCACAAGAAAAGCCGAACGATAAATAACACTACAAAGCATTATTCGTAAATACGGGCTTGCCGACATTGTCACGAAAGTGTACGTTGTCGATACCGTAGATAAGTGGAAGCAGAAGGTACACTCTAATATAATATTAGGTACACTCTAATATCACTCTAAGCTTTATACACTAAGATTACCTGTGAGTGTTATAAACATATAGAGACAAACCAAAGCCTAGATCCGGATAATTCAAGATGTATCATCTAGATGTCGGCCTCACCCGAGATCGGTGCTGTGATCGTCTACGTGTTACACCGGTGATGTAGCTCTACCATTAATCCCATACCCCAACACACACATATAGACGAATACATATTCACACAGACCCAAAGCAGAAATCAAAATCTATAATTTCGATGTTGGTCTCACCCGAGATCGAACCCGAGACTCTACATGTTCAACCAGTAATGTAGCTCCCCTTAAAAATTTCTCCGAGTATTACGTATTATATACCACAAGAAAAGCCGAACGATAAATAACACTACAAAGCATTATCCGTAAAGACGGGCTTGCCGACATTGTCACGAAAGTGAACGTTGTCGATACCGTAGATAAGTGGAACCAGAAGGTACACTCGATATAAGATTTTCATAGCTTTATACTTCAGACATAAGATGCCGATAGTGGCGATAATTGTTTATTTATCTAACTAATCGAATACTTTTAAACGTGCAATACTTGTACATGTATAATGAATCTCGTTGATGGTTTCAACGATTTTCATGAAATTTAGTATGCAGGCGGTTTTAGGGGCGATAAATAAATCATTTTTTGAAAATGTGATTAAAAAAAATATAGAGCGAAGCTCGGTCATCCAGGTACTTATTATAATCTATGTCCCGCGGTTTTAGTCTCGTTTAAAAGCCTTAATATTCGAAATTTCATGGATCTTATTTTCCTAGAATTCTTATTATTTTTCAACAAACTTTACTTAAGTCTGGTTGTGTGCTACTTTTTTAACAATAATATTGATTTTACAACAACAATGTCAAGCGCTGATGTGTTCTGGTTTGAAGGCTGTGGTAAGAAAGACATGCTTGCTTACCCGAGGCATACTAGAAACACATTTGCGGCTGAGCTGAGTTAGGACTGATATATTTTTTGGGCATGATTCCTAAAATCTATGAACGTTTAATTACGACGTCTAGCCATTTATCACAAGTACAGTCCTACTTGTTATACTCGTTGACTACTTAAACTAACACAAAATGCATAAATATGAAAAAAATACTTAATTTTCTACTTTACTTATCTGACCCTCTGCTAGTCCTTCATTAGTCTAGCCTAGACCAGACTAGATTCAAGTGACGCTATCACGACAACGCGTTCATAAGATGGATTGTTTGACCCGAATACAAATGCCTTAGTGTATGATAGAGCGCTAGACTGACACAATTTTAATTATACTGCTCTACTAAGTGTACTGAATTACAAACAATAGTTACTTAAATTTGATTATTTGTGCTAGTGTTTAAGAATATACCTCTTAGATGTATAGTATTAAGAAATGCTGTGTTGAAGGGTGTGGTAAGGGAGAGATACTTTTCAGAAGCAATTCAGCTTAGTCCTTAGGAGTGGCCAGGGTTTTACCGACTTTAGGTAGGAATCTAAGATTTTCTAAGGTTGATAACAGATATCCATGGGCGGCAGTAGCCACCTACCATCAGGTGGACTGCACGCTTGTCTGCTACTCCTATATTATACAAAATTTCCCAATTATGTCCTGTATTATTAGGAAAATCACATGTTTTGTTAATATTTTATTACTTGAATCTTACTTAAACTATTTGCACTGTATTACAACTTCAAATTATATGTGGTTACTCGTATTTGAAAAAGTTGACAACCGTACTGTTGTAATATGCAGCATAATTATATTCTTTATAAAAATCATATTCAATACAAAGTTTGAACTTAATAAATTAACGTAACAATGGTTTGAAGGGGGTAGAACCGTGCCTCATAATAGCAGCGTTAAGCGCCGTCTTCTGGTTTGAAGGGTGTGGTAAGGAAGATATATTTTTCCGAGGCATTCCAGCTTAGTTCTCAGGGGTAGCGGCGCATCTGTGACCGACCTCAGGTAAGAATATCTAATACTATCTGGGGTTGATAACAGATGTTCACGCGGCGGTAACGACTTACCATTAAGTGAACTGCACGCTCGTCTGATACTATTATATTATAAAAAAGTTGGCAACCCTACTGTTGTAGAATGCAGCAACATATTAATTATTTATTTTGTATTAAATTTCAAAATGTAATTAATACAAAGTTTGAAGTTAATAAAGTAGCGTAACAATATTAAATTACAAAATAAGTCGTTAGAAAGAAATTTCAAACTGCGAGTAACTCTTCTTCGTAACAAAACACCTTGCGAAGTATCGATAGCTTATTGACTTTCAACAAGAATTCTACAAAGAATCTTCCGAGTAAAATATTTTGCAATTTATTATAAACTTACAGAATATCGGTATTCTATTTCATATGAAGCATGTTTACCTATAAAGTAATACTTATTACCTATTCACAAGTTTTACACGGCAGCAACAAAATGTTGGCAAGCAACAATTACGTGTGAAAAGCAGCGCTACAGCTCAAGATGGTAAAACCCTCTGTGGTTCGACTCCGGCGGCACTACCGCCACACCTATTTCTGCCTAATAATAGCAGTGTTAAGCGTGCTGTGTTCTCGTTTGAAGGGTGCATAAGGGAGACATACTTTTCCGGGACATACCAAATTAATCCTCAGGAGTAGCGGCGCATCTGTGACCGACTTAAGGTAGGAATCTATTCTTATATGTGTCATTACACATTTTCATGGGCGGCAGTAGCCTCTTAGTACCAGATTGGCGGCATGCTCGTCTGCTCCTCCTGTATTCTAAAACTCCCTTATTATAAAAAAAAAACCTGTTTGTGTTCGCTAGTGGTGGCGATGTAGACCGTATCGTTTGCATGGTTGAATTGAACGGCAAAATTTCATACACACTTGCACCTACCAATTTACTTCTCGTTGTGGTACGTGTGAATAGGAACTTAATCTGCCTATTTGCGTAAACAAAAACATCAAAAAGCTTTAGAAATACACTTTTCTTATTCTAAAAATTATAAACAGTCAAATCCATGCGAATTTTCACTTAGAATATAGTATAAAGCTATTTGAAGCAATTTTCGTCCATCGAAAGCACAATAGAACATATTTCTTCACCGCAAAAGGAATACGATTTGCGATAAATTTGCAACCATTCAACACGCCCGATTGCACGCCAGTAGGTAAATCTGCCTATTCATAGGCAATGTCAATCTTGTTTGAATATATTTACGTCTCTACATATGTATACTGGCTATTATAGTCTGTGTAGAAACTCGTTATAACCACGTACACAATGTATGAGATACATCTGTAGCACTACCATGAGTTTACAAAAGTATTACTCGCTAGCGACTGCGTAAAATAAATGTATGAAAAATTGTACAGCGCCTCTGGTGGTTACTCGTAGAACTAAAATGCGTATTGGCGTAACTCGATACGTAAAAAACCTATCGAAATCAAATCGCTAGCGAATGTCATTATGATCTATTGCCATACAAATTCGGTCCCATGAGTCATTAATTTGACAGACGTTGTCAAGAAATACCGTAACGATAGTAGTTACGAGTATGTTATTCACTAGCAAAATGACAATAATTTTCTATTTACAATTTCTATAGTGGCGTTTCTATGCCAACTCATGGTAGTGCTACTGATAGTTATACTATGGCTTAAATTCAGTAGTTTTAGAATAAATAAAAAATCTAACAGACATAACAGATCTAAACAGAAAATTTCTAACAGAGACATAACAGATCATAAAGGAAGCATAATCCGTAATCTTAAAAGATGGCTTTGTTTAAGGAAATATTCTGAATCCACGCGAACGAAGTCGCAAGTAAAGCTTAGAATATATTTATAGTAGGTAGCTATAAGTAATTACGTAAATAGATCTACGTATTGTATAGTTCCTTTAAAAAATAAAGGTGGTATAATCCTTCGTAGACCACCGCTTTATCTAATTGTGCGTTACAACAGTGCCATAATTCTTTACAATACTCATATTACTTTTTAACGTTTGTTTAAATATATATGTTTTTATGATATATAAGGCTGCGACTTACACTAAGACTAACACAACGTAGTCTTTTGCAACTTTCATCTCATGTATCTCATCTCATCTATTAAAGGCTTAGCCAAAATAAAATATCAAAATAATTTACAAAGCTTTGCTTTATTATAAAATTATAAACTCCGGTAACTAATATTCAAATCGACGCGATCCATACTAGACTGATAGTTTAACTAAATTTCACAGAACCCTTCAACCACAAACTCTCCAACAATGTATTAATTCCCCCTATCAGCTGCGGAGGTGAGCCACTAAATATATCGAGGGTCAGTACATTCCAGGGAAACGGACAGGTATGGATGACGGGAACAACTGAGAACCCTCGTATCGGAATTCCTGGTAAATCGCCATAGAACCCTGATTTAATCTGTCATGCTGTCTTTTACAACGATTTATTTGTAGTTAAGGTTAATTGCATAATAAAAAGGAAAACGTGAAATATTATTATATTACTTTGATGTTGATGTAATGGGGTCTCTATAGCGTTATAACACCGGGTTCAGTCTCCGGCCGGACAGACATCTAAATGATGTTACGTGGTGATGTTTTATACAAAAACTTCGTTGTCACTTACTTTAATAGGTAAGGAAAACTTCATGAGAAAAATTAATATACAGTTTTAGAGGCATTAACGATCAATACTCGACCGTATTGGGTTAAACCCGTGTCCGTGAAACAAGGTGAGTCTTAAACTCAGTGAGGATACTCAGTAAATTCTAAAGCTACTAAAGCTAATTTAGGTATAGTTTTTTTATTATAGAAATAGCAAACGGGTATGAAGTCCAACGTATAGTACCTAAGTGGCAATTGGTGCAGATGGACTTATACAAATTCATCTGAGATCCAACACAGATGCGTCGCTACCCCTGGGAACTATTGAAGTTAAAATGCCTTATATCCCTTACCACGCAAACCAGAACACAGCAGCACTTACCACCACTATTTATCCAAAATATATACGAACTAGTTTATATTTAAATTGATATATAGAGTAAACTACTTAGTTTATATAGCGTAGGTAAACAAATTCAAACATGCATGTGATTGCTTCTCTATGTAGAGCCACGTGCGACACAAACCCGATCACTCGCTACGCTAAAGGAGCTCACTCGGAATACTAATAACCTAATGGTCAATGCATCCGTAGAGTTCGGCTTCCTATCAGTTGATACACTGATATACTGGAAGTAAAGTAGAGTTTGTCTGTGAACACTGGCTCTACATTTATTTCCACAGTATAAGCTTAGTAGAAATCTTTGCTTCTGTACAAATAGAGGTGTTATATATTACTGGAGAATTATTAAAATGCTAGAGTTATGTGGCCCAACTGCTTAAAAATATAGCCCATGCAACGCCTACAATTTAGACGAATCCAACAACACCTCATACGTGAAGATGCCGGAAACAATTTTAGGCTCTAGGCTGTTCCAAATAATGGGACTTATATACATAAGTTCGAATAGCATTATCTTTCACAGTTGGTTAAAAAACAAGGTTATGAAAGGAGATACAGTCAGCGTGTTGCAATCGAGGAGGCATTTTTTTTGTTTACTAGGGGGAAACCTTCAAAAGGCACCCTATGCCGTGGGAGCGACACGGGGTTATGTGGGATTCTTACCACACTAAAAGCCCCGGGTGGCCATCCTCAGCGCTGCCTCGAGGACTCCGGGATCTCCAGGGAACGCAACCGGAGTCCTCTAAGCGCGTTGCCCCATCGGGCTCCTCCCAGGTGAGCATAAGCTCGCCACATCCACTGGTGTGTACAACGACATGCGGCCACAAATACCTCCGTCCTTCCTACCGAGGAGGTACCACACCCATTTTTAGCGTAAAACTGCGTTTCGGTAGAAGATGTAGATGCTAGCTTCTTTACATATAAAGTTAACATTTCTTTCCTCAAGAGGGTAAATGCGTTATTGACTTCAGTTAGAACCTGTAATATTTTTATAAATCCTTAATATTTTAATTTGATACTGATACCCATATAACATTTTATTCGACATCCAAATTGAAATTATCGATTTTTCCATATAAAATCGTATAGATAAAATTGTACGTAATAAAACGCGTAATGGAATAATAACGCGCTTCGATGTACCGCAAAAATATTCAAAACGAGAATTAAATAACGCATTAGGGATCGACAGACTGACGGAAACACGTTTCCAATATCTACTGTGTTCTCATGTGTGTTGGGTGTCTCCCCATTTATCGGCTTACAATCGTCGCTATAGATACACGTTTACCCGACAGCGGAGATTAATGTTTTTCGGGTGTACGTAAATTATCTATTTATGTTAATTTTCTTGTATGCCATGTACCGCCATAATGCATCACCGCCTCACCTATTTTTGCCTTATAACTTACTAACTTACCGATACTCCAAAATCTTTGGTTAAGTCTTGCTAAATCAGTACTATTCAGAGGTGGTGTTATGTATCGTCAAAAGGAGAATACAAGAGTATTATGAAAACGAATAACCCTATCACTAAAAAGTATGGCCTTCATCATTTCCATAATTTTGACAAATCCAACGACACCACGTATGTTAAAATCCAAACATGCCAAAGGATGAGACATACATACATACACTGGAAAAATATTACCCTCCGAAGTCCGGTAAAATTATGGAACAAAGTAAGTTTCTAAAATAATAGTAAAAAACTCAGGTAATCACAATTTAGTGTTGATAAATGAGGGACATCCCTTATGGGATTTTAACAGACGCTGTGAAAAAGGCTTGGAATCTGTCCGGAATTCGAATTTAAACAGAGGCATCACATCCAAAGGCTTCAGCTATATTGAAATAAAGCAATTTAAATATTTCGAAACCTACGACTCCAGCCTCTTTGCGATGGAAGATATATATTTGATTAAGATTTCCTCGGAGCCTTTGTATTGCCTTCGTTTGTGCAGGTTTTACTAGAAAAAGTTGTAAAATTGTCTCTACTAATATAATAGGGAGGTCTCTTTATTTCTTTTGTAGTTTGTTCCGTTTTTAATGATATATGCGTATCATGTTTCGACGTGGTAATTATTTATCTCTTTGAAAAGAAGACACTAACTTTACAAACAAGATTTTAAACGAAGGTATTTTTAACAGGATTTATATAGCAAACTACGAGTAGCACAAAATCTACCTAATAGTTAGTGAAATGGATCTTTAACCCCACATAGAACAGGAGTTCCTCCAGAAGCCGATCACAGCGTAACTTCTTCTGATGAATAAGATGGTGATTGGCTACCTCATACGTAAATCAGCCGGCAGTCATCTCTCTACCAAATTTTAAAGAGTTAATGGGGTAGTGATACTTCCACGGTCGAAACCAACGGTTTCTGTTCTATCTCATTCTACCTCATAATTTCGAAAATATTTAAATTTACAGGGTGAATAGGGCCAAATCCGAAACTATGAAGATTAGCGAAAAATGCTTAAAGGTGTTACGAGGCCGATTTTGATCATAGATTAGTAAAGATTACTCACTCTTAACAAGAAAATGTACCCAGTTTTGAGAATTGAAATAGTTGCGTATAAAAGTTTTACCACGTCTCCGTACTAAAATGTCCCTAAATATTTTAAATAATTATTTATCTATTATGTAAATAACGCAGTATTAGTTATTTATTCGTAAATTTTCTCTAAAAATGTTTTTATTTGTCAAGAATTAAAAAAAAGAACTTACTACAAACGAATTTGTTTACGAACTTGTTTACAAAACAAGCCGTTTTAGTTACAGTAGCACTCTAATCTGATCTGTAGAATGTATGTATCTCTATAATTCCTGGAAGTGTAGTATTCAGCGTGCTTATACGAACAAAGCGAACTGTAAGCGTTTTCAGATGAATTGAAATTGAAGGTAACATTTGATCACCGGTTTGACAAATTAAACTCCCCATTCACTCAATGAATCTAGTCATTGAGTGAATGGAAATAAATAATATACGTGGATTAAAATAATATTAATTGTATTATCTTATGGCTTAACCTTTTCAATAATCAGCACCTTTTGAAGTAGTAAAAATCTGAGTCGTTTGGAAAACAGTTTTTTATCACCACAAAAGAAATAAATGCATACATATTTATTTATTTTATTAGTAGACAAATTTGAAAGTTTTTTAAACTCTTCTTTGGTCCTTAAGCTAGAAGTTTGAACCTGCAATGGTTCTACTAATTTAATGGCACCAGCACCACACGATATTTTAGTTGAAGAGTATGTCAGGGTATTTACACAAATACTATTATAACTAAATAATATAAAAAACGTCACGACAATTTGTAACTATTCCTTAGTAATAGTACTACTAGTGCTCCGGGGTAGCATCTTTGGCAACTATGGACATGACTCCAGGCCTAACTAACATTGATTAAGGATACTAAAAGACCCACTACATCCACCTCAATTTTTCATATCAAATCGATATCATTACATTCATATTGTGCTATAGCAATATGAAACACAAAGAAAACTGCCATATTGGTTTTAATATTCATATTGCAAAAGTAATATAACGTCACCAAACGCCTTGCAGAGATATGAAAACATACATATCACTTCCGCTTACGTTACAGATAAGTCTTCCGACAAATAAGTATAAAGTATAGAAAGGATAGAGAATATAGAGTATATTATAAGTACAGAAAGCAATGTGTTAGCCTAGTAGGAAACACTTGGCTTTTTGGACGACTCTTATATTTCGACTTTATGAAAATAGAAATTAATTAAGATATTAAGAATTATAACGGTTGCCTTAAAGGTGAAGCAAAACATCGTAGGAGGCCAAAGTGTCTGAGACCTCTTAACAATGTGTCAAAGGCGTGTGAAGTCTACAAATTCGCTACTTGGCTACGCGGTGGACTATGCCTAGCTAAATCTCTCCCTCTCTCTCTGAGAGACGACTCGTACCCAGCAGTGGGACAATAGGTTGACGAGTTATAGAGTATTTCATAATAAGCATGGAATACGTAAGACTTAAATTATAATAATGCAGCCCGTATCTTGCCATTAAATCATGCCATCATCCATGCCATCATCAATCATTTACAAGTAAGAAAGGTCTACCTTTGTTTATCCTCAATTCTATGGCTAAACTGGAATGCTTCATTGGTAATACGTAAGTAACTAGTAATGAACAAAAATATATTATTTTGTAGGTCTCAACAAAACTGGTCATTCCCAAAATATAACAAACAAATAAAGTGACGCACAGCCAAGTAATTAATGTGTTGATGGTTTAAGCTGATCGATTCTCGCCTCCTCTGTTTACTCAACTCGATTCATCAATTTACGTTAAACGAATGACATGTCACGAGTGACGGGAAACATCATATCGGACTATCACGCATTGTCTTACAAAATGAAATTTATGTTTAATGTCTATAGCTGCGTAAATAACTAGTAATGAAAAATATATACAAGTCTTATTAAAATTGGTCATTCCCAAAATATAACAAACAAATACAGTGACAGACAGCCAAACAATTAATATGTTAATGGTTTCAGCTGTTCGATCCTCGCCTCTCTTGTTTACTCTACTCGATTCATCAATTTACGTTAAACGAATGACATGTCATGAGTGACGCAGTACATCATAACGGGCTATCATTCATTGTCTTACCAAATTAAATTAATGTTTATAAATACGTCACTAACTAGTAATACAAATATTTATATAAAAATCTCATTAAAGTTGATCGTTTCCAAAATATAACAAACTAGCTAACCCGGGAAACTTTGTACCGCCTCAAAATCTATTTATCAAATATATTTCATATAAAATATAGCCTGTTACTCGTGGATAATGTAGCTTTCAAATGGTGAAAGAATTTTTAAAATCGGTCCAGTAGTTTTTGAGCCTATTCATTACAATCAAGCAAGCAAACAAAGTTTTCCTCTTTATAATATTAGTCGATCGATTCTCGCCTCCTCTGTTTACTCAACTCGATTCATCAATTTACGTTAAACGAATGACATGTCACGAGTGACGGGAAACATCATATCAGGCTATCACTCATTGTCTTACTAAATGAAATTAATGTTTATAAATAAGTATATAACGGATTATGAAATAAACCTTCAAAAGGTGGTAGAACCCTTTGTGGTTCGACTCCGGCGGCACCACCGCCACACCTATTTCTACCTAATAACAGCAGTGTTAGGCGCTGCTATGTTCCGGTTTGAAGGGTGTGGTAAGGGAGACATACTTTTCCGAGGCGTTCCAGCTTAGTCCTCAGGGGTAGCGGCGCATCTGTGGCCGACCTCAGGTAGGAATATCTAGGAAGGTAAGGTAGGAAGAATCCTAATGGGGTTGACTACAGATGTCCATGGGCGGCAGTAGCCACTTACCATCAGGTGGACTGCATGCTCGTCTGCTACTGTTATAATATAAAAAAAAAAAAACTCCGTCTTTTAAGTCTTGTAGACCACCATACCAGTCTGACGCGTAAAGGGTCCCGGATTCGATCCCCGACCAGGCAGATATCTAAATGATGAATTTAGTTGAGTGTTTCTGGGTCTGGGTGTTTGTGTATCTGTCTATGTGTGTGTCCATGGCACCCACGACACAGGGAATAGTGTGGGGCTGTGAGTGTAGGAAACATTTTTATTTATTTGATATTATAAAAAAAAAGTCCCAACTGCTTAAGAATATAGTCTATGTCACTCCCATAATTTAAAGGAATCCTTCAAAACGTCATGTATTAAAATCCGTCAAGCCGTTTGAGCTGCAGGGTGTGCCAAAGAATGAGACATATATACGCTAAACATTACCCTCCACAGTCGACTGAAAATTAAAACCCCTAACCAACGAAACTACCGAACAAAAGCAACGTAACGAAAACTCATTAATATTTAATCCAATAAAAGATTTTATCTCATACGCACACGGTCTCTATCGAAGGAAAATCTTCTATAAGGCTTCAACAAAGCCTTTCCGGTAGAATTAAAACCCTCCCATTAATATTAATAGCTGAAACAACGAAGCAAAAACCTATATTCTTGCTCACAAACAGCTGTTTAATATCACTGGAGCCAAAAAGGACTAAAAAGCGTTCATAGCGTTGAGATATTAAATATTTGCGATCGCCATATTAATAGCAGCAAATTATTTTTTTGTAAATTCCCTTTTAATATCCCTATCTTTAAATACATTATTAATTTTGCGTTTACAAACTTTTCTTTAAACGAAACAAGACCTTTTATAGATTACATCAAAACCTTAGTAGACTGTGGAGGGCTTTTTCGAACATAATTATATATGACACGCCCTATAGCCCTACCGGTATGAAGAACATTTTAGATTCGGTGTCAACGAAAGGCTGATTTGTGTTTACACGAATACGTTTTTTTGTGTTTATAATAATCACTACAAATTCCAGCAATACTGGTTTATTTTAACAGATTTCAAAAACAGAGGAGGTTTCTGAAAGCGGCGACAAGTGCGTTATTATTAATATATAAGTATTTCGTACGTGCTTTATATGATTCGTTGGATAACGGCATAAATAGCATTTCCAATATGAGCGCCGACTTTACATACATTACTTAACATTTATTTCAATTATTTTTTACTTTGCACTGACAGAAGTCGATTTTATTTTTGATGTTAAAAATTTAAAATAAAATATAAGTTACAGCTGTTTTATATCGTTAAATATACCTAAGCCTTGGGCACATATTCAATAAGCCAACAAGAACAACAAATAACCAGGGCAAAGAAGGCAATAAAAGTTGTGTAAGCAATTGTTTTACCGTTAAGTTTGTGCTATAAAGTCGTACAACTTTTAATGAGAGCCATAACATTCATTTATAAAAACAATCGTTGTTCCGAAAGTTATGAACAATTTTATTGTTTTGTTTAGAAATAAAACGAATCAATAATAGTTTTTTTTTAATCTCTAGATATGCTAGTGATATAATGTTTGTTATTGTTGATACCATTCAACTTTATAGTAGCAATTGAACATAGGTACAATAAAATTCGCCAAGTACGAGTCGAACTCGCATATGGAGGCTTCCTTAACACCAAATGTTCATTATTTGTGACAGACGGACAGACAGCGAAGTCTTAGTAAAAGGTTTCCGTTGTTACCCTATGGGTACGGAACCCTAAAAGTATAATGAATTAAAACCGAGTCGTAATAAGTGCGTCTAAAATATGTGTCCAACCGTCAATCAGAGGCGGTATCAATGTAAAAGTTTAGTACGAAGATCTTGACCTAATTCTTAACTTAATTAATTCTTCACCGCCGCTCACTATCAAAAATAGTTTTATCGTGAGCCAAAACCGTATAAAATCAGCTTTATAAGTATAAAAATATCATAATGTCATAACAAGAGCAGTCAACGCCGTAAATTTAGTAATAAGGCCAAGTATCATAAAATTTATATTAAGCTTTATAACATAATCAATATAACCATACAATATAATAGCACCGAGCAATATACAAAGATATTCATATTGCATTTGAACGCAGCAATATTTTACGACGTCAGCGTCGCTCAACTTAAAAATCCTTCGCTTGCAATTCCTTAATGTTAGAGAATAACATTTTATCGTTTAAAACTGTTTAAAACTCTCATGTATTTTATGACTTGCGCATACGGTTACGGAGATAAAATTTTAAACGGCAGATAACAAGTGCGCCCTCTACTTTATGTTACTCAAAGACATTAATGCCGTACATACGTATTTACTTTTTACTGGAATAATTTGGTTCCATAATATCGTTAAGTTTTTATTGTAATTTGATTTTGATGTGTTATTTTAGTGTTGTGGTAAAAATGTTAATGATACATGATTTTATTTGATGTCATACGGTTTATGGCAAAATGGCATTTGTTTTATGTAACTACAAATATATGCTAACGTATAAGACTTGTTTTATAAAAAGTAGACTATGATATACAATACAATAATACATATACAATATATATTTTATGACTTTATATACATTGAAAAATTGATCTGTATTAATCCCCAAATACTCATTTGTTCAACTTTGTTGATATGTATTGTAAATCATTACACACCAGAGAGCATTTACGCGTATATATCGAACAAAAGATGAAAATTAAGGTAAATGAATGTCATCGTAAAAATTCCAGTAAATTAATACACATATATTAATAACTCTTATAATCGCAAATGTATAAAATTCTCGCGTCACAATGTTATTTACCGTACTCCTCCGAAAATGCTTTACCAATTTTCACCAAATTTCATATGCATATTCTTATTATAGGTCTGAGAATCGGCTACTATCTATTTTTCATACCCCTAAATGATAAGGGTTGTTCACCCTTAACATTTTATTATTTATATGGCAACACAACGTTTGCCGGGTCAGCTAGTTATTTATATTATTCTACAAAAGTGAAATTCCATGGATCCTTAGCGTTCATTAATAAGAAATTGGATTATTACTGCTATGTAGGATTATATTATAACCGTCAAAGGATTATTGTAGTAACTAATTCCGTCACAAAGACAATATCCGTATCCGTATTGCATTTAATTGGAACTTCCTTTATTATGCAATAAACATTTTTTTTGTTTAATTAGCTTAATTCCGTCAGTGTGATTATTAGTACTCAAATTAAATTTAGATGTCGAAAACCCTCCTTCAAAATGTTATTCTGTTTGAATATATTCGCATAATTCATTACTCAGTCTTTCATACAGATATATGCATCCATTAGTTCATTTAAATACTAGCAATGACATGCGCCTGAACTTTTTTATTTCACGATAAAATGACGTTATTACTTTCACGCGTGTTTACCCGCGCATGCGAATCCCAATCGCATGCGTGCCACTTGCTTCCTAACGTTTCATACGCACACGCATTCACCTCGCGAAGAAACAGCGAATTAAGTCATACATGGGACGTGTGTACGGGAATACACGCGTGACAGGAAAAGCTCAATAATCCCTCAACATTTCTCCGTTGTCGACATTTTCAATACGAACATTACATCAACATCCATCGGGGAACGTTCAGGCTCGTGTATCGTCTAATTCACACATGTTCGTATTGGATTGCATCGCAGTACATCCGGCATAATCCCCAGTGATTAATTATACACAGAGAGTAATTCTGCTATAGAGATCGCGATAACAGTAGGTACGGTTACTTACCTAACTGGCATTGTATAAGGTATTCTGTCTGTGGGTATTGTTAATCTATTCGCAGAACAACAATCGATGCTGTGGTTCTAGTTATGTATTCTGTGTTTAAGCTATGCTGAATTTATTTAATTATTAGTTCATTATATTATTTTATACCTTTTATATGTAATTATATTATAAAACGATATTAAGCTAATAAAATAAATTACTTTGAGTGGTTAAGGATAAGAATGAGTTCACAGCATGATGAACATCAAATAACCTTGTGAAATAAAAATAAGCGTTTTTAAACACATATTTTTGGACTTAAGTGACGAGTTAATAAGATGATATTGCAATTGCAATATTAGCATTGTAAAAACTTACTTAAAAGCTGAGTTGTATAAAAAAAAAATGTGAGCCGTCACGGGACGCCTGGCAGATGTGATACATCGACATTATTTTGTAAAAGTAATATGCAGAAAAGAACATATTGTGATAAGAACTAAATATGACATAATGATAAAATAAAATATTGCGATTTTTTTCCAGATAACGATGACTATTTATTGAATTCGATTGCGCATGGCGACGCGTCGCCACACCGTTCACACTACTGCATATAGACTGTATATATATACCATCGTATAGCGTGGCGACGCATGGCGACGCCACCGCATGCGTCGCCACGCCAGAAATCGGTTTTACGTGCGGCTATAGATGTTTCACATCAAAAACACCTGATGTTTGTATAAAAAACACCTTTGGTTGGAAAAGTCCAATAAATATATTTTATGTTAGTGCAAATAAATATATTTTACCAGAAAAATTCAGCTCTGTTACAAATTAACCTGTAAAATTAATTTTAGGAAATCACCGCGTCCCTTGTATCCGGCTTCAGGTATCAAGCTTGGCGTTGTTTTGAGAAGTCAGACCCAATTAACTTGGCCTTATCCGTGAGCAAACATAACTGAATATGTATCGTATGTAGGAGCAATCGTCCCTATTAGAGCCAAGATTTGGAAGTTCCAAGATTATAATTTATAGACTACGTTATAAACATTTCTTATTATAAACAATTTTATTACTTTAGAAATCCAAATCGCAGTGGTTATTTTTAGTAATATAAGTAACAAATGAGCATATAACCCACCGAATGGTAAATGGCTACTGCCTCTTTTTTAAAAGATCTACATATGGATCAGTTTCAACGTAATAAATACTAAATATTATTCCACTTAAATATTAATATTTATTAAAAACTGACTCTGAGTTATTATCTTTTTACTTGATGAATGTATAATCTAAATTAATACTAAATCAATGTATCATTCAAATACTTTGAAAAACAAATCCAAATTCAAACTCACGAACCCATACGATAGTTGAAACGAAGTGAACACTAGAGGTGAACTCTCAGTTTGTAGTTAAGAATTTCCAACGACTCGATCAAGATACCCCGAGAGGCTTCGACAAACGAGGCTCGTGGGGTGCATTCCAATGCTTCCGTTCAACTTTGTATAAAGAAATTTTCATTTATTTGTGCACTCAGCTCTAAGTATTTACGCCCGCAGATACGTTATTTTTATTTACTCGTGCTGTTATTCACTTTGTTTATCATTCAGCTCTTTTGTTGGTCATGCAACTATTCATATAACGGTGACCCAGCCGCTTGTATAATAATAATTTAAAATCCAATATCAGATTATGTGTTACACATTATCCAGAAGATCATCATTATCAACAGACGAAAACGTGTCACGGCTGGGTTCAGATATGCTCTCAAAATGAGCAGAGTTAACTACAGTTCAAGATGCTAGCCAAATACCAATTGGCGGACAGACAATTAAGAACGCTATAAAAGTTCTCAGGCATACAGAACCGTCACGAAGTTGCCCTTCACTGGTAAGTAAACAAATGACCAATAATTGCTAACAAACCCTTTTAGTACCATAGTACTGTTGCTTAAAACCAGCTTCCGAAATTCCAAAATGTTGATTTATTCCACATATAGGTCAAATCAGATCCACGGTTCAACAATGGCCACGAAAAACAACTACAACGTAAATTTCAAATACGATATTTCATCTGTATTGCCCGTAAACTCAGTACTGAGCTTCAGTTTCCCGATAAAAATGTTTATGAACGAACTTTAGACAAACACAATCATTCACGAAATCGTATCGAACCTCGATATGGACATGAATCATTAAAATACGGATGGTCGAATAAAAATATCGGCAGATGCAATAATTTTTTTCAAAATGCAATAACGATCGAAATATGACGGCTTAATGACTGAAGGCAGATATGAAACGATTCAGCCGAGTTCCAGTCAATCCAGATTTTGCTGATTCGTCCGATTGTTCTGGTTTCAATTCTTGCAAAAAAATTACTTTTATGCTTTTAAATTATTATCGGATCATTTGTGCTCGGTTGCACTATCATCAAAGACCACAACAGTATAAATATATTTTTGAGTATTTAAAATACATAAAAAGAGTTAACTGAAAAAAAAAACTTTCAAACATGTCTGCACAATGCCTACATCATGCAATAAATTATTTGATAAACCTTTCTAGGATACTCATAAAATATCTATAGTATCAAAACTAGTTAATTGGTTCTTCAAGCCAGCGCAGCGCAAACAGTCAAGTTGTGAAGCACTGAATTGCAATTCAACTATGAACAATTTCACACACAACTATCACTTTTGTTAATGTCTGTTCCACGTATTATATTAACCACATTGCTTTATTTTCCTTCCACAGTTATCATGTTTGTTAATATTATTTAGATACAAGTTATAGTGCATTAAGTCAGAGCAGCGCAAATAGTCGTCGAGTTGCGAAGCGCTGAGATGCAATAATCCGGTTGCGGAACTAAGCTGAATTAAACTATCAGATGTAATGTCTGTTCCTGGGTATTGGCAATGGATGCATGCATTTTTATATAAGCTATTGTGTAATTCTCGTATTACGTAAATACTTATCCAAATTACTTCATATTTTACTTCTACAGTTCTCATGTTTGTTCATATCATCAAGACACAAGTTATTGTGCATGAAGTCACCGCAGCGCAAACAGTCGTCGAGTTGCGAGGCGCTAAGATGCAATAATCCGGTTGCAGAACTTAGCTGAACTAAACTATCACATGTAATGTCTGTTTCTACGTCTTAGGATGCTTGCATTTCCGTATAAGCTATTGTGAAGTCCTCTTATTACGTAAACGGTTATCCACATTGCTTTATTTTCCTACCACAGTTCTCATGTTTGTTAATATTATTGAGATACAAGTTATTGTGCATTAAGTCAGCGCAGCGCAAACAGTCGCCGAGTTGCGAAGCGCTGAAATGCAATAATTCGGTTGCGGAACTTAGCTGAACTAAACTATCACTTGTAATATCTGTTTCTGCGTCTTGGCTATAGATGCTTGCAGTTGTGTCATATGCTATTGTAAAGTTCTCGTATTACGTAAATAGTTTAGGTTGAGACCGCATTACAGTTTTAGGAAAACTACAATTTGGTTTGGCGGAGAACTACAAAAAAAATTACCATCTGTGACTGTGTAAACGACAGAACCGATCGCTGTTATACAAATATAGCAATAATTCATAGTAAATACCGCATGATAAATAATACCATTTTTTACATATGGAAATTTTGGTTATGGACTGATATTTAACTGAAAAGAAAAGTAAAGTAGTCACTCACACAATTGCAGGAGTTCAACAAAACCTCATTTGTTAAAATTCATCAAGCCGTTTGGTCTGCAGGGCATGACAAAAAATAAAACATACGTTCATATATACGCTTGAAAAACATTACCCTCAATCAATATGAGCCGATACTCTTACTACAGTGGATCCAATATGTGTTATATAGGGTGACATAGAATCTGTGAAAAATACGTGAAAAGCAGAAAAAATCATACAGTTATTTAAAACTTTAAAGTGCATTAAACTTGTTAGTAGGTTACCAATGAAAGAAGTCTTTGTTTTCAAGAAATAAAGAAGACGGAGCTTCCTTTGGTTTTTTAATTATACGAGAAAAAGCTTTTTGAAAACTCACTTAATTTAATCAGATGTTGCTTTATGAATCTAAATGTTTTATTTCTTATAATGAAGTTTCTTCTGAGACTACATCTTCAGTATAATCAAGTAACACTCAGCTTTAGATAAGTTTTAGCGCTTCTTTTGTATTTGTTCAGAGAGAAATTATTTTCTCGAAAAGAGTATCTTTATTATATTGAACATAAATCATATGACTTTCCCATTGGTAACAAGATCATGTTACCAATGGGAACTAAATACTGAAATAACAATTATTTTTAGTTTAATTAATATATGATTTGTTATATTTGCATATATTTTATTTAAAAACATATTGTTTCAAACTACTCCTTATTTTATGTACTTTAATTTTTCGTACAGCGTATTCTACTGGTATATATATAAAATTAAAAATTCCGACGAATAAATAAAAATATTTTACCGTATTGATCAAAATGCAATATGAATATAAGTGACAGAACTCGTACTCGTATAGTATATCTCACAAGATAGTGACATATCTACATAGTACACAAATTGATAGTTGTAAAAGTGTTAAAACGTCCAAACGCAATATGAATATGATCGACATGATTCATATTCATTTTGCATTGCTCTAACTATAGTGACACATCTACAAGTTGATAATGTTTCTAATATCAATTCATATTCATATCTTTACGTGTTAAGTAATAAACTTATACGTAATTATAGCAGTTCCAAGGTCAGCTACAAATTAAACTTTACCTAATATCTATATATATTTGAAGGTGGTAGAAACCTTTTTGGTTCGACTCCGGCGGCACCACCGCCACACCTATTTCTACCTAAAAACAGCAGTGTTACGCGCTGCTGCGTTTCGGTTTGAAGGGTGTGGTAAGGGTAACAGACTTTTCCGAGGCGTTTCAGCTTAGTCCTCAGGGGTAGCGGCGCATCTGTGGCCGACCTCAGGTAGAAATATCTAATCCTATCTGAGGTTGATTACTGATGTCCATGGGCGGCAGTAGCCACTTACCATCAGGTGGACTGCATCCTAGTCTGCTATTCCTATATTATAAAAAAAAAACAATTTGTTTGAAAACAAATTAGCGTAAAACATGATTGAACCAAGGTGACTAAACTCATTAATAATGCGAAACTACTTCGGTTTACAACTAAAAGTGCTTGAATAAGAAAGGTTTTGTGAGCGGTTAGGCTACCAATATTAAGGGAATTGGGAATACATAAAAATCAACCAAGACTTAATATTTTTTACAGAAAATTTAGTGAGGCGATAGAAAATAATGAGTGCTTGAATTCTATTATTGTTTTCATTGTTATTTATTTTTATTGTGGATCATAAATGGCTCCTCACTCCATCGACTCCTACCTGGTGGAGCGGTCACCATACCGACCTGACAGACAGATACGGTGTTTGTATATTCGTCTTTGTGTGTGTTATTGACACCCATAGTCCTTACTATAACCACTTCACTCACAGACCCACACTAGGATTTCCTGTGTTGAGGGTGCCATAGATACATACATAGATGAGTACACAAATACCTAGACCCAGAACATAAATCTAAATTGATAATTTAGATATCTGTCTGGCCGAGGATCGGAACCCGGGACCCGCGTACCGGTATAGTAACCACTCTGCTACGCAGGTCGACAAAGTAAATTATTATAATAAATATAATTTATAATAACAAAACCGCAAGACTTATGATCAGAAATCTTAATAATCTCCCGAAATTCTGGCGTCATTCGTGCAAGTCGCTGTCCGTGACTCGCATATCTCTGGACCAACGATGATGTAGCCATATAGACTCCTAATCCTAAACTACTTCATTAATACTTCTATCGAATAAATGTCATGTCGCGAGTACTTTGTAAATCTCTTGGTTTCTTTCCACTATTAAGGTCAAAGACCATTTCTGAAAAGCATGAATTTAATTTAATGTGTTTTTTACAGCATCAGACGAATTATGAAACACAATTATAAGGTTTCTACATAAGGAATCGAACCCAAAACCCCCTGGGTGTCAAATAGTACTTCTGCTGCCGCGTCTGAGCAATATTACAGTACAACATTGCATTGTAATGTATGTGGAGGCACGGCAGTGCGGCCCATATTTGACCCCCTGTAACTTCGTTGCATATGAAGCTAGAATATTTTTTTCTATTACACAGATCAAGTTATAATTATCGTCTCATGCAATTTGTCAATCAATGACAAGATTTTTCCAGCCAAACTGTATACCACCCTCTGTTCCCAAATGGATGATAAATTGAGAGATTTATTATGAAATTCTATTAGCGCTCTATTATGCTATTTCGTCTACGTTCTGGACCCTTAGCTTTGTTGGCCGACATTATCGGATTTGTACGGAAAATGTCAATGTCATCGACCTTACATCGACAAGACCTTTGCAAAACCTTTGTTCTATTCTGCAAATGGCTGATAAGAAAAAGCTTTGCAAAAAAATTATCTTACAATCCAATAAGATCGATTAGTTTTCGGCCAGTTTCATTCATTATCTCTTGAAACTTAATTATGTTGACTTAAAGTTAACGTGTTTTACGGTTAATTACATATATTGTGATCTATATCATCATGCTAATCATCATTGCAATCATCATCATCATCAACATCAACCAATTTCTGTCCCATTCCTGGGCACGGGTTGTCTCCTGAGATAGGTTCAGGCCATACTCCACCGCGCTGGCCAAGTGAAATCTGGTAGACTTATCTAACATACCTTAATGATCTTTGAAAACCTCAAGAATGTAGATTTCTTCACAATCCTTCCTGTCTCCGCTAAAACAAATGTTATTAATTTCTTATACGTTATATCAGCACGTCTGATATATCGCCTTAAAATCTTTTTTCAGTTACTACTTCGGAGTAGTCAATAGTAAGTGTAACTCAATTCGTCAATGTAAAACTTACTTTCTGCTTCGTTCTCTAAATTTTCGTTAAAAACATTCCAATCCTAATCGGTTAAGTTTCGAAGGTTACTAACAAGGGCAGTTGGTCTTGCGGTTCCATTTTCCACTCCGCGTCGATAGAGGCGAAAAGGGATTGTATACAAGTGATCAGCGTCTTTCTGTAAGATTATGCATCTACAGCAATCATCAACACCCATTATTTTGTCTGTGTGTGCATGATCACTGTATCAACACACATAGTATTGCATGTGTACTTATGACTGTAGATTGGTTTTAAAATGAGCTATGTTTTGTAAGAGTTGACGAATACAACATACATGTTAATAAATGCCGAGTTTTGTTCGAAGAGTGTGGTTAGAGAGACAGTTTCTAAACTCTTAACTTAGTCTTCGGAGCTATGCAACAGTTCTATGGCCGACTCCAAGTAGTATTCTAAACTTTTATCATTACAAATCCTCGCGCTACTGTGGACCTTCACCATGTGAACTGCAAAAACATTTGCCACTTCTATCTCTTAACAAAATTGTAAGCGTAATTATATCCCCCGTTCTACTTTTCATCACGAACAAAGAACATTTAACTCAAACTGAAAATAAACGGGAAATAGGCGCTAAGACAAATTAAATTGTATTCATTACTCCAACTGCCATCAGACTATCTGCAGACGCAGGCATTGAAGCAAAATGATTAATAAAGATAAGAGGAATGGCGGAGTCGACGAAAAAATTCGGAGACCATCAATTTAATAAAGCAGTCGAACAAGTCGAGCAACCTATTATTTTTGTAAAATACAGCCTCCCGCCGCCTAAACGAGGGACCAAGATTAACCCGAGCTCACTCCAATGTTCACCAGTTAGCCCCGTTGTTTTAATTTCGGTTCATTACTTCTTTAGAAATTCTCGATATTACAAGAACTATGTATAAGTAGTTGGTTTTTCTTTTTTACTCTCCGCAGTAATTCTTTTAGAGCGTATGTATGTCTGTCTTGCAGGTCCTCCTCTTGTCCTCTTTATTACTTAATGTGGTGACGTTGGATTCATGTATGTTCGTCTAAATTATGGATTAAGGAATCTAAGGCTACATTACTTCTCTTTTCTGTTAATTAATTATATGTTATCGGGTTTTTGTGTTGTATAATAATTACTAATTTTAATAGTGAAATATTATTTAGCGTTAATTTTTTTGCTTCATATGTTGTACGTTAGTTTACGAAGAACTCCGCTACTATAGGCTATTTTACTGAACTACTAGCTGACCCGGCTAACGTTGCGTTGCCATATAAATAAAAAAATGATAAGGATGAACAACCCTTATTTTAACTTAGGGGTGTGAAAAATAGATAGTAGCCAATTTTCAAACCTACTGAATATGCATATAAAATTTGGTGAAAATCGGTAACGCCGTTTCGGAGGAGTACGGTAACTAACAATGTGATTATAAATAAAAAAATGATAAGGATGAACAACCCTTATTTTAACTTAGGGGTGTGAAAAATAGATAGTAGCCAATTTTCAAACCTACTGAATATGCATATAAAATTTGGTGAAAATCGGTAACGCCGTTTCGGAGGAGTACGGTAACTAACAATGTGACACGAAAATTTTGTGATAATAAATTTATTATAAATTTTATTATATTTTATTTTATTATATTTATTATACATTTTAATATAAGATAATATTAAAATGCAGTAGTTGAAAATATTTCAAAATATAACAATTTTCACCAAATGCCGATGGTTTAAGAAACAGTGGATGAAAACATTTTAAAAGTCTACCGTTTATATTAAATGCTGTAGCATCCTCAATCCGGTTTTTTCTAGTTTTTGTTATGAGTAGTACTGTACAGTGAGACGGAAATTTTCATAACTATTCAGCTCCACATTCCTTTGCAATGCCACAAAGTAAGATAGTTTTTGTTTGTTCTATTTTAGATTCCCTTCTATGCTCACTTTTACGTGCACTTTATCTGTGTTTTCTCCTGATTCGACGAGATTAAAAGTAGTTTTACCAAACAAAGAACCCTATCAAAACGATAAACTTATAGATTTTGAAATAATGTCTACTATTTTAAAATCACTCGCAACAGATTATAAAGGTTGGAAACAAATGTTTGTTGGGCTTGAATTGAATATATATATTATTAAGTTTTGACTTGACTTGAATATTAAGACGCTAATCAACCACAAATAAGGTCCAGCATTCGATGCCCTGGTACTTAAAATATAAATAACCAATTCAGATGGTCAATTTTGTTGATATATGTTTTTGTGTGCATTTAACTTCTTACCTCATTAATGAGCAAAAACAGCACTTCTATCAAAAACTCAAGCACTTTAAATTAATTTTAAGTAATAAAACTTTAATACCTACGGTGTTTTAGTCAGAAATATCATAACTATTTCAAAGCAGAATATAAATCTTTTCAATATAAAGCTATAATCCCTAAGGTTATTAGCCGGTTACAACTAATTGGCTTTCTTTGTCTTTACTTTTCATTTCATTTTTCATTTAACTCTTAATTGTTATTATTTAATTCTTTGAATCGTACCTACTCATATTGAATCTGTTGAATTTTAAGTTTTTCATTTAATTGTTAAAATTATTTGAAGATGGTAGAACCCCTTGTGGTTCAACTCCGCCGGCACCACCGCCACACCTATTTCTACCTAATAACAGCAGTGTTAAGCGCTGCTGTGTTCCGGTTTGAAGGGTGTGGTAAGGGAGACAGACTTTTCCGAGGCATTCCAGCTTAGTCCTCAGGGGTAGCGGCGCATCTGTGGCCGAACTCAGGTAGGAATATCTAATCCTATCTGGGGTTGATTACAGATGTCCATGGGCGGCAGTAGCCACTTACCATCAGGTGGACTGCATGCTCGTCTGCTACTCTTATATTATAAAAAAAAAAAAAAAAAAAAATAAGTGCGTCCTTGTTCCTATCCAGAAAGCCAAATACAAAATTTTATAGTAGTTGCTTCAAAATTAAAGGATTTCAAAAAAACTGTTTTCCCCTATTTTACCCTCTTAAGGGTAGAATTTCCGAAAGGCCTTTCTTAGTACTTATTCCAGCTATATAGAGAACCTGTGTGCAAAATTTCAGAACTGTAAGGTCCTTGGTTTAGGCTGTACGTTGATTTCTGAAAAATGAAAAAGTCATTTAGTTAGACAGTCAGTCAGTCACCTTACTGTTTTATATATATACAAATATGTTTTTATAATCTCCGTTTAATTTCCTTCCATTTGATACCCTACTCGATAGGTTCGGTTAACTTTTTTTTTTTAAATGTGTTACTATTACGCGCCAAAAATCCGCCATTTTGATTTTTTTTTTACTAACACCTATCTAAGGACACTCGGGTCATTGAGACAAATATAATGACACTTTAACTGTTGAAATTCATCCAGCCGTTTGTTAGATCGGATCAAATAAAGAAAGACAAACATACAAGATACGCGCGAAAAACATAACCCTTCCTTGGCAGTCGGGTAATAAAATATAGCCTATGTTATTCGTGGATAATGTAGCTTTCGAATGGTGAAAGATTTTTTAAAATCGGTCCAGTAGTTTTTGAGCCTATTCATTACAATCAAACAAACAAACAAAGTTTTCCTCTTTATAATATTAGTATAGATTAATCTATTCAAGGCCTATCAGGGATCGAACATTGGTTTAGTTTTTAACATCGGGAATAAAGAAGTGAATATCTTAAAAGCTTTTTGCATATCGTTAAAAAATTGTCTAGTCCGCTCTGAAGTTGTTGCGAGCAGGTGTAGTCACACAGTTTGCTATGGGGACGCGATTCATTTCTATATTCAGAGCGGACTAGTAGTTTACGTGGACTATACTTATGAGAAAATAAATAAAAATCACTCCAGAAAACTCCGTAGCTTCCAATGCTTCTATTTTAAACGACAGCGACAAGACCGTTCCGTTGAATCCAATGAATAGACAGATACAAACCCATGGTATTTTAAATGGATATTTGAATAGTTCCAGTATAAATTGCTGTATTGTAACTATGTTGACGCACAACAAAGGGTGTCTATTGACGGAGCTATCGGTTCCAATAGCGGAATATAAAGGCATTCCTGGTTTATTTGATGACTACAATCGGCTGGAATTGGGTATTTGAAGTTGTAATATAGGGGATTTGAAATGGACCTTTATAGGGGTCGGTGGGAAGTGACAGGGTTAATTGGAAGGCTCCCAGTTTACTACTGTAATGGTACAAAATAGTCTTGTTACAAATGTAAATTTTAAGTGATGTATGTTCCTTAGTAATACTTCTTTTAGAACAAAGACGATCGAAGTTTTTTTTATAATATAGTAGCAGATGGGCTTCCAGTCCACCTGATGGTAAGTGGCTACTGCCGCCCATTGACATCTGTAATCAACCCCAGATAGGATTAGATTCCTACCTGAGAATGCCTCGGAAAAGTATATCTCCTTTACCACACCGTTGAAACTAGAACACAGATAGAAACATTAGATAGAAGGGAGCGTCACAGGGGTGGGACTCTTACCGCACTAAAACCCCTCCGGTGGCCGTCCTCGGCGTTGCCAAGAGGACTCCGGGTATGCGACCACACACACTGCCGTCTTTCCCGGAGTAGCCTAAATGGATTTAGTGGCAAAATGCAACCCGTCGAATAACACAGATCCTATACTTAGCGCCAAACTGTTAGTCCGCTCTGAAGTTATTGCGATCAGATGTAGTCATACAATTTGCTATAGCGACGCAATTCATTGCTATATTCAGAGCGGACTAGCAGTTTTACGCGGACTATACCACCTTTCAAATGGAGAAGATTACATTTATTATTAGACAGTTAACAATATTGCTACCGGATAGAAAATTAACAGAACATAGGGGTGTGAGACCAACGAAGGTAGTGTTGTGAACTGGTTTTATTGATTTAGGCCAACGGTTACAAAACTTCATGGCAATACGGGTCATACAGTAGCCTGAGAAAATAGCGAGTCAAATTCGGAAGTAGACTGTTAAATTCAGCATTGAAAAAACAGGTCGTCAATTATAGCCGAAATAGTGTTTTCTGATTATATAGCGGGCCGCTAAAAGAGGTTCTAGGAAGATCCGCGGGCTGCAAGGAATGAATCGGGGACCACATGCGGTCCGCGGGCCACGGGTTGCTGAATACTCATTTCATTTTTAGGGTTCTGTACCCAATGGGTAAAAACGAAACCCTATTAGCCTCGGCTGTCTGTCCATCTGTCCGTCTGTCACAGGGCCCTACCTATATCTTTAACCGTAATAGATATACACTTGAATTTTTTCTTACCTGTTAGGTATATAAAATCTTGTTGTCTAAGAAGATCTTTTATTAAATATCTTCTGGTTCATTTGCATGTTTTTTTCCATACTTTATTGGATCCGTAATAATATATTTTCAATATTATTTATACCGAAGCTCCCGATCCATTTCAGCGTGAATCAACCGGAGTTTACGCGCAATTAGATATCTGTCGCCAAAGGATAAACGATAGTTTGGTCTCTCGGTAAATTAAATATATTTTCAAGCGTACTTTCACAGGTAGAACTTTTCGTAGATAGTCCGTTTTGTAGGCCTTTCGTAGACGTAGGACATAGGTGGTATTGTCACATCTATTTCTGATGTATAGAACCAGTGACGCGCTGACATAGTTTAAAAGTATGAACTTAGTCTTCAGGGGTCCTCTAACAATTTGTGATCTTAATATTTGAAAGAAATACCATAAAATCATTATTTTACACAAATAATTATAATAAACGCCTTTCATTATACAAAATTCTGGACTTGTAGAGATAATTTAATTTATTTATTTGTCATTGCCTAATTTAAGTTTAAATCCTTAACAAAAATAATACAAAGCGAATCTTGAAATCTTATTGCTTAATATTATAAATATACAATATTATTTAAATGCCTCAGTTTCCAACTAAACCTACTCAGATTATATAAAACTTCAAAACACTTACAAATTAAATACCTAAGATTCTATTCTTCTTATTACATTATTTACCGCACACTACATTACATCACGTCACGTTACGTCACCTTCCGTCACATCACATCTCGTTACGTCACATCACGTCACGACCTCAAAATTCGAAGGATTTTCAGAACAAAGGAGAGATGATTTACACACGTATGACCAAGCTCGGGATGGCTATGCAAATGCAACAATGGTCACAAATTACAGCAAAAAGTCAATACCACGATACCGTACAACCTTTTCTTGTTCATTCCGCCTAAAAACGTGACCGGAATGACGTATGAATGGTGCACAGAAATACATTTGTAGTGCAATTTCGGACTTTCAAGTGTCCTTTGTCTGTCTTTGTTTTATAAAAAGGCTTTATGTATACAATTTTTTATTTGAAATCAGGAATATAGAACGTGTGACTATTTTATTATTTTTCAGGCTACAATGATAAAGCTTTTAGATAAATGAATTTACATAAAAACAGGAAATAGTCCTTCTGACAGAACTCTCCTTTTCTGAAGTAGTAAAAAAATTGTAACTTTTGATTGTTTAAGTAATAATCCAATAGACACAATTAAATTGATTTTCGAGTGACTTCTATTCGAGAATATTTTTTAATAGAAAATATTGATCGTAACATCAAAAATATTTCGCGATCATTCTCTTTAGACCATTACCGCCCTACTGGGCACGGGGTTCCTCTCATCGTGAAATGGATTTAATTGTACTCTACCACGCTAGCCAAATGCATAGTGGTGAAAATCACATACCCTTGAAAATGTTTTTTTCAAGAACACTCATTATTATGGTTCCTAAAATAAAATTGAAAGCCCAATACAACAAGTAGCACAACCAAATTACTCGTAATAAATAGTACCTATAGGTATTCACAGCTTTTAAAAACAAAAGTTTAATCATCAGCCTTAACAGTTACGTTTCTCTTTTGTTGAAATCGAAGACTATTTCGTATTTCCAATAATAAATTTTCAATTGATTTAGATATAACTTTACCAAGTTGTGCGCCCACGATTTACTTAATGAAAACTTGCGCAATTCAGCGAAGCCAATTTATATATCTAGAAATGTTACTTCCAATATTTATTTATTTTAGCAGATTGAGGTTGAAACTCGGTCTCTTAATTGAAGAGTCCAAGGTTTGAATCCCAAGTAGCAATTAAATATCACTTGCTTTTATGCGAAGCCTTTTATAAAAACGTCATGAAGAAACTGCAAAAGTTTCCTTCTAGACGGTATTTTAAAAAAAATTTTTAAACAGTTATATGAAGTATATTAATACGCACTATAGCCTAATCGTTCTTATTCTGAGAGGAGACCCGTGCCCAGCAGTGCGACAGTAATAGTTTGATGATGGTGATGATGATTATATATTTTTGTGAAAAGGAACTTTCAAGCGGGAAAGAAGATTATTTGATGCTAGCTCGCTAATACAATTAATTGACAAAACTACCAACTAGGTAGTTTTGTCACATGTTAATCACAGATACATTGATGTCCCTGACTAATATTCGTATGACATTCGGATGTATTCAACAACCCATTACTGTCCCACTGCTGGGCACGGGTCTCCTCTCATAATGAGAAGGATTAGGCCATAGTCCACCGCGCTGGCCAAGTGCGTATTGGTAGACTTCACATACCTTTGAGATTTTTTTTTAATAAATCTCTCAGAGAGGCAGGTTTCCTCATGATGTTTTCCTTCACCGTTTAACAAGTGATAATTAATTTCTAATACGCACATAACTTTGAAAAATCAGAGGTGCGTGCTTAGAATTTGAACCTCGGACCCCTCAATCGAGAGGCCGAGTTTCTTAACCATTAGGCTACCACTGCCGTTAGCCTACCATATATATACATACCATGTATATTTATACGTAATATGAACAGAATTTCTACGTAATATGAACCATCACTACGATCAACATCATCATTATTATCAACCTCTCCGCTAATCATGTGTATTTCTTTAAACAGTTTCCATTGTAACAGAAGACCCAATCAAGGCATAGTAGACTAAGGATAAACTAAATATAATCTAAATAACCGTTAACAAACAGAAATACTGATGCAAAACATTTTTATACATACATTTCTTTTTACGAACAAAGCAAATAAGGCCCTTGTTCTCAAAGGAAACTATGTAAGAAAATATATCTCTGATTGAGTTTTCTTCAAAGACAAAGAAGGCCAATTAGTTAACTAGACAGTAAAAACCACAAGAGTACTCGTTTTACTCTTTAAAAAAGGACACTTTCCGATTTCCCGTCTTAGATAAGTAAAATACATAGATTGATCACTCCTAACACGAAAGTATAACCAGTTTTGTGAATTGTAATTGTTGCGTAAATAAAGTTTTACTACGTCTCCGTTCTTACATAGTATTCGTCATTTATACGTAATATTTATCTAATAATGGTTTTATTTGTCAAGAATTTAAAAAATAAGTGATAAAATCATCCTTTTCTGGCTTCATTCGATTTCAAGGCGGTGAAGTTTCTTATTATCAAAGTTTTCCATTAGAAATTCCAGAAGAATTGTGAAGGAACTCGACAACAAACAGTTTCTTCAAACGTCTATTAAATAACCTTTACCAGGTCTAATGTCAGTGACGCAGTAATAGTATAATCCGCGTAAAACTGCTTGTCCGCTCTGAATATAGAAATGAATCGCGTCGCCAAAGCAAATTGTATGACTACACCTGCTCGCAACAACTTCAGAGCGGACTAGCAGTTTGGCGCGGACTATACTTGATTAAATTAAATACTTATTCGGAAATTATTTATCGTTTGCTTTAACAATCAGGTAGAAGTAAGGAATTTGGAAACATAAACGCTTTCTACACTCACAGCCCCACACTCGGATTCCCTGTATCAAGGGTGACACACACAAACGAATACACAAACACCCAGACCCAGAACGGAGATCTAATCATCAATCAGATATCTGTCTGGCCGGGGATCGAACCCGGGAAACCTCCGTCGGAGCGGTATGGTGACCGCTCCGCCACGCGGGTTGTCAGGGATTTTGAAGTTGTTGTAATTCTTCATGGTTTTTTATTATTCTGGTTTAAAGCTAGCACTTGTTCAACATAAAGTATATCAACACAGTCCAATTTCGGACAGATAAATAAATAACTATGTGTAGTTATTTATTTATCTGTCTAACTATTATTATTATTATTCATCTGTTTAACTTTTTTTAAAAGTTTTAAAAAAATAGTAAGATATCTATAATGTTTCATACTTTGAAAACCCAAAAACATTGGAACCGAGCCCAATTTTTATTAAAATTTTTGCTTGACTTTTTCTTACCAATAAGATATCGCTTAGAGAACTTTGCGATAAAAGAAGTAAGATAGAAAATTAAAAGTTCTTCACTCAAATATTCTTCATTCCCTTGGCACATATTAGCACACTTAGATTAGTGTGCTTGAGACACACTGTTTTTCAGCACCCCTCGACTACTCCTCTGGAAAGCACACTTGGATTATTGTGGTTGCTATGAACACACCCAGAGACAAATGCAAAAACAACCAGACCCAGAAACAGAAACACAAATTCGTCATTTAGATATCTGTCTGGTCGGGGATCGAACCTGGGACCCTCAGCGCGTCAGACCGGTATGGTGACCGATCCGCCACGCGGGTTGTCATTCAGTTTATCTGTTTAAAGACTATTTCGAATCATCATTTAGATAATTGTTACTCATTATTCATAAACTATATGTACTCACCTAAAAGTTTGTTAACTTCAGGTATTACTAAAAGCATTACTGAAAACCTACATATTCTCAAAATATTTTCTATAATAGTAAACTACACTTCACATTAATCGACACTTAGGTATAAATGGTCCACCAAAACGCCAAAAAATGTTTACCCATTAGTAATAAAATGCCTATACCTAAATTTATTTCTTCCTCACTTAACACTTTTAATATCGAGAACTTCCACAAAAGCTAGCAATGAAGCGAGATGAAAACATCGGGAACCCGTCGAATTGGAGGCGAAAATTCTGCGGGGTTAATCTTGGACCCTCGTTTAGGGGCCGGGGGCTGTATTTTACAAAAATAATAGGTTGCTTGACTTATTCGACTGCTTTATTAAATTGATGATCTGAATTTTTTCGTCGACACCGCCATTCCTCTTTTTATCTTATTAATCATTTTGCTTCAACGATTGCGTCTGGCACGGAAGATAGGCTTGATGGAAACGTTATGAATTCATTTGAATACACTTCATGAGTGAATATTATTCTTGTTTCTCGTCATTTAAAATGATACGGTAACTTTTTAGCAGTTCGTCGTCATTAACCCATTACTGTCCTTTTGCTGAGCACAGGTCTTCTCCCAAACTTAGAGGGATTTAGGACACTGTCTAACGCGCTCGCCAACCACAAATAACTAGTCTTCGCACACCTTTGAGACCCTTTTTTTTAACTCTCAGGCATGTAGGTTTTTTATAGTAGAAGAGTAGCAGACGAGCATGCAGTCCAACTAATTGTAAATGGCTACTATGCCCATGGACATCTATAATCAACCCCAGATAAGATTAGTTTTCTACCAGACGTCGACTTAGCTGGAATGCCTCGGAAAAGTATGTCTTCCTTACCACACCCTTCAAACCACAACACAACAGCGCTTAAAACTGTAGTTATTAGGCAGAAATATGTGTGGTAGTGATGCCGCCGGAGCTGAACCACTGAGAGTTCTACCGGCGGCACCAACGCCACACCTATTTCTGCCTCATAACAGCAGTGTTAGGCGCTGCTGTGTTCCGGTTTGAAGGGTGTGGTACGGGAGACATACTTTTCCGAGGCGTTCCAGCTTAGTCCTCAAGGGTAGCGGCGCATCTATGGCCGACCTCAGGTAGGAATATCTAATCCTATCTGGGGTTGATTACAGCAGTCCATGGCCGGCAGTAGCCACTTACCATCAGGTGGACTGCATGCTCAATCAAGCTAATAGGATTAGAATCCCGTGTAGGTCCACAACAGATACTTTACAATCTCTGAGGTCTAAATTGGAACGGCTCGTATAAGTGTCTCTCCTGTATCACCTTCAAACTAAAACACAGCAGAAGGCAGATATACTTGAAGGCTTGAACTATACAGGGAACTTAAATACTATGACACAAAAATACCCCAAAATTGAAATCTAGACCTCGTTACATTTTATCACATCATAACTCCCTCGAGCTAGTAATAAAACGAGGCCTGAGACCTAATCTATTGAATATTTATTTAATTGGTTGCTTTAAACACTTTTCATCTTGAAAAATATTGTTAAGTACGTTCTACTCAAATGAAATCTTTCAGTGTTTTAAGTCCATAAATAAATTATTATTTACTTAAAATGTTAACTTTGTAATATTAGTGCCGATAAAACCTCAAGGTCTTGTTATAATTCTTTCACATAAAATTTTAACAATTTCTAGTCATACATTCCACCATATTCATTAGTAAAGTTAAAATAAATGAATGTTATTATATGTAATTTGTTAGAATTTATTTTTGGCTTATTACAACATTGTTACGAGTATATTTTAGTTTGAAGGGTATGGTAAGGGAACCGCGACCCCGGAAGCCCCTTTTAGTCGCCTCTTACGACAGGCAGTACCGTAGCCCTATTCTGGTCCCGGAACCGAAAAATGTGGTCAAGAGCGTGCCCTTAACCATTTATGTGTTCCATCCTTGTCAAGTAGTGCTGTCTCTCCTTTCAATAGACACTGCTCATACGCTACTATAATATAAAAATACCAACAATAGTTACAGTGGTCTACATACATTCTACAAATAAATGTACACTTTCCTATTTCCGATTCCAATTTTCCTTTTAGGGCTCACCGACCCCGTAATAACTGAACTTTTACCCACTATAAACAAGTTATAACTTATTGAATGGGTAATTCATAGACTGCTAAATATAGTCGCACGTTGACCTTTAGTAATACACTTACACACCCATTTAAGAGTTATAAAGCCCTACGTGACTCAACTATAAGGGCACTACCGCTACACGTGTTTCTACTTTATCGTAAAGCGGTAGAACCCTTTGTGGTTCGACTCCGGCGGCACCACCACCACACCTATTTCTACCTAATAACAGTAGTGTTAAGCGCTGCTGTGTTCTGATTTTAAGGGTGTGGTAACGGAGACATACTTTTCCGAGGCGTTCCAGCTTAGTCCTCAGGGGTAACGGCGCATCTGTGGCCGACCTCAGATAGTAATATCGAATCCTATCTGGGGTTGATTACAGATGTCCATGAGCGGCATTAGCTACTCACCATCCGGTGAACTGCTTGCTTGTCTGCTACTGCCTTATTATATAAAAAAGTAACCAACATTATCCTTATCGGTGACCGACCTCAAGTAAAACTTCAGTCATATTGATTGGTAAGGATTAAATCCGAAGACAAAGCTTACCGACATAGCTCACAATTACCTAGTGGAAAATGGGGATGAAAGGTCCTGAAGTGGCGACTATGTTCAGGCAGAAGAGCACAGTTTGTGTCCCGAAGACAACAGGAAACCATTGGATTCAGAGGGCACATGATTAGGAGTAGCACCAATTAGAGCCTCCTCTTTATCCAGCAGTTGTCCCTAAAGACTAAGGATGTAAAAATGTCCACAGGCGACAATTACTCTAAGACATATTATGTCGTTCCATGCAACTGGGTCGAAATATCGGCAATAAAAAACGCATATCGTGAGTACCCGTTACAGAATAAAATGTCTCAATTCCGTGATAATTTTAGTCTAAAATCATAAACTACTCTAAGATCCTCAGGTAGGCAACAACGCATTTATTTCTTCAATTTTATAATTACAATACCATTTATATTTTGTAGGTAAGAGTACATTTTGTAATTAAATTCCTGTAGATATTTTCTAACTACACTTTTAACAAGTTAAAACTAATTATATTGTAGTTACAAACCTGTATTTATTTACCAAAATTTGTATTAAAGCCTGGACACAGTTTGGTATTAATTAATGAGTTTTCCCACCTACAATCGAATTACACTGAAGACTAATTTGTTGTAAAACAAATTAATACTAGTTAAACTTTGCTTTGTTGCTTGTCCATCTTGGGTTCTAGTTGTGTTCTCATTTATTATTTACTTACGCCGCAAATTGGTTTCGAAAATTGGTCGGTTAGTAAATAAGGTGATGAAAATAAAGTAACATAATAAAAGAAGTTTTGTTTAATGAAAAAGTCACTACAAAACTTAAGTTAATTAGGTATTAAGTTTAATAGAATTTTATATCTTTAATCTTATAGTTACACGAGCTTTTGCCCGCGGCTTCGCTCGCGTTACGAAGTAATATTTTCATCCCCTATTTTATCCCCTTGGGAGTAGAATTGATCAAATTCCTTTCTTAGCGGATGCCTACGTCATAACATCTACCTGCATGCCAAATTTCAGCCCTATCCGTCCAGTGGTTTGGGCTGTGCGTTGATAGATCACTATGTCAGTTAATCACCTTTATATTTAGATTTCTGATTTTGTTTTATTTCTAATTTATTAAATGGAAAAGTAGTGGACATTTAAAAAGAAGCGATCTGGCGAAATACTTAATTTCAGTCTATATGGGAAGTCCGAGATTCAAATCCCTGTTTAGCACTGATATGATTTTTCTATATTACGTGCAGGACGTGCATATAAGAAATAAATTATCACATGCTTTAATGGATAAGGAAACCCTTGCAGGTTATTCAACTCTAGCGCCACCACCGCCATGCCTATTTCTGCGTTATAACGACAATGGAAAGCAAGAGATATACTGTTTCGAGACTTAGCTTAGTCCTTAAGGATGACGGTTCATCTGTAGCCGATCAGGTAGAATTCTAATCTTATCTGGGTTTAATTTCATTTGTCTAAGAGCATCAGTAATCACTTACCGTCAGGTGGACTGCATGCTCGTCTGCAACTTGTACATTATGTAAAAATAATGTAGCACAATGAAGAATAACATCAAGAAATACATTTTCTAGCGTCGATGCAAATGAGGCAAAGTGGTCAGTTAATCCCAAACTCTTGTTCGCTGAGCTCGGGAATATATAATTAAATAATTTCGTTACGAGATGGAACTGCCAAAGCTGAGCGGGGACCCTTTTAAGGCATTAAGTAACTCCTGAGACGAAGGACCAAAGATAAGGCGGCCAGAAGTTCGATTTCATACAAAACTATCGATTTATTATAAGTACATGCTTAATATTCTGTAGTACAGTACTTATTTCTGCGTTTTAGCCCTTTTTAGATGAGATTTTATGAGGAGCAAAAATCTAATTAATAACCCAGTGATCGAATAAAAAAAATGTACCGGCTCGAAGGACCAATTCCTTATGACTATGATGTAGTAAATGCTACAAAAAGGTTTCCTCAGGATGTATTCCTTCACCGTTTTAGCAAGTGATAATAAGCACATAATTTTGAAAAATCAGAGGTGCGTACCTGGGATTTGAACCTCAGACCTCTCGATAGAGAGGCCGAGTTTCTTAGCCATTAGGCTGTCACTGCTACATCTATACCCATCACAGTGGAACATCCATACCATACCCAGTGGAACATCTATACCCACATTAACTATGGCCAGCCTCATGACTGGAACTCGCGACTGACCCGATTTTTTTGCCTCACAAGCAATTCCAAGTTTATGACGTAATAAAGCCGCTTCATATTTATAACGACTGGTTCAGGCTCCGTAGATATTAGTATTATGTCGTGTTTTATGAGTTACAATACAATCATTTCATTTCTTAAGAACTTTTAATACCATTTTATACTGTTACACTTAGAATCTTTACATTTCAAATTTATATTAGCAAAAAAAACTTCTGTTCCTTTTTTCATTTGCGTTTTGTTTGTTAACCGTTTATTTTTTTCGAAAACAATGGTCGAATTTCGGCTATTGAGAGACTACTCGTATAAATAAATTACATGTTGTCAATCCATCCATGGATCTGTTAACGTACTACTTGCCACGAATAGAGGTAGAATCCGACCTGAAACCAATTACAGATCCGTGACCACATCTGAGAACTAAGATAATCTCGTCATATAAATAAATCAAATACAAAACTAGTTGTACTCACGTATAAATACTAAACTAAAATGCATCATGTCGTCATCAAACCATTATTGCCCCACTGCTGGGTACGGGTCTCCTCTCAGAATGAGAAGGATTAGGCCATAGTCCAAGTAGTGGCCAAGTGCGTATTGGTAAACTTCACATACCTTTGAGATTTTTTTTGTATAAATCTCTCACGTACGTAGGTTTCCTGACGATGTTTTCCTCCACCGTTTAGCAAGTGATAATTAATTTCTAATACGCACGTAACTTTGAAAAATCAGACCTTCAATTTGAACCTCAGACCCCTCGTTCGATAGGCCGAGTTTCTAAACTATTAAGCTATCACTGTTTATTTCCAAAAAACTGCATCATATACCTAAGCATAACTTCCTGCAACAAATAGAACAACTATTGTGCTCTATGTATTTGTTGCTACCGAATTCAAGCGACGAATACTTCCACATAACAAGCTAGAAAGTTCTACCCACACAAGACTACACGTATGAGATGAAATCTTCAAAATCCAAGTTACCTGGAGCACGTATTAGAGTAATTTAGCTGAAGCACACATCCGTTACAAGTTCAAGTAAATTGGGTTAAGACTTCCGTTGAAGCCTTCGAGCTATCGGAACTAATGGCAAGTTACTTCCTGTTTCAGCGGAATACAGAAAAGAGGTAGGCTTTTGGTTACGCGCGGAATTTCAGGCTACGCAAGTTCTGAACGTCAGGCTTACTAATAAATATTCTAGGGGTAAGGCAGATGAGCTAACTGATGGAAAGTACGAGTAGTAATTAGTGCGACGATGGAAAGGAGACGTAAGTACAGTCACTGCGATAGACATCTGTTATCAACTCCATATTTATCAGGTTCTGATGATGATACTAGCGTATCAAATAGTAACACTTACAAATATCTTACCTCTAAGAACTGAGAACCTCCAAACTAGATCACATCCATTCTGGATTCCTGGTATTTTTATGAAATAAAAGTAGGGGTAGTGCGAGTAGTGAGTTTACTCCTAAACCTCTATTACTAAACCTACTTCTCAAGTTCTTGTAATGTCAAACATTTGAAACAGCTAAAATAATACACCCAACATTCGCATCAAAGGGTGCTTTTCCTATCACGCGTATTCGCGCCCGCACGCGTGACCCACATGTGCCTATGATTTAATTCATTGCAGTCTCTTCGCGACCCGTTTGAATATGCGCATGAAACATTTGAAGGTGGTATAACCCTTTGTGGTTCTACTCCGGTGGCACCACCGCCGCACCTATTCCTGCCTTATAACAGCAATTTTAAGCGCTGCCTTGTTGTGCTTTGAAAGATGGGGTAAGGGAGACATACTACGAGGTATTCCAGCATAGCTCAGGGTGCCTGCATCTGTGGCCGACCTCAGGTAGGAATATCTAATTCTAACTGGGATTGATTACAGATGTCCATGGGCGGCAGTAGCCACTTACCGACAGGTGGATTGCATGCTCGTCTGCTACTCCTATATTTAAAAAGAGAGGACAAGTGGCACGCTTGTGGGTGGGAGGCGCGTGCAGCTATAAGAACGTGTGACAGGAAAAGCTCCTTAAAACAGATAAACTATACCGTTTACCCATTATTCACATAAAAACAAGTTAAAAATATGTTATGTTCTCCTCTACGGTTACTTTATTGTTATGTTAGTTCGGTTCACCGTCCTCAACTTACAATTGTTTTCGCAAAATATTTGCTTAACTCGTAACTTGCTAACACTCTGGCAAGTTTATGTAAATTTTCTTTATGCTTTTGTTTTGGATTGCACACTGTAAGCTTATAATTTAAGCATATTACTCGTATTATGACTCGTACTTCTTCAAATAAAAAATGGGCATTACTATATTATTGTTGTCCATTTTTTTTCGCAAAATGTACCTTATGAGATCATTTATCAATAGCTAATCAAAAGTGAATGTTATTTTTTTAATTAACATTATTAAAAAACTAAAGCTTAAACTAAAGTTCCGCAGTGGAGTATAAATTAGGTTTATAGTTTTGATCATCGTACAAAAAGACAAATCATTTAAAAGAAAGAGACAATACATTATATTTACTTGTTTAAGTACATAGAGATACTTGTATAAATACATAGATGTACGTTTTGAGCAAGCAACATCCGAGAACTTTTAGATATTTACTTAACTCGTGGCTCACCGGGAATCCGACAAAGTTTATGTAAATCGAAATAGTAGGGAAGTTTTATTGAACTTTACTATCTTTTATCGGACGTGCACACGTGAATATTATATGTGTAGTGTTTTATGGAACTAACAGATCTGTAATTTTGGTGTATGAGTTTCCTAGTTTTGGAATTTAGTGTTGCTTTAAAGGAAGTGAAGCTCTCTGTGGTTGTGTGTGTGTTGACGACCCGCGTGGCGGAGCGGTCACCATGCCGGTCTAACGCGCAGAGGGTCCCGGGTTCGATCCCCGGCCAGACAGATATGATGATGAATTAGATTAAATGATGAATCATTAGACTAAATGATGAATTTAGATTTCTGTTTCTGGGTCTGGTTGTTTGTGTATTTGTCTCTGTGTGTGTCCATAGCACCCACGATACAGGGAATCCTAGTGTAGGGCTGTGAGTGTAGAAATCGTTGTTGTTGTTGTTTGTTGTTGTTGTGTTCAACTACGAAGACACCAGCGCCATAGCTATTTCTACCTGATACCAGCAGTCTTAAGTGCTGCGTTCTAATTTTAAGGGTGCGGTACCCTTACTATACTTATCCGAGGAATTCCAACTTAGTCCTAAAGTATAGTGACTTAATCTTATCTGGAATTGACAACAGATAGACTTTAAACTAATTCAATAAATATATTCTGACTTTGCCTGAACGGTAGAAAACCAATTGAGTTCAAATTTTCATTCAAGTTTTGTTACGACTCTTGTTTTCCGCTAATCCTAAAACTAAAGCGAAAATGTTGTTAGGTGATTTTAAATGTAAAAAAACAGGTGTGCAAATTAAAAAAAAAATTACATTTTACATGATATATGCATAAATAGTGAAAAAACCATAGTACTTGTCCAAAAATCTAAACAGCTTATCGATTACGATGCGTGAATGAAGCATATACGAACATAGCCGCGATATGAAACTCATTCCAAATATTTCCCTGAAAACCGTTATCACCTAACCCGCGTATCAGTTGAAACGATCAGTAATCAGGCAACTAAATGACTCTAGTTATGCGTGCTCGATTAGCAGACCCATAAAGTAGGTACTGTCCTAGATATTACACATAATCTAGGCTGATTGTAATGTATAAGTACACATTTTTATATAAAAAATATATGAATGAGTTGCTGAGGAGTGTGATGGTGGGGGCTCGCCGCCTGACATCTAGTGCGTCACACTTAGTCCGAGCGCCATGCGGGTAGGACGTGCTGTGAAATTCTTTTTTTATTTGCACTAACCGAGCCAGTACACTGATAAAATATAAATTAAATAATAGTTTAGTTATAACACAAAACTGTTAATAACCCTGTGAAACGATCATTTATTTATGTTATTCTAGAATAAATAACAATCTCCTGTGAATTTTCGATTAATATTTAAAAAATATAAATCATATGAGTATGAGTATTAAAATTACGATATATTGCTTTATAGGATGTGATAAGGAAACACGAGCGACATTGAACTAATTCACGCACGACTATTTGTATGGTGACCGCTGGCGACGTTCGCTGACGATCCTCGTCGCCGATGCTCAGCGTGAGCTATCTCTCGTATTAGCTCCCGTGTTCCTAGTTCGATAACGCATCAGTAACCGATTTTAGTTATGACTCCAATCCTATTTAGGTGTGGCTAACGTAAAGTTAGACTCAAATCGTTTTCTATGTTACAAACGTCTAACTATGGTACTGATTGCTTACAATTACAAGACATATTGAAGGTGGTAGAACCATTTGTGGTTCGACTCCGGCGGCACCACCGCCACACCTATTTCTACCTAATAACAGCAGTGTTAGGCGCTGCTGTGTTCCGGTTTGAAGGGTGTTGGGGGGAGATAGACTTTTCGGAGGCGTTCCAGCTTAGTCCTCAGGGGTAGCGGCGCATCTGTGGCCGACTTCAGGTAGGAATATCTAATCCTATCTGGGGTTGATTACAGATGTCCATGGGTGGCAGTAGCCACTTACCATCAGGTGGACTGCATGCTCGTCTGCTACTCTTATATTATAAAAAAAATACGTTTAGTTAGGACTTTAATCCTATTTAGGTTTGGTTACGTATATTGGTAAAATATCATAAACTTCTAAAAATGTAATCGATTGCTTACAGTCACAAGACAATACGTCTGCTACAACAATTTCATCAAAAAACAGGTGTACCATAAAACGCGACGCACCGTGTACCATAACTACAAAACACGAACAACAAAATTGGGGGCGTAAACATGTAAAAGGGGGTCGTAAGAATAACTAGGTCGCTAACAAGAACATGATGCCGACATGACAAGCTTTAACACTAAACAGGGCTCAAATGGACTGTAATAAAACAAAGATGGCTGCTGAGATGAAAAGATTGTGCTGAGATAATGGTAAGCAATCTTTTGTGTTACCACGATTAAAATAGTTAAGCAGATATAATTATGCATTTGTATAGCACGTTAGACGAGAAAGCTTAGTTATAAAGGTTTCCGGTCTTCAAAGGACTCAACACTGCTGTTATGAGGCAGAAATAGGTGTCGCGGTGGTGCCGCCGAAGTCAAACTACAAAGGATTCTACCACCTTCAGAACTATGTAATCTGTATTGACCAATAGATGCCAATACATTAAGCGTTCTAAATTAGTTTACTTAAGATTTTATTTATGACATATAAGTAAATTATGAGTACGTAATAAAAAATATACGAACTCCAGAATTTCTTTATACAAATACTGTATTGCGCTAAAAATAAATCGTATTAAGAATTCGTCCACAGATGCAAAAATAGAATCCAGGTAAAACCATTTTTATGTCTACCTTTTCTCCTGACGGAAAACGGATACCTAGATTTTTAGCAGGTGCTTTGTTTCATAAAACTAAAATATTTTTAGTGTGTTTTGTATTATGTTTCGTAATACATTCTAAACCTGTATTTTTAATTGCTAGTAATTTATACAGACACTAGTGGTGCCCGCGGCTTCGCCCGCATTTTAAAGAAATAATATGACATACATAAAACGGAAAATGTGTACCTGCATTGGAATGACAGTGGTGCCATCTGTCGAAAATTGGTCTTACCAACTCCCAAACCCTCGTGGGCTCTTGGACAACAACTTTGCTAAAGATCATCACTTGATCAAATGCATAGTTTCCGATTCTATAACTACTTACGAATTAAAAATAATTAAAAAAAACCTTTTCCTACGGACTAAATTGTGAATCTAAAGCATTCTCAAGTCCCCTTGAACACACACAACAAATTTCATCAAAATCAGTCCAGTCGTGTAGGAGGAGTACACACGCACATAAGAAATATATATATAAAGATTAGGGTGAATTCGCACTATGTGCGAACTTAACTGTGTGCGAGTGTGTGACACTAAGGTTTCAATTATTATGTCTAATCCTATGTGTATATAGTGTCAAAAATTATATATAATCCTAATTAAGATACCCAATGTGGAAGAGCGAGGCGTTCCTGTCACAAGTGTCTCTGTACTTACCAGGAATCCCCGATTACTAGTTTTAAGGATTTATCTGAAATAAATGCACTTTTGCTTTGTTTGTTGTTGAATTCGAATCTAATCTAGGCTAAGCGAGTAAGATGCGCTATGTCTTTTTTTATATAATATAGGTGTAGCAGACGAGCATACAGTCCACCTGATGGTAAGTGGCTACTGCCGCCCATGGACATCTGTAATCAACCCCAGATAGGATTAGATATTCCCACCTGAGGTCGGCCACAGATGCGCCGCTATTCCTGAGAACTAAGCTGGAACGCCTCGGAAACGTATGTCTCCCTTACCACACCCTTCAAACCAGAACACAGCAGCGCTTAACACTGTTGTTATTAGGTAGAAATAGGTGTGGCGGTGGTGCCGCCGGAGTCGAACCATAAAGGGTTCTACCACCTTCATGTCTATGTTATAACTACATCAGTCGCGATCTTTAGCTCGCATCCCGCCTCATAAAAACATCAAGTAGATTAAAAATGCATAAAGGACATGGACATGAGCTTCTCAATGAAAATCAAGCAATCCTATTGGTAGATTTGACACACATCCGTATCTTAGCTATATAGTTTTTTTTATTTATTGTACATCTTCAAGAAAAGATTTGTTACAAGCACGTAGCAGGTAAACGGATATTATTACCGAAACGACACTACACTCAGCGACACGTGTTTCCTGTTACGGAAGTTGTTTGAGAGGGCGAGCGCCAATTACGTAAGGACCTCTACCAAAACATTAATTAACCTTTCAGATATAAAATAAAATGCCATGCTATGTTATTTTTAAGGGTATAAAGAAAACAATATTGGTAATTCACAAAATTCGTCAGGCCTATTTAGAAATTTTAATTTGAAAACACTATTTCAATTTTCTTGAGAAAGTGTTTTAATCAATTTAATAAATTAATTAATATTATATGGAAAAAATGTAATAATTTGTATAAAATCTTTATTTTTACACATAAAACTATCAAATACATAATTATGTAAAAGTATCAAAATGATGAATTGGAAGTGAAAACTAATTTGACATCAATTAGGCAATAAAATATTTTCTTTAAAGACTTCTTCATGTCTTAACTTTATGAACAGGCTAAGATATCATAAATGTGCTTTTTAAACATTTTACACAAAATCTCGTGAAAGTCAATCATAGCTCACATATTCCATAAAACATCAGAATCACATCTTTAATTCCCAGTCTTGTATACACAGAGCGAATTAAGAATTATATTTGCCGTCCGCCCTTCTAAATTCGTACACAATGTCTCGTGAAAGGCAATCACGCTCGCTCTCACCCCGCTTGATTGAATTTCACCTTTCGTTTCATCTGATTAAATTGCGGTAGTACGCTTCCGGCCATTCTCGTTTGAACGCGTATGTTTTACTGCACTTATGTAGCCCCGCGTGTGAATATCAAACGGAATAACGTTGTTAGGGCCACAGTATAAATAATACGTGTACAAAGGCATGTGAATGGTAAATATGTATTCTATATGTTGCTATGATCTAAAGCTCGTTTAATCAAAAATGTGGCATAGTTCTGAAATGTAAATTAAGAATCTAATGTTATTATATGCACTCTATATTTTATAATCTATCAATTGAAAAAAAAATACCTTGATGAAAGACTGACAAAAAAGAAACTGCTTTTTAATATTGCGGAGGGGAATGTTTTTGGAGCTAATGTATATACCTATATAAGTATATCTCATTCTTGGTACGCCCTGCAGCAGAACGGCTTGACGGATTTTCACATAATTATGAGATGTCTTTGGATTCGTCTAAACTAAGAAGGGAAGGGTATATTTTTTTATATTGTAGGTTTTTGCTATTTTTTTAAACAATTCCCCACTTTTATTTCATAGCATAGTATATGTTACAAATCCTATATAAACATATAAAGATGTAGATAATACAAACATCTTGGCACAGATCTGAATTTACAATTTGAATATGTCTAGCTGGTAATTGAACCCGGAATACTCTGCGGTAGACGAATCGTGCCATCGTGCCATGTAGGTCATCAAACCAACACAGCTTAATCAATACTTACAATATGTATATATACTTTAGATTTGAAATAACGATACTCTAACTTACGATATAAATATCTGCTTTATATATCCATCTTTCTATTCCACACATCTCCCATTCTCCCATTGAAGAGGGCTTGATCTTAGGTGTTATTTACTATGACAATTGAGTATATGCCAGTAGTAACAATACCCCGGACATGGCGACGAAAAGTCATCTACGTATTATCAATTGAAATATATGTCATCAATCAATCCGAAATTGTGTCAGTGAAACAAGATGAAAGGGTCTGTATGAAAATTTTAAAATGTCCGCTCTACAATGCCCTCATTTTTAAGTAACTGACGACTGTAATAAAAGTTATTAATTATTTAAACAATTCAAATTATAATGGTGAAGCTGCTAGTATCTTCGGTACACTTCCTCGGGGCATCGATTTGGCTCATTTATTTTATTTATAAAACTTTAGTAGTTTTAGTTAGAACATTGTTAAATTGTTTTTAAAAATAGTATTGTAATTATTCTTTATTAAATAAACTAAAATTTGTTTCCTTAATAAATATTTTAAATTAAAATAAGAACCTACTAAATTAGCGTCCCTGGGATGAGTTCCCAGCCCTCTTTGGTACTTTTTTAACAACAGTACTTTTTAAAGTTCGCGAACTTTAAAACTTTCAATTTCTTTAAGCTTGTCGGAAACATCAATTCGGACAGTCCCAAAAATCGATGAAAACAAAAACTGGGTCAAACATTACCCGTGAACCGGCGATGTCACTAGACCGGCTCAAAGCAAGGAACCCTCAAGAAATCGATACTTAGGTATCAAGTAATGCCTCGCCTTACGTGTACCTTACGAATGACTCGCCTACTTTCGTCCAAAACAAGAAATGTTTTGCCATGTCGTTGTAAAAAAGCTAATTTTTTAGCCATTTTTTATGGGAAACTATTCTTTTTTATGGGAAACTATTACTTGACTATCTTTCAACTGTTTACTAGTTATTATACTTAATAATGACTTAACAATTTGTTACTTTAACTTAATATATCATAGTTATCATTTGAAGATAACCACTGTTTTGTAATAAAAAAAAACAAATTTAAATTACTTACGGTTATTTTTTGGTTATTTTATCTATGATAATTTTAATAAGCAATTTATTTAAATTTTAAAATTATAAACTTAAACATAAAATTATAACAATTGTTCAATTTTTAATGACATAATTCATAGTTTATTTATTTATTAAAATGTACAATTTATATTTAATTATTTACAATATTAGCCTAATTAAAAGTACATAAATAATCTATTAAACAGGTTTTAAAATTTATGTATGATGATGAATCATAAACATAACGTTATGACGTCATAAATCATATTAACTGTTGAAATGCCTTACACTTTCATAAATACAAATAACTGTCAAAATGTAAAAGCCACAATACGTTACTCAGGGGTCTAATTCTGCTAATTTAGCTACATTGGCGACATCTCTTGACCTTGGAGTTTAAAAAATGTTTTTAAAGAATCTCATGTAATGTCACGCTGGGATTTTTTCTAAGGGAATTTAGTAAAACAATTTTCATGGCAAAAGAGTAAGGCATATTTTGAATACTGCTGTTGCTAATAGTAACTGATCATAATCACGCATAGACAATGGACATGTTAGAAAGTTAATTACATCAGGCGTTACTTTGCGGAAATCCATGCTATTAAATTAAGATTAAAACTACTTCGCAACAATCCGCTACAAATATTTATGACGGTACATATAATAAACCAAGCAGTATGTACCACCCTCCCTCCCACAAAGAATACGTTCAAAAAATTAAAAATATACACCACCATACATACCACCACCAACACGTGTTTCGCTCCAAAACGGAGCATCATCAGGGTAAGTTGACTCTACGACAGTTAATCGGTCGTCGAATAGGGGTACTAAATTAAGCTGATTAAGCTCCTACTCCTGAGGACCAAAATGGTCGCATCAAGTAAATTGTCCGACATCCACATTCACCTGCTCACCAACCCTGCTTTACGCTTGAAATGTGTGACGGTGGTACCATATTTTTTTAAAATATAGGGCTAGCAGACGAGCATACAGTCCACCTGATGGTAAATGGCTACTGCCGCCTATTGACATCTGTAATTAACCCAAGATAGGATTAGATATTCCTACCTGAGGTCGGTCACAGATGCGCCGCTACTCCTGAGGACTAAGCTGGAACGCCTCGGAAAAGTCTGTCTCCCTTACCACACTAGTCATTTCTTTAAAGTTCGACTTTACTTTAATAATCTAGGACTTATTTAAATCTAATCTAGACCACAGATCTACACTGCTTTTATAAGCAGTGATGAGATTACTTTCATATTTTAAATTTACTTTTCCGACACTTACCAACAAATAATTTAAATAAGTATAAGTACAATTTGCAATACTGTCGCAGTACGCAACCTCATTTGCCCGGATTTAATCTTATTTATGTCTATGATTATGAAACAAGGCCCGAGTTAATTTTCTTCCCTTGTAGTTGAAACAAATTCATTTGAATACATCTGTATGATAAATGAATGCCGGTTTTGAATTAAAATTTGCTTATTTATCTTATTGTGGCAAATGGGTACGCTGTTCGGCTATGTTTTGAGGTTTGGTGAATCGATGTCGTAATTTTTGTTTCAAGAGGGACTCCGAAGAAGTTTGGCGCATCGTGGTAAATAATGAATTTTCTACTTCTTGTTAGTCGTTAAAAAAAGTTTGTCACGAATAGTCACTGAAATTTGTCGTCGAAAAAATAGGTCTTGTGTTTGAGTTATTTTTTGTCTATCCTAAGGCTAACCCTGAGGACTAGGTTGAAATACCTCATTTAAACCGGAACACAGCAGGGCTGACTAAACATTACTTTACTTTTTATAATGCGGGAGTGGCAGACCATCATGCAGTCTACCTAATGGTAAGTGGTAATCAACCCTAGATAGGATTATATATTCCTACCTGAGGTCGGCCACAGATGCGCCACTACTGCTGAGGAACTAAGCTGGAACGCTTCAGAAAAGTATTTCTCCCTTACCACTCCCTTCAAATCGGAACATAGCAGCGCTTAATACTACTGTTAATAGGCAGAAATAGGTGTGGTGATGGAGCCGCCGGAGTCGAACCACAAAGGGACCTTCATGCGCCAAATATCACTGTATTCCACTCATACTAATGTCCAATATGTCACCAAATCTAAATACGACAAATCCTAACTGAAATTGATTACAGATTGTTATCGTCGTTAATAAGAAGCTTGGATATTAACGATATCACATTTTTATAACGTTACATTAAAGTAATAAGTGACTCATTTAATACTACAGTTTAAAAACAGATGCGGGTAGGTGAAGTGGGGACGACACCATGGCGGCGCTCGAATTAACAGAGAGCGACATTCTGGTCGGAGACTTCAGCAAGAGCAGTCGAATAACGGAGATACTTGTGTAGTTATAATACTTCTAATCACTAGTGTGAACTTACTTACGTATAATTGTCATATCGTTACTCTGTACCGTTTATGTGACTATATTATTACATGACTTCAAGACCTTCAAGATGACTTTGATTTCAAGATGCATACCGACCAATTTACCCCTGAGAACTGCGGTGGTGCGCTTGTAGATAAGTGTTTCGTTAGTGTACCTTGTACGTTAAGTGGTTATGTCACTTCAAATATACCCACAGCGCTAAACTGCTAGTATAAGGTTGAAATAGACGGAATCGGATAATATTTCATATCCAAGCGGATCCGTTGAGGACTTTCCAATATTAGACAATATTATATAAGATTTCGACTATTCAAATCTACCAACAGCGCTATACTACTAGTATAAGGTTGAAATAGACAGATTGGATAGTATTTTAAATACAAGCGGATCACTTGAACACTTTCCAATATGTTGATAGATTTAGACTTACATTTTAGACTAGACGTGAGCGTATCCTTCTCTCAACGATATTACATCACAAAGTCTGCATAAAAATGTAAGCATGCCTTATGATTTCAATAATTAAAACTATTGATTAGGATTATAATAATTATTTGCAAAGAACTTTTCAACTTTAACTCCTTAAAGCTTAAGAAGTAAATTTAGATACTTTTAACAGACTTAAATAAGGTCACAGATGTGCTTGATGTTGCTTCAAACTGCACCTGAACTGCAATTTGCGGTTGGATTGCAGTTTAAATGCGGTTCGTCTGTCTACAGCCTAAATGATTCTTATAATTGAGTACGTTTTGAAATTACAAAGTAAAATACCAAGTACATAAGAAAACGGGACAAAAACATGCAACCAGCGTTCCTCAAAGCGTAATTGAATAATTTTGTTAACGAAATGAAACTGGTAAGCGGCGGGAATTTAGCATGAACAATTTTATCGTTGGAACTAAGTACACAGATACAAAAGTGAAACTGGATGAGTTAGGACTCATAAAATAATTGGATTTCTTTAAAAAAAAAAACATTACATATTTTAAATTAGAATTAATTAGAATTTTAAATAAAGATAAAATTAATCAATATATGAAAAAAATATGTAAAGATTTATTTCACTCGTTCAACGTTTATTTATTGAAGAGAAATACTCGTATTTAATTTATATTGAGAAATAATTTTTCACCATTTCATATAATCAACAAAATATTTCTAATTTATTTACAATTTTGCTAACCATTTGGTGTTAACGAAAAATTAATGATATTCATAAAAATATTAGTGTTAATGAATTGTGATATACAAAAAAATACCATACCAAACCATCTTTTAAAAATATATATAAAAATGCGTAAAAAACAGCGCTTCTAAAAGTGTAATTGAATAATTCCGTTAACGGAATGAAACTGCTATGGGGGTGGGAATTCTCAGACAACCCCAGCTGGTAATGGCATCAAGAATTTTATCGCTAGACGCGGGGAGTATTAAATTAAAACTAGATGAACGATACGCAAATAAGATTGCGTTTTATATTGGGTTATATTTAAGGACGTATCCATGAATAAACATTGATAGATTTTGATTTTATGATACAAGAAAATTTTAGTTTAGAAAATTCCACTTAGGATGTATAGAAATGTCATCACAATTTTAATTTTATTATCTTAAAAAGAATGTTTTACACAATGTATGCATTGTCTCCACACACTCACCTGTGCACATGTACACACACAGGCACACACACACGCAGGCACACATATTAGCACATACACATACACACACCTTCTAGAATGCCAGTATGTATAAATAATTTTTTTGAGTATTAACGTGTACTTATGCCAATCTCAATGTTAACTAATGTTCATCTTTTTTAACACGCTTTTATTAGCTTCAGACGTATATATGTTGGTATGTTAGTATGTAACGGAATCTTTGAACATGATTTTAACCCCCTTCAAAACGTCGGATTAACTCGAAATTTGGCATACTTATTAAGGACCGATGACAATTCAATATTTTGAATAGTTTTGTACCATTGTCCTTATCAACATCCTCTAGATTAACGATTTTCGAGGCGAGATTTTTCAAACACCTTCAGCAAAGTTCATCGCAATTTTAGATTGCAAACAATTATTGCTATTTAGTTTCAATAGGCGTAACTTTTATATCGTGATTTTTAGTTTAGAAAAGTGTGGGTGCTCCATTTATCAGGTTCTAAAAGCACCCCACACTTTTTCCACAATTATACTATTTACTGTTCCTTAATTGATTCTTAGATTGAAAATTATTTTCTACTTTTTAGTTGATTTTATCATAAAAGCGTGTTTTTTAGTTTTTTGAACTATAATTTTTATTGTTTGTCTACCAAAGATCATAATATGACAATTATTGCCTAGAAAAATTATCCAAGTTGGATAGGCACAAGTTGGTTAAGATTCATTTATTAGTAACGTACATTTTTTCTGTGTTGTTCTCATTTTAATGTCAAAAGTAAACTATTGATTATGCACAACAAAAACTGCCCTTACGTTGAACCAACATTGCATGTTAGAAGTTAATTATTTCTGTTAACTTCCAAACTAAATTTCATTTTATGACATCATCAAAGTTAAGCTCCCTATACACGACGTGCTAATATTGTAGCCCGCGTGACAAGAGAAGATAATTTAATGACGTGATTAGCGCGCTGGCCAATGTTGCATATCATGTTGTGTGGACTAAGCCTGATACACTTTATCATACATTACATAAATAGCTTAGAGTTGATCAGTTGTTTCATACGTTCACCTGTGCACATATGCGTACAAACAAGCGAGCACATATTATTATTTACACGTGCACACACACTTTCACATCCACACACATTGCAGAATCATAATATCTCGCTAAACTTTAGTTTATTTACCCTCTTAGCATTTTTATATTTTTTATTTACATTTGAATCTGAATTGAAAAGATAATTTAATGACGTGATTAGCGCGCTGGCCAATGTTGCATATCATGTTGTGTGGACTAAGCCTAATACACTTTATCGTGTATTACATTACATAAATAGCTTAGAGTTGATAAGTTGTTTCATACGTTCACCTGTGCACATATGCGTACAAACAAGCGCGCACACACACACTTTCACATCCACACATATTGCAGAATCATAATATCTCGCTAAACTTTAGTTTATTTACCCTCTTAGCATTTTTAATTTTTTTTTATTTACATTTGAATCTCTAAGTGATTTTCACATTTCAATGTCAAAAGTGTCGTTTTGATTGTGGACAACAAATTACATAGAAAGAACGTTGCATGTGTAAAGTTAATTATTTCTGTTAACTTCCAAACTAAATTTCATTTAGTAGCCCGCGTGACAAGAGAAGATAATTTAATGACGTGATTAGCGCGCTGGCCAATGTTGCATATCATGTTGTGTGGACTAAGCCTGATACACTTTATCATGTATTACATTTCATAGATAGCTTAGAGGAGATAAGTTGTGTTATTCACTCACTTGTGTATATACACAAACAAGCGCGTACACATTAATACATAACCGCGCACTCACACACACATTCCAGAATCATAAAATCTAGCTAAACTTTAGTTTACTTTACCCTCTTAGCATTTTTATATTTTTTTAATTTAAATTTGAAGCTTTAAGTGATATTCATATTTCAATATCAACAGTGAAGTGTTGCTAACCACAACTAATTACATAGAAAATTACATGTTTGAAATTATTTTTTCTGTTAACTTCCAAACTAAATTTAATTTTATGACATCATCAAAGTTAAGCCCTGGACACACGACGTGCGTGACAGGAGAAGATAATTTAATGACGTGATTAGCGCCGGCCAATGTTGGCTATCATGTTGTGTGGACTAAGCCTAATATACTTTAGCGTGATTAAACAATAGTGTGAACACTTCAACGTAATCAACTGTTTGTATTATATTAATGAAAATTGAAAACATGTATGTTTTAGCCGTTATAAAATATGAAAGATGAATAAAGATGGTTATTGGAGGAGTAAAATTTATAAGTTTAACTAAAATATTGATTTTATACAAAAGTAAATAACTGATCATTCGTTTATACTTTATGAATAACATAAGTTATGTTATGTTAAGTAAGTTACTTAACTTATAAGTTATAGTTAACTTCGTGTTTAATTAACAAGTAACATTTACTGATTATGAGAATTTCTTAAAACAAACTTTTACAAACTTTTCTCTGGACAACATTTTTTTGCAAACGAAAATTTAACTCATCCATTCAAATACGGCAATTTAGCCTAAACCTCAATTTATTTCGAAAAGTTTATTTATACTTGCTTTAAATTACAGTTAAATCAAATTGACAAGATACAGTTAAAAGTAACCCAACTGCAACCCATTTGTCATGCACGTCACATGATTTTAAATCATACATCAAACATCAAAAAACCGCATGTTTATATAATGAACCGTTCACCCGTACTCATCCATCAGTATAATTATTGATACGAACGAACAATAAACGAATGAATACAAATAGAGCATAAAATTAAATTTACATCCATTCATTCAATTTAGTCATTCCAGCTGATGGAACAGGACAAAGCGTATGCATAAACAAAATTGGAACAAATGGAACGCGGTCTGCATATCATTTGAAGGGTAAATAAAATTAGTTACAATTTTAACCATGGAACTCGGTGCGGATAAGCCCTATACGTGTTATTTCTGCCTAATAACAGCGGTGTTAAGCGATGCTGTGTTGTGATTTGAAAGGTGTGGTAAGAGACATACTTTTCGGAGGCATTACAACTGAGTCCTCAAGGGTAGCAATGCACTTGTGGCCGACGTCAGGACACTTATCTTATCAGGGTTTAAGATGTGAATGGGCAGCAGTTACCAATTACCACCAGGTGTATTGCAACCTTATTTGCTTTCCTTATATTATAAAACTCAATACGAGTACTCCCTCTACACGTCATCGATTATATTATCACAATTAACTGATCATTATTAAACAGAACTGGTTTTCTGAAATCTTATATATAAAATTCTCTTGTCACAGTGTTAGTTACCGTGCTCCTCCGAAACGGCTTACCGATTTTCACCAAATTTTATATGTATATTCAGTAGATCTGAGAATCGGCTACTATCTATTTTTCATACCCCTAAGTGATAAGGGTTGTTCTCCCTTAACATTTTTTTATTTATATGGAAAGACAACGTTTGCCGGGTCAGCTAGTTTAAGTATATAATCTATTTTTTAATCCATAATTTTGGATAATGCATGCATGATCCAAAATCAAACCCACAACCTACCTCTTACCGTCGTGGATTGCTTTATCAGTTTTACAGAACAATTTTGTTTAACAATAAACGCATATTGGAGTCCGGACCCATTTTCAATTTCCCCTCAATAACCATTCAATCTGAATAACTTCGACGGCTTATGATGCAAGATTTTGAAGTTGTCGATACGCAAACATTGTTCGCCGACTGGTTTTAATTTGCAGCGATCGCTGTAATTTGACAGTCGGACTGACTGTGGAGATGGATTGGGTAAGCGGTTTTTATAAAATGAACTTTTCTTGAATAGATTTTGTGACGTCATCATTATATTAAAATGTACATACAGTGCCACTTTGGTATATAAAGCGTAATTTCAATCGTTTGCTTTCGTCGAGAGGACCATCATGGCGGCGCTGACGCGTAGAGGGTCCCGGGTTTGATCCCAGGCCAGACAGATATCTGAATGATAAATTTAGATTTCCTTTTTTCTGGGTCTGGGTGTTTGTCTGTCTATGTGTGTGTCCCTGGCACCCTCGACACAGGGAATCCTAAAAATGTAATCCAAGATAATTACCTATTCTATGAAACGTAATGGCAACATAATTTTACTTTTAATCTTAAACCCAATATGAATTCCTACATCACACATAATTGATCTCACTTATCAGTAATTAAAACCTCCGGTTTAACGTTCATTATAAAACAAAACCAAGAGATAAATATCAAATTTTATCAAAATACTACTGTTAGCTGGTTTTTTTTCCAAAACTTCCTCTTAGGTACACATACAATATGTAATTTAATCATAATTTCTTAGTAAGAATATGACTAAAATTTTCCTCGTTTCATTTTCCTTTATTTTCCTGAATGCCTAAAGGTCTCGGGTTAGTCACATAATCTTCGAGGCAGAATTCTTTCATATAAAGAGGTTTTGTTTGCAGAGGACCATGTTGGCATACACGTACTTGGCTAATACTAACGTATAAAGTAGCTATTCTCTAGTTTTATAAGTGTATATAGTGCTGCTTTAAATTTAATTTAACTTGACAATGTTAAGTGATTTTAATGATCGTTATTTTAAATTTGACATATTTTGAGGATGGTAGAACCGTATATGGTTCGGAGACACCACCACCATATCTATTTCTGCATAACAGCATATTAAGTACACCCATAAGACAGACATACTTAGCCGCGGCGTTCCAAATTAGTATTTAATGGGAGCAACGCATCTGTAACCAACTTCAGGTAGGTATCTAGTCGTATTTTGGGTTGATCATATAACCATGGGCAGCAGTCGTAACTTATCATCATCATCATCATCATCATCAACCCATTATTGTCCTACTGGTGGGCACGGGTCTCCTCTCAGAATGAGAAGGATTAGGCCATAGTCCACCGCGCTGGACAAGTAAGTGTTGGTAGACTTCACATACCTTTGAGATTTTCTTTATATAAATCTCCCAGGTATGCAGGTATCCTCACGATGTTCTCCTTGACCCTTTTTAGCCAGTGATAATTAATTTCTAATATGCACATAATTTCGAAAAATCAAAGGTGCGTGGAGGAGAGTGCCTGGGATTCGCACCTCGGACCGCTCGATCGAGAGGCCGAGTTTCTTAACCACTGGGCTATCACTGCCTTCTTACCATCAGGTGAACTATATTTTAATTTGCCATTTCAATATTGTTAAAACATAGCGCGCAATATCGTAATACGCGGCGCTTAAAATTGCCAATAATATTAAAAATAAATCGCTACAAAAAATGCTGCTATGCAAATTCTTATTTGGCTTCTTAAAGAATAACAAATTCACGAAAAAAAAATGTACATCTTACCGTCAACTATAAATCGATAAGAAATAATGGGTACACGCGTTGATATTAGCGACTTTATTGAAGTCTATGAAAGTTCATGGACGAGTCAATTCCGTAAAAAAGCGACCCCTCCTAGGTAAAATATCGTAACTGCAAAATGACAACTTTACAGGAGAGCGCTTCAAAGTTTCGAATGTGCTAAAATGCGAATAAAATCTGCATTTCTGCAACTCTATGAAATTTGGTATATATATTTTATTTTATACGCTTTATAACGTTACTTGTGTCAATAAAACACATTAAAATAAGGCTATTTTTACAACGAAAATGAAAAGGTACTTTTGTGGGTTACGATATTATACGTAGGAGGGATCGAAAAGTTCAATTAAAATTACAACAAAAAGACTTCAAAAAAGGGAAGGAGCCATGTTCTACAGTAGATTTCATTGGGATCATAGCAGCCAGTCTCTCCCAACCATCCGGCACGTCCGAACACACCATTCCAAAAAAACTTAAAACGAAGTTCCTTAGGGAAGCTAATAGGAAAGATTAAAAGTTCATAATTGCATTTAAAAGAACAGCAATTAGAAAGAAAAGAAGCTGGTACGTGTCTGCGAAATACTTCTATTATTTTAAATGTCGGTTTTCTTTTCTTTCTCGATGCCTTTATCAAGCGCGCATTCCACTTGATGGTCAAACCGACCATAGCTTAATTCCTGTTTATCTTTTATATCTTTTGCTAATGTTATTCATTGTATACCTATGAGAACATTGTTTAACATTATTATTGAGACTTAATACAATGAAGACTTAAAATAAGTAGCATTTACATAGTCACGGATTTAACTTCATATTTGAGTCTTATTAGCGGTAATAGTAGTATCTATTCACATATTTTACTAATAATTGTAAGTGATTAGATGGTGGTTGAAATATGGTCTTAAATGATAAAGGCAAACAAATTCAGAACGCCTGGATACATGACCTTTAAAAATTAAAAAAAAATCTTAATGTTTTGTGAAGTCCTCTAATTCGCACTTGGGAAGCGCGGTGAACTATTTCCAAATCCTTCTCATTTTGAGAGGAGTCTCGTGCCCAGCAGTGACAGTAAGAGCTCTAATATATAAATAAAAGCCCGCCACCAAATGTCGCTCCGTCGTTAACCACAGTGGCGACAGTCAGTGCCAATTATCGGCAGTCGCTGCCAGTCGCGAGCCGTCGTCAACGACTGTCGTCGACTGTTGCCACCTCTCTTTAGCCACTGCTAATGACAGTCGGCGACAGTTCTCAGCGCGGGCTCTCCCTCATATATTAACTTACTTCGTACATCCAGCAGGTACTTAGGAAACTAAATCGGGCACGTTTAGCATGAGAGACGCGTAAAGCTTTACCTTGTACACGTACCTATAACAAATGGTATGTTTAACGTCATTTGTATGCAGAGAAAGATTCAAATCACAGGTGCTAAAGCAAAAATAGCTTTCGTAAAAGACTCGTGCATAATATTTATGAGGTAATTTCTGGTAACACTGAAGACTTACTTCTGCCTTGTAACCGCAGGACTACGGTGTATTTTTTAGCTATCGATCAATGAAAAATTTTTCATTGATCTATGACAGTTCAATTCAATCAATGAAAGTTTTTGTCAATGAAAGTGTTTCGCAAAATGCATGACCATGCATTTTGCGTCTTTATCACTTTCATTGACAAAAACATACTTTGTCTCTTTCTGGTTACTCATGTAATCATGGCGGATCGAACACGAAAAATAAACAAAATTTAATAATTTCTCTTCATTTACGTGTGATAGGTGATTCCATGAATCTTGTTTCTTTTTCGAGCATAATTTTTGCATTTATGCATTGTACAAGAAGGCATTTTGAGGCTTAAAATTCCAAATAATGACGTTTAACGTGTTCAGTGACATTCGTGTGTATTACTACGCCGCGCGAGAGCGACTGGAGTCGTTTTAACTCGTTTTACACCACTTGACGTATTTTGTATGTTTTAAGTATTGCCCGCTTATTTTTCTGATAGTAAAATGTCTGACCGTGATAATTTAGAGAGTGAAAGTGATCAGCCTTCTGCAAAGAAAGCAAAATCACACTATGACACACCATCAAGTCATCAGTAAGTTAATTATTTTTTTATAATTAAAGTATGCATTTATCTGTGAATTAAGCACGCGTATATTTGGTGTGTTTTGAGCGCCAGCAAATGTAAAATCTACTATCTTGGTAGATTAAAATTCACATAAAAATCATTGCATACAATGTTTTTAAATTATTAATTAATTTTAATGTCATTCTTCTCAGAGAATAAATTTATTAAGACTGACAGAATTGTATTTCAAAATCAGCTGATGGCGTGCAGCGCACGAAAGTTTTTGATGTGAAACATCTATAGCCGCACGTAAAACCGATTTCTGGCGTGGCGACGCATGCCGTGCGCAATCGACTGTGCGATTCATTAAACGAATTAAGTAGTCACGATTTGAAATAAATTCGTAAATTTTTGTATTTAATGAAAATAAATGTTTATTCAATAAATAGTCATTGTTATCTGGAAAAAAATCGTAATATTTTATTTTATCATTATGACATATTTAGTTCCTATCACAATATCTGGAGGCACGGCAGTGCCTCCGCCAAGTCGAGCCAAAAGAAAAAAGAAGCGGCACGGCCGTACCATACTTTTCCCGAAGCAATTCGGCCCATTTTTGACCCCCTGTAACTTCGTTGCATATGAAGCTAGAAGCCTGAATTTTCAGGAGCCAAGCAAGCATTGTATAGACACGGTACATTTCAAATTTCATGCAATTTGAACCAGTAGTTTAAGAATTACAAGTAGTTAAACTTCGTAATTTTGTCACTCACTCACTGACTGACTGACCGATCATCAAAAGTTTAAGGCACTTCCAGCAGACATAGAAGGTTGAAATTGAGAATACAATTAGTGTTTAGTATATAACTCATGGAAAAACTAAAATATTTTGTAATTTCTGTCCAGTTATCTAGATACACCAACTACATTAAATAACTTTGTATCCTATATAAGTAATATAGGATTACAAAGTTATATTTGCAGTTAATGAATCTGTGTTTCTGTCCGCGAAATGTACGAGTAGTAGGGGAGCCCATGATGTTAAATTGGTAGAAACTCGAGCGTCAATAGGACGTATACGATTGTGTAGATTACACGTTAGAGTGAAGAAAAGGTTGTGTGATATTTTTCGATTCACCGTGGAAATAGTTTCTAGATGATTCGAAAAATGTAAAAAGCAGAGTCAGACATACTCAAGGCGCGGCAGGTTAGTGATAGAGTATATATCTCTGATGCCGGAAATATGTTTATCTGCTGGTTTGCATAGGGGGACAGCCATACGAGAGGTAAAAATGAAAAAAAAAATAACCAGCACATTAGATTTTCAAAGGGGATATGAAGTTACCCCAGATGAGTCCCCCATTCGAAAGACTGACGATTCGATTCGAAAGACTGTCAGTGACTCTTCGAAAATGCAAAAAACAACGTTATCTTGACACACTTGAGGGCGTAAGATTATTATACAGGAAATTCCAGCTGATGTTTTACTTATCATAACCCTTCATCTGACGATTTAGTGGAGGGGTTTTTTATACTGACGATTTGAAAAAGAAATAGAATGAGAATATATAAAGAATAATGTATTTTCCATAAAATTTGCCTTTTCCTTTAGTTTGTTGTACACCATTACTTTTCAGGGATCCATGCTAATAAATGGCGCTATCAGATAGTGCATATTTTCTAGCATTATTTCCTTTGTATTAAAAAAAATACCGCACTCGAGTATGTCCAGGTATAGATTTTTTGCAACCTTATTACTCCCTAACGTATTATCCTTATTACTGCCCTCAAACCATCAGATTATAAATTTATTGTTTTCAGCATGTAATTAAGCTACTATAGATAATACGATTTTTTATTAAAAGTCTGATGGACTTCCCTGGTTGAACCCCCCAAATGGATAGTTTAAGATACTCTATAGGATGTAAGGTATCTCCCATATCTTAATCTGCCGCGTTCGAGTCACTCTCGAAATCCCGTCTTGGGCTCCCCTACTATTATAGGCGACGTCAATTGTTTTTATTCTCGAGACAAAAGACGTTTTCAATTCCAACTTCAATTTAAATTCAATTCAAATAATGGGTGAAGTGCGAATCGAACTCGTACACTGAGGGTTCCGTACCACAAAAATATTTGTTTATTTTATTTTTATTTTTACTAATTGATGTTATAGCAGGCATATAATGCATTGTGAACATTTCAAATGAAAAACGCTAAAAAATAGCAGGTCCTTATATGTTTGTCTCTGTAGTTCCTGGACTAAAAAAGGGTTAGATACGATATCCCGTGCCTGTCGTAAGAAGCGACTACAAGGGGGCTTCCGGAGTTGGGAGTGGCAAGAGGGAGCTCGAACCGTCCAATAAGTGTCCCCGGGAAGGACGGCGGTATGTGTAGTCGCATACCGTCGTGAACACCGGATAGTTTAGGAGGAGCGAAAACTGTTCTCCCAGGGCACAGCTCGATCGGGGCATCGCGCTTAAAGGACTTCTGTTACGTTCAGTCGGAGATCCCGGAGTTCTCCAACAAACGTTGAGGACGGCCACCGGAGGATTTTAGTGCGGATAAAGTCCCACATAACCCGGCGTCACTCTCACGTCGTCGAGTACCTTTTGAAGATTTCCTCCTCATAAAGAAAAAGAAGGTCCTTGCATGGCAACTCTCCTTTATTTGAAAGTTTTTTGGAGTTTACTCCTTAAGAAACGATTTGAGTTATAAGGCCCGGTACGGAAATTTTATGAGGAGTAAAATCAAGTGTAACACGAAAAGTTGAGGCGTTACGTAGAAAGAGACAAACATATATGTATATCTGTAGGATTGAACGTGTAAAAGAATGAGATGGAATACATTACACAGCGTCTCATTCTCGGGGTCTCCTCTTTGCGCGATACTTCGTAGTCTCACTGTATAGTTCACTACCTCCAGTCTGAGAGTTGAATGTGTGCGTATGTTTGTACGTGTGTGTTGCGCGCCTGCGTATTACGAAGTTCTGCCACAACTTGTATACTGCTGCCGAGTACAGGGTATGCATGCTGTATAATAAATGCATATAGTAGCATCTATTGTAGACATCTATATATTATTATTATTATTTATATTATTTTGTAACATACTTTATGTAATACGCATTATTGAAGTAATATTAATAATCCGAATAATTACAGATATATGTTTGTTTCTCTTATCATTTTAGCAGATGCGTTCATTTACCCTTTTTTCTATTCGATATATATCATAATTATCGTTCGTAAGGAGTAAACTCCAATCGTGCGTCGTAGCTGACACACACACACTTTTTTGAAAGTTTTTCTTTTTACTTTTAGTACTTATTGTTAAAGCGGCCACCATTATACATATTCCGTAAAAAATTTAAATTTCTATCTATTAAGGTTCCAGAAATAGAGCTCTATGTCAGACAGACAAACGGACAGCTTAGAAATAGGGTTCCGTTTTTACCCCTTGGGTATGGAACCCTAAAAAGTTATGTAATATCAAAAACATTCCGAATTTCTGACAAATGTCATGAGAAAAAACTAGATGTTACAGCTAATGTGCCTAAATCAGTTAAAACGCAGATAGCTTGCCCATTACCTAAAGTACAAAACGAAGATTGTATCAATTTTCACCCCTTGACGTCGACCCGTGCATGCCATGATGCGTCGCCGTGTCATGAATTTACGACAAACATTGTATATTTTCAAGAAACAATATCGCTTTGCGGCACGATGTCGCTATGTGTCACGATACGTCGTCGTGTCGTAGAAAGGCATGTGTTTTAGCCCTAAGAACAAGTTTGAAAAGATGTTTCGAATTTTAACTACATAGTTAATCTGCATATTTTCTAGCTAATCTTAAGCCTAGTTAATGTGTATGCTAACGTATTCTACAATCTAACGGTAACATACACAAAATACAATAACTGTCGTGAGGTTTAGCAACTGTCACCGCATTATAAAATAATAATAAGTTTGTTTCCAAGGAAACAAGTGTTTAGGCAAAGTAGATGTTTCATTTTCGGCCATCTCATGTACATTATAACTAAAAAACACGAATAATTTGTATAATTGAAGAAAAATACACATATATTTTGATAACCTAAAGTATTCGTGTTTAATAGTACATTACAATACGAGGACGAAAAATTTTTTTCTGACAAGTGTGAGTTTGCAGGCCGAGCCGCAGGCGAGGACTGCAATCACACGAGTCAGAAAAACATTTTTCGTCCGCGTGTTGTATAAAATTTTATATTACGGGGTCGGAAATGGGGGTTTTGCGCACGCGAAGCGTGCGTAAAACGTCAATTTACGCACGCCGTGATATAAAAATATTTAAAATAAGCAATCCTCATTGAAATATTAAATATGGCGGAATACTGTCAATATCAAGTTTTCAAAACTGTCGATGTCGGGAACCTATGTGTACCCCACACATAGGTTACTATACTCTTTGGATGTCGGTAATTCTGTATTTCGCTGTTTTTGTCGTAAAGTTATTGTTACCTTAGTACTTTACAACCTGGCTTTTGTTTTGGGTATCCCGTCATTATTTCTGAATTTAATTAATTATTTATAATAATAATAACAAAACCACCTTTTAAATAGTATCTGGTTTTATAGATGTAAGTGACATGTCAAATTAAAAAAGAAGAAGTTGTCAATTTGATATGCGTAAAAGTGGATATATACATATTATAATAGTGGACTCCAATGTAAACGTTGAATAAATATGTAGGTACTGATGAGAAGATTCCTTTTTAATCCTGAATATGTTTCTGCTCTGTGCTGCTTACGATTATGGAGTGATTCTACCTTACTTGTTTACCCAGCTTATGTTTTATGGACTCTTGTGATTTTCGTGCGATCGCTGTGGATTGTGTTGACAAGGATTCAATATCATCAGGTAAAATATACATCAGTTGTTGTATTAATCGTGAAATAATCGTAAATAATTTTAAACTACAGAAGCTAATCTTTTTACATTTCTCTTTTTTAGATAATTACATTAGCAAGACAAGGACATTCTTGGGATGACAAAATAATCAGTTATTATTGCAACTGCATCGCTGGGCAACGAACCGTACTCGTAGGTAGTTGCGCTCACATTATGCCCATTGTTTGATGTTTGGGCTGAGCTCGTCACAGGATGAAAATATTGATAAGGGAAGATATTTAAAATGAATAAATAATGTATCTAAGTGAAGAGTAAGTAAAATATGATCAAATGTGTACTTAAAGTTGTTTTATTTACACACTTAAATGTTTTAACTAAAATAAATTGGTATAGAAGTACATATTTTGGTATGTTTGTTTTAAGTCAAGATTTATGAAAGTAAATATATTTAATGTTTATCAAATATAGGCCTTGTTTCTCAATACACACAATACAATGTTTATATATCTACGCCCATTCGCGTAAAAAATATATTAAAAAGTATATAATGTATATAGTAAGTTAAAATAGAATGACAGATGACATTATTACGGTAATCACTACCGCCATGATGTTTTTCCACTGTTGTGTTGCAAGTTTAAGTGTAAATTATTGTTTTTTAACAATTAAACGAACATGATTTGAAGAAAATTAACCCCCTTCTTTGCAAGTTTTCTTAATTTTTAATATAGTGTACAAAAGGTGGCCGGGAGCCCATACATTTTGAAACATCTCCTTTCGGCCTTATTGAGCATAAATAAATGTCTATGAAAATAATTTTTATATGTAAGCACATAAAAAATTACAATGTTCACAATAGAAAATCCCTAATAACTTCTAAACGGATTACCCTAATTACACAATTCCTTTTGCCCTATCCGTTTTAGACATAAACCTACCAAATGGCATTAAAGACAAACCAATATACAGGGTGTCCCGTAAGTACCACGACAAACTTGGGGAGAACATAGGTGAGGGTCTGACCTCTCTGGGAAAAAAAAAATTACCTTAATAAAAGTGTCACCCTTTTTGCACTATCAATTGTTTTAAATTTTTTGAGAAATTCAGCCCTCTTCATCTTCTTTCGTTAACTGCCTGTACAAATTTGGTGATGCAGTATTTATTTTTTCTGTTAAATACTATCAGATAGTTGGTCTATCATATTGAAATGTAAATTGGTTAAAACATGTAAAGGAACCATGAAAAAAATAGGGATATTTTTAGATTTTAATTTTATTACTATTTTTCCCTCAACTTTGACTCGTCGCGGTGAAAAAAAAAATGTACTGGACTATAAGTGTACGTTGCGCCAAAAAATATGTCCAGTTATTAGAGATTTGAAAAAGGTACCACACTTACTATTTAAAGTTGAAAAAAAAAAGTTAAGGCCGTTTTTGCATGAAAGGGACTGAAACCAACTAAAACGTAATGATCGAGTTTTTATTTAAATTACGGTTTCTACCGACTCACAACGTGTCAGGCAGTACTAAATCACATTATTACCTAGTTACACACTTAAAAATATCATTTTTCATTTGTAAAAAAACAATTTAGTAACTAACTTGCAAACAAAGTATTACAATTTATTAAGTCAATTTTTACCTACTTTGAACTGTCGTTTCGAAGTGAAACTTCGTACATGTATGTAATTTGAATGACTATACCATAATTTGATATCTTGGAACTGATCTGATGATGGAGCCAGGATATGGATGGTAGATCTCTTACCAATTTAGCCCAGACTCGAGGGATTTACTAAGAAATGAACCATGCACTTGCTGACTTCATCATCAGATCTGTTCCAAGATGCCAAATTATGGTATTGTCATTCAAATTACATACATGTACGAAGTTTCACTTCGAAACGACAGTTCAAAGTAGGTAAAAATTGACTTAATAAATTGTAATACTTTGTTTGCTAGTTAGTTACTAAATTGTTTTTTTACAAATGAAGAATGATATTTTTAAGTGTGTAACTAGGTAATAATGTGATTTAGTACTGCCTGACACATTGTGATTCGGTAGAAACCGTAATTTAAATAAAAACTCGATCATTACGTTTTAGTTGGTTTCAGTCCCTTTCATGCAAAAACGGCCTTAACTTTTTTTTTATCAACTTTAAATAGTAAGTGTGTACCTTTTTCAAATCTCTATTAACTGGACATATTTTTTGGCGCAACGTACACTTATAGTCCAGTACATTTTTTTTTTCACCGCGACGAGTCAAAGTTGAGGGAAAAATAGTAATAAAATTAAAATCTAAAAATATCCCTATTTTTTCATGGTTCCTTTACATGTTTTAACCAATTTCCATTTCAATATGATAGATCAACTATCTGATAGTATTTAACAGAAAAAATAAATACTGCATCACCAAATTTGTACACGCAGTTAACGAAAGAAGATGAAGAGGGCTGAATTTCTCAAAAAATCTAAAACAATTGATAGTGCAAAAACGGTGACACTTTTACTAAGGTAATTTTTTTTTCCCTGAGAGGTCAGACCCTCACCTATGTTCTCCCCAAGTTTGTCGTGGTACTTACGGGACACCCTGTATATACGAACAAAAAATCATGTTTTCAACTTACGTAATATTAGGTACGTAACATTTCAACGCAATATTACAAAAAAATAGTTAAGTTCGTTTCAAATGATTCGAAATAGGAAACTGTTATATAAATCGAGCTTAGATATCCACTTTATAACATATTCCTGCCATGATCACCAAAAATATCAGCTCCTAGTGGCTTGATAATTGATAGCTATAAAAAAACGAAAATCCACAGTTTAACGTTGAATTTAAACAACCGTCCATTGCACAATTAGGGTATTTTATTTTGCTCCATTGCTTGTACAAAACAGTTACAAACGCGTGTCAGAAATGAACTGACAGTCGCGCACGTATGCGCTCGAGTCCCCCCGAGATAACGAGTCGGTAAGTGGTGTCTACGTTTGCGTTACTCCAGCCCACTTTGTATGAAGATTGACCTGTGTTAGTTTTTATTTTGTGTTAGTACCTACCCGGAAAAAACGTGGAAATTATTATAAGAAACCTTTTTAATATAAATAATTTTAAGTATGAATTTGTTAGCGGTGAGTAAACTTACTGAAAAAGGATTTACTGTTAATTTCTTGAAAAACGGTTACACTATTAGTAACTCTATGGATATTATCATCGCAACTGGCCACAACCTAAATGGTATATATACAATTTGTCAAATCACCGATATGTAATTTGACAATGTCAAATAAATATTGGCATAGGAGACTAGCCCATATTAATCCGGAATATATGCGAATTTTAAAGAATATTATGACTGGTCTTGATAATGTGAACATTACCGACGGATATGACGACTAGTAAGAAACCATTTCCAAACCTCTGAACGCGAACGAACGATATACTGGAGATCGTACATACAGATTTATGTAGTCCCATGGAAGCTAGTTCACTCAACGGTTCAAGGTACATGTTATTATTTATCGACTATTATTCCCGAATGACACGATGAATGTTTATTTTCTAAAACATAAGAGTGAGTTTTTAAGAAATTTCAAAAATATAAAGTGTTGAAAAAGGAACTAGCAAGTCGAACAAATGTATGAGATCAGATGGTGGGACGACATTTTGTAATAGAGCTTTCAATATTTTCTTATCAACAAATGGAATTCTACATTAGAAGGCGATACTGTATACCCCTAAACAAATTGTTGTGGTTGAAACAGCTAACATAACTATTATTGTATATGCGAGAAGTCTAAAACGAATGTTATCATTATTAAATAAATATTTCATTTCATTTCAGAAGTCAGAAGTCTATTATAAATTGAAACTAATTTGAGCAAGAGCAGTAAATACTGTGGTTTATATCAAAAACCGGAGTCCGACGAAGTCAGTGAAAGATTACCAATGATTTTTGTCGGATATTCAGAAGAAAGTAAGGGATGTCGATTATTTAATACGAAGACACGTTAAATCCCAATAAATAAATAAATAAATCACAATCAGTAGAGATGTTTTTAGAAGATGTTTTTCCTGAGGATAACGGGCATAATTTCAGTTGTCAAAATAGTAACTTTTTTAGATTTAATTTATTGTCATGTTCGAATGAAAGTGATGATGAATGGCAAGATTATTTACATAACTACAAAGACTACCTAAACAATTTAATTGCCTTTAAAAAATTTGTTGTTGAGATTCAACTAGTGGAAGGTACCGGAAAGGAAAAGAGTAGAAATATCTACAAAAAGGAATGAGATGCCATCAAAAACAATGCTTGTAAAAAGATCCAAGTCTCGCCATTCAATTCTTTTACCGTAAAAAGTCTTGAGATCTATGTAATACCAAGCCGGTAATGTATGCAGTCCCTACTTAAGGGACCTTCTGTCTTAAGGTATTATCTCACTATCTAACCTAACAACATCTCATGGGACCATACCAATTTTAAAAATATTTTATGTTCTAAATAAATTGACGTGGCAATCGTACTTGTGTGATGCGATATGATAAGATGAAAACACAATGTGACTTGCAGTACGATTGCCACGTTAATTTATTTAGAACATAAAAGATTTTAAAAATTGGTATGGTCCCATGAGATGTTGTTAGGTTAGATAGTGAGATAATACCTTAAGACAGAAGGTCCCTTAAGTAGGGACTGCATACATTACCGGCTTGGTATTACATAGATCTCAAGACTTTTTACGGTAAAAGAATTGAATGGCGAGACTTGGATCTTTTTACAAGCATTGTTTTTGATGGCATGTTCTTTTCTGCATATTACTTTTACAAAATAATGTCGATGTTTCACATCTGCCAGGCGTCCCGTGACGGCTCACATTTTTTTTTATGTATGTATATATATTGTAAATTAAAAATAATTTGTATATATTTTAACTTTAATAATTTCTTTTTATTTAGTTATAAATTTTTAGTTCAAGGTCTATTACTCAAAAATATTTCGATTTTTATATAAATAAAAATCAAATATTTAATACATGTAGAAAATTAAATAAATGCAAAAAGTAACATTATTTCTACGAAGATTCTTTATTTCAAAAACTCCCCAGTTTTTGTTGTACTATTCGGCTAAATTTTTGCCGCAACACTTCTTTGTTTATTTATTTTATTGTGTAAAGCATTTAGTACAATAGGTCAATAGTCAATAACAATATATACAGTTCAATTAAATGCTACCTTTACAGGTGTTACACATGTCAAACTTAAATAAAATGTTAGGATTAATAATAAAGTATTAAAGGTAACCGATATTTAGATTAAGATTAAGCTAGTTACCAACAGATGAACTGTTTGATTTTATCCACCCTTTGCATGTTAGACTTTTAGCCTTTCCAGTGACGATATACGAATATATTGATATTCAGATAAAAAAACTTAGTATGATAACTAAATTTTCATACGATATTTGCTCATCGCCTCTTGTTCACGGTGAAGCAAGAGCCTAAGCGTTCGCAAATCTCGCTCTGTTCTGTCACCTTAACATTAATTAAACCCTTGCACGAAACGAAGTGCACTTGAATGTCGGTGAAATATTAAACGTTACGCTCCACCTGAGATCAATTAACCACAAGATGAAAGTTTAACGTAAAAGTTAATGACGATAGTATTAATTTACCTGGTAGTATATTGTATAAGTCTAACTAATGATACGTGTGATGCAGCATGTTAGGTTCCCAGTGAAGCAGACAGTTGCACATCTGTGGCCGACTTCAGGTAGGAATATCTAATCCTGTCTGGGGTTGATTACAGATGTCCATGGGCGGCAGTAGCCACTTACCATCAGGTGGATTGTATGCTCGTCTGCTACACTCCTATATTATAAAAAAAAAGATTATTTCATTAAAATTGTAGTGACTCTATAAAACAGTTGATTCTTTAAGCGAATCGAGTTTGAGAACCTCTGTATACATTATTCCGTACACTGTATATGTAATAGTATATACAAGCGAGATCATTAGCGACGTAGAACAAGAAACAAAGGAAGAAAATCGTTATGCTCAACTCAGATACTGAATTGAGCATTTTATTGCGAATTCAAGAAACTTTTACACTTATAACGCTGAAGTGTCTTTTATTGTACGAGACATCGTGTCGCTTTGTAAACTACGAGTTTAAATATAGTTTGTTTGTTATTTTACGTACACAAATGTGAACTTATGGACACGTTTTTAAAAAACCTTTTTTTAAATAGGGCTAGCAGACTAGCATGCAATCTACCTGAGAGTCTACTGGTGCCTTAAACATCTGTAATCAGCCACAGATAAAATTAGATTCTATCCAGAGGTCGGCCACACAAAAGGTCTGATACCACAGCCTTCAAAACAGAACACAACAGTGCTAGAGGCTGCTGATATTGGGTGCAAAAATGTGTGGTGGAGGTGCCACCAGAGTCGAACCACAGGGGGTTTTTCCACCTCCAAAATCTAAAGCGATTTGTGTAAACGAAATATTCATATTTGAACAATATGAAAATATCCATACCTTTTTAAGATATTGATAAAAGGAGAGCCGCTTTTTCGCTTAAAATTTATTTTTTTCTTCATATTTTTTCTCTTTCACACGCCCAAGTATCTAGGATAGTGTTAAACTTCGCGTGACCGATAGCTATTATGACTATGACCCTAATAAAGCTTGTGAGCCTTAAGGCTTTACTAGTGAAATAATGTCAGTAGCAAGGGCTTTCGGGCCACTCAAAGTACCCTAAGTAAACACGAACAATGATAGGGAACTTTACACTTTACGACCGTTAAATTATAGGTATACCCAGTTTTAGTGCAAGAACGTTTGATAAGACTTGAAGTCAGTGAATTAAAATTAATTATCAGAATGCGAAGTGCCGTAAATAAGAAGCTCGAGCTCTCTAAGATTCAAATCCCAGGTTCCCACTCGGATTTTGCAAATGCAGGATTCTACATGTGTATTAAACATTAATAATAGTCCGCGCCAAACTGCTAGTCCGCTCTGAAGTTGTTGCGAGCAGTTGTAGTCATACAATTTGCTATGGCGACGCGACTCATTTCTATATTTAGAGCGGACTAGCAGTTTCGCGCGGACTATACCTCTTGGTAAAACGGTGAAGAAAAAAGTTTCTAAAAATCTACGCCTAGTTGTGTGAAGTCTAGCAATTCGCATTTGGCCAGCGCGATAGACAACGGCCTGAAGTCCTCACACTTTATGAGAAAAAAATTGCTCAGCAGTAGGACTGTAATGGATTAACGATAACATACATGTTGAAAACGACACATATAATACACAACTAATAGTGTAATAGGTACGAAATGACAGAAATAAAAAAAAATACATAAAAGGTATAAATATAAATAATAAAAAAGATGTTTTAAGAAAAGTATCACTCAAATTTAAGAATCTCAAAGCAATCAATTTGATAATGAGAAAGTAAGTTATATTTAGACAATGTTAAATTGGTCACGATTAATCGTTACCGCATCGCCGTCGTAAAGTACAAAGGTGATCTGAAACTATATACGCGATTATCGGGATGCGATAAGATAGCAGTATAAATACTTTACTGAAAGTTATTGAAAGCGCTGAGAATTTTCCATTTCAGTTGTTTCAACGTAAGCCGGGCGAAGTTATTTTACTGGCTTATAGTTTAAAACTAGAGAATTTCTATAAAAACAAAAACTACGTCTTCTTCAAAAATTGCTTGTATTACTCCCACAATTTAGACGAATCCAACGACAGTTTATGCATTAAAAGCCCTCAAGATGTTTAGGCTTCAAGGCGTGCCAAAGAATGAGACATACGTACGAGTACATACCATCGAAAAACATGCCCCTCGGGAGTCGTTTAAAAAGAAAAAATCGGTATGGAAAGTACGCTTTCTAAACTCACAGCTCCACACTAGGATTCCCTGTGTCGTGGATACCATAGACACACAAAGACAAATACACCCAGACCCAGAACAGTAATCTAAATTCATCATTCAAATGTCTGGCCGGGGATCGAACCCGGAACCCTCTGCACATTTTTTTATGATATAGGAGTAGCACACGGTAGCACCCGATGGTGAGTGGCTTCTGCCGCCCATAGACATCTGTAATCAACCCCAGATAGGATTAGATATTCCTACCTGAGCTCGACACAGATGCGCCGCTACCCCTGAGGACTAAGCTGGAACGCCTCGGAAAAGTCTGTCTCCTTTATCACACCCTTCAAAACGGACCACAGCAGCGCCTAACACTGCTGTTATTAGGTAGAAATAGGTGTGGCGGTGGTGCTGCCGGAGTCGAATCACAAAGGGTTCTACCACCTTCAACCAACCAACCAACCAACCAACCAACCAATTTCACCGGTATGGTAACCGCTCTGCCATGAGGGTCGTCATAACATATTCAAACTTCATTAACTGCAGTGCTAAGTATATACAGGATATTAAAAAGAATGAGGCCACGCGTCGAGTTAAGAATACAGTTTCATTTACCCTCCTGTCACTTGTCGCTACCCCTTGTCGACCTCTTTCGAGCCCCTCGAAATTATGCTCCAAATAATTGTCCTCGAAAGAATTTCTCAACATTTCGTGTTGAGCATCAATTCTGGCGCTGCTCTGAAGCCATCGCTCCTTAATTTGTTTTGAGCTAGGTACAATATACTCTTGTTAAAAGAGCACATTGTTAATAAAACATTTAAAATTTAATTTAAAATTTATTAACACATTGTTAATAAAACTTTTATAAAATCTACTTTCTGGTTACATGTGCTTAAGGGTGTAGTTTAGGGGAAGGTTTTATGGAACACACCTATTAGATAAATATATTATTATCATTTATTAAAACAATTTTTCGGGTGTATTTTTTCCGAGAACAGATTTACAGGACATAATTTTATTTTCCTAATAATACGTTGTTTAAATTTTCTTTTAATGTAATGGTATCTTATCATTGACAGTGATAAAAATAATGCAATTATCGTTAAACAAAAACCTAACTCTTAAAAATATAGCCGATGTCATTCCCATAATTTAGACAATTCCAACGATACCTCATATGCTAAAATTCGTTAAGCCGTGTGGGCTGTATGGCATGCCAAGAAATGAGATTTACGTTCATACGGTCAAAAAACATTACCCTCTGCAATCGACTACAAATAACGGTAAATATAAATTACTTCACCTACCTACTGATGATTACCCTTACTTCATAATTTTATTATAATAATCCAATGCTTGTAATTATCACGACATAAAATGCATACACATATGTTTCATTAACATTACACATGGACAGTATTATTACCTCTGTCGAACCGTATACATACTTCAATTTCATAGCCACAATAATTTCTACACATCATCATCATCATCATCAACCCATCACTGTCCCACTGCTGGGCACGGGTCTCCTCTCAGAATGAGAAGGATTAGGCCATAGTCCACCGCGCTGGCCAAGTGCGTATTGGTAGACTTTACAAACCTTTGAGATTTTTTTTTTATAAATCTCTCAGGTATGCAGGTTTCCTCACGATGTTTTCCTTCACCGTTTTAAGCAAGTGATAATTGCAATAAAGTGCCTGGGATTTGAACCTCGGACCCCTCGATCGAGAGGCCACGTTTCTTAACCACTAGGCTATCACTGCTGTTTCTACACAATTTCTACACACCTTACAAATATTCGTAAGTTAAAATGTCAGTTTCTGATATACTATCATAAAAGGCCATTCTGGGTTGTTGACTACAAATGCTTGTACAAATTCTATGCCGTACCCAAAAGACCTTCTACATTTTATAAAGCTTTCACATTAGATAAATTGACGGGGGAAACATTTTGTCCCGACAAAAACCCTACCTATAAGGCCTTACGGATAAAGTAGCCACATTTCCAATAACATATAACACCAAAGAAATAGAATAACAATACAGAAATATGTTATTGTGTCGTGGAATAGAATATATTAATGTTTCTGTTCAATAAAAGAGAATATCAATTCGTACTCACAGAATCATTCATGCGGATTAGACTTTCTAGAATGTAGATTATCTATTTTTGTTTCCAAATTAAATTATTTTATCGGAAAGTGCCCTTTGTGATTCAACTGCGACGGCACTGTACTTACTACTAGTAAAATAATTTAATTTAAGTACTGCTTTCTAAGCTCACAAACCAGTACTAGGATACTCTAGGTATTTGTGGTTGTGTATTCGTCTTTGTGTGTCTACGCCAGCAAAGAAAGTGTAAAAGCCAAGAATCGGTGTGGGATAATTAGAGTAAATAGAACATTTTATTTCTCAGACGAAGAGTTTAAGGTCGTAGTTAAATACGTTGGCTAAATGCGATTGATAACTTCCGGATGTGTATGATGCTTTTCTTCACCGTTATAGTAAGTTATTATAATTTTCTATATTATGCATTATATTAAAGGTGGTAGAACCCTTTGTGGTTCGACTCCGGCGGCACCACCACCACACCTATTTCTACCTAATAACATCAGTGTTAGGCGCTGCTGTGTTCCGGTTTGAAGGATGTGGTAAGGGAGACAGACTTTACCGAGGCGTTCCAGCTTAGTCCTCAGGGGTAGCGGCGCATTTGTGGCCGACCTCAGGTAGGAATATCTAATCCTATCTGGGGTTGATTACAGATGTCCATGCGCGGCAGTAGCCACTTACCATCAGGTGGACTGCATGCTCGTCTGCTACTCTTATATTATAAAAAAAATATATAAAAATCACAAAGGCCTTCCCAGGGTGCTTTTCCTGTCGCACGTAATGCGCGTCCCACTTGCATGCGTGACACACTCACACGACTTGCGAAGAGACTGCAGCGAGTCCTTCCATCTATGCATTTGAGACGCGCGAGCGGGGTAAACCCCGCGTGACAGGAAAGATGCCCTTTGTATGTGTATTATATCATTATATTGAAAAATAAATGGGAATTTCACAATTAAACATTGCATTTATTCCGTAATTTATCATAAATTTCCTCCTTAACCTTGAGTGAATATAATTTTCAATGAATTCATAATGGACGTCGATCAAATTTCAGTCCTCTTGTCTAATTTGGGCAAATTGAAAGGTAGGGCAGGTCTTTTTAATGGATGGATGATTTATTATTCAAAAATGGTGGCCTATAGGAAATAACATTGGGTAGCTTTTGTATCTGGCTTTTCCTATTAATAATTAAAAAGCCTGTTCATGGAAATGTTATGAAATATTTCTTTAGTTTATGAAAACCGAATTTTTGAAATGAATCATATAAGAATATTTTATGATATTATATTTTAAGTAATTTAGGTCAGACTAGCATATAATCCATTTGATATTAAAAATTTGTGTACATCTCAGATCAACCACAATTTGCTTTTGATCAAACCAAACGTTTGCCTAGCGTGTGGCGGCATATGAATAATATATAAGATACTAGTAGTACGGGAGTATGCAGTCCACCTAATGATAGATCACCAAGTAGCCACATGCAGTATGGCGCTTCTCGTTCAGTTGCTGCACAGAGCGTTCAAAAGTCGTTGCGTCCAGCGCTGAAATGTGTGTGATCGCTGTATATAGCGTCCGAAATGTAGCTTAATCGTCGTGCTAAAGCAAAATTAGCATGGCGGCCTTAGCATTATAGTTTAATTATTTATGGTAGCAACGCATTTGTGACCGAAGACCTCAGGTAGAATATTAGAAATCGTTGATAACTGTGACCAAATATTCAAGACTTTTTTTAAGGATTTGTGATCCTATGCAAAAGCAACTATCAATGTAAACCGTTTAATATCACATCACTCTTCCAGTTTATAGCAGATAGTATCAGAAACGGTGCATTGGCGCGGAAAATGAGCTTGTTTAATAACGTGGACGTGGCGAAATAGGTTAACTGGAAAATGCCGCTCAAAATGATGGAGATACCTTATCTCTGATACTATGTAGGGTAACCATTCTTTATAGACACGGTCCGGTCGACCGGAACTATCGTATACGTTTATAGAATACAATTTGAACGATACGGTCTTTGATATTGGACTACAATACCGATGCTGTTATTGTGTTCAGTTTAGTGCAGGTGGTCGTATCGATATATCGGTTATGTATGAGTACGATTGGTATGGATGAATTGGTTTAAAAGAGTTTGGAGTAGAAAATGGTTATACAAATATATAAAGAAAAGACATAAATCTTGTCTAAATTTGTTCTTTTTTTCGTTTTATTTGTCAAATATGCAATTCAATAGCAATTAAGTGACTCAAATTTCGTACCATACATACATTCGTATGTTAATGGTTGACACCTTAAAAATCGTTACATCATGACGTCACATTTTCCTTATTATTTAATCTTTGATATTATCACATAATTTAATTAGTTCTTATTGAAGAAAACACAAAATATATCAATAATATTAAATTACATTTTATTATACTATATCCCTTAGTTAAATATCAAATTAGTGGTAACGGTATGCGACCACACATACCGCCGTCCATCCCGGGGTTGCTGGCCGGGCGGTTCGAGCTCCCACTCTTACCGTCCGCAACCCCGGAAGCCCCCTTTTAGTCGCCTCTTACGACAGGCAGGGGATACCGTAACCCTATTCTGGTCCCGGAACTACAGGGACAAGTGGCAACCCTACAACTGCCCGATGCAGTACCAAGTCCTCGTTGAAAAATCACTGTAAACTAGCTTCTTTTAATTTTATTAAGTCGCTATTTTCTTCCTTCCTTTACAGTTAATCAAATCAATTAAGATTTTTACCAGCGCCGGTCCTAACGACACAAGTAAGTAACTTCATTTACTATTAAGAGTTACAATTCAATAAATTAAAGAATTTATTTGCGTTAATATATGTAATCTACATCTACTTCTTTAAAATAGAAATCAAGTTATGTAATCTATACTGAGATATACATACAACTTGTTTTAAGAAATATGTAAGTAATCCAAATTGGCAGGTATTTATTTGCTTCTATATTATGAAGTATATGAGATATATAAAATGTTATTTTGGATTAGAATAAAAAAAAAACAGAAAAATATAACAGTAAAAAATAAAATGATATATTATGTAGAAGACTTAACTTACACATCACTACATATTACATTAGACGGTATTAAAATTTACTTATACATATTTTGAGATTATCCCACTTGTGAATGAATAACATAAACTATTTTCTTGGTACAATTTACAACTTTTATTATTCCCGTGTAAACAAGTCTCGCGCCAAGCGCGTTCTTTTCTTTTTTTATGCTAATGCACACTCGTATAACCCATACAGCCAGTGACTATATAAATGGGCACTTATGATTATAAAAATAACACATCACGAATAAATATAACACAAAATAATTAATGAAAATAATACTATAATTAAATAATTTGAATACATTGCTAACAATATAAGGAAACAATCTTCAAAAAATCACTTACCCGACTACAACGGGCACCAAAACGCAATATAATGTCGCACTTTGTACCTGAAAATAACGAATTCAATTAGAATCACGCTAACCGCTATAAAGAATAATTAATAAATACTTTATTACTACAGGTGTTGCCTCAGATTTTCCAAAATTTATACGAGAAAAATGTTAGCTTTGCCCCGATCCCTTTTGACGCATTAATTGCTCCGTTTTCATTTCGAAATGTTCCCATTTTAATAATTTATCGCTATATTTTTGCCTTAATATATCGTTCGTGTAATGGCTTTAAACGGCATCAGATATTCTTTTCTCTTACTTTAAAGGTAGTAGAACTCAGTGATTCGACTCCGGCGGCACCACCGCCAAATCTATTTCTGCCTAACAACAGCAGTAAGCGCTGCTGTGTTGTGATTTGAGGGGTAGTAAGAAAGGCTTACTTTTTCGAAACATTCCAGCTTAATCCTCAGGGGTAGGGTATGCATCTGTGGTCGACCTCAGGTAGGAATCTAATCTTATCGGAATTGATTACAGACGTCCATGGGTGGCAGCAGCCTTACCATCAGGTGGACTGCATCCTCGTCTGCTACAAAGTTATTTATTCACTTCGATGCAGTTTTGTATCGTTACTTTGTCACAAAAGTTATATATTTATATCTTTTATCTTCTTTATTGATTACCCCATTCCTATTTCAGTGTTTTAATTTATTATTGTTTATTCCATTTTTACCGTTATGTAATTTATTAATCTTGCGTATTTTGATAGATCAACAAACACATTATATAGATTCATAGAAACGTGATTTCCCTTTATAATAACAAAATCCCGTAAAAGAGCTGGTACTAACTAATTTGCTTAATTGCTAGTAATTTGTGTTACACGCCACTAATGCAAACATAGGAAGTTCAAACAACAAACATATAAACAAAAATGTGCAACATTGTATTACCTAATTACCGGATTTGAATAATTAGCGGTTTTATTACGCGTATGGTGTGGATTTATACGCTGAATATCAATAAATTTAAACAATATTTACATAGTTACTAGCTAATAACGAAATATTCATTTCACCAAATCATAATTTGCATTTTAAAACTATAATCTCAAATATTGCATTATGATCAGTTAAAACGAATCGCGTTTGGAATTAAATCTGTGCCCTTACCATGAGTTTTTACGTTTTGACAAATATGACTGTTTTGGTATATGTTTACGTATTTGCCCATACAAATTACAATCAACGCCCTTAGCGGATTGTATCAGAACTACAGCGCCAGTAACGTTACATGTCTAAATTGACAAAATGGTGCTTTATGTTTTGTCTCTCTTTTTTACTAACATTTGAGGCAGACAAAAAGACTTGAGCACTTACTTATTGTTACGTTAACTCAGTCTACTGAAGCAAACGGAACAGAATAATGGATTGAGTAAACATAACGTAAAATTGTGGGATGTTTTGAAAACTCATGGTAAGGGCACTGCTTTCCATTTTAGAATATAATATGACATCATTATAATTATTGTAATATTTATTTTATTCGTCACGCATAAATTAATTTTGACACTTCGTAACGATCATTTACACTCAGATCTACTAAAATAATATTTCAAACAATAATTGAATTGGGACAAATTATGTTTATAAATTACGCACATATGCGAGCGTCCTCAATTGCAACTAAACTAATATAATTTATATTTCGCTATGCAATATATTAAATAACATTATAACTGTTATGATATATTATTTTATTTAATAACGATTTAATTTCATCACGAGCATATTTTACTCGCCTTAGTTAATTAGTCTGCGGGTAAAATCTTGCAACTAAATTAATTTTAATACACGTTTGATTTGATGACAATGCACGATTAGTGACATCATTCTAAATCCAATATGGTGGAAGTCCCAAGGTGAACCTATTATTTTTCAAGCATAATCATCATCATCATCATCATCAACCCATTACTGTCCCACTGATGGGCACGGGTCTCCTCTCAAAATGAGAAGGATTAGGCCATAGTCCACCGCTCTGGCCAAGTGCGTATTGGTAGACTTCGCATACCTTTAAGTTTTTTTTTTTTTTTTTATAAATCTCTCATACATATGCAGGTTTCCTCACGATGTTTTCCTTCACCGTTTTAAGCAAGTGATAATTATTTTTTTTTCAAGCATTTTTTCAAGCATAAAAATAAAAGGATTGGGTGTCATTTGAAAAGAAGATTTTTGAGAAGAATAGCAAAAAGCCAGTTTAAAAACCGTTTCTTAATTTTTTGTTTTTAATATTATCTATACCATTGTTTGCTCTCATTAAAAATTCTACTCTCTATCTAGACCGAACTTGACAACCTTACTTCGAGAGCACTCTAATCCTGCTTCTGAAACTTTCCATCAGGTGCTACGGAAGTTATCAAGTGCAACGTAAGTTTTCTACGGAAGTTTCTTATTTTGACATACATTTTGTAACTGACATGACCGTAATATAAACTAACAAAGGAATCTAGAAGTAGAATTTTACTTTCACTGCAAACAAACTGTTTCTCCTTAAAGACAAAATTTGTCAAACACTTCTGTATTGGTGGAAGGCATGTACCCTTACCATGAGTTTTTACGTGTCGACAAATATGACTGTTTTGGTATATGTTTACGTATTGGCCCATACCCCCATACTCAAAGTACCCTAGTATTATTAAAGATCTCATCATAGAGTCTACTTGTCCTGAAGTAAACTGCATGCTCGTTTACTAATTAAATTTCATACTTAAAAGATTAATCTCATTTGATATAATTTCGTTTACAAATAAAATATTTTGAAAACCCCGACATACTTCAAACTAATATTGTAAAATACTTCAAACTAATATTGCAATATTTCAAACTAATATTGTAAAATACCTTTTTATATTTAACTAATATAAACGTAAGAATTATAAAGAGTTGAAAAACTTTAAAATAAATACTATAGCCCATGAGAACTTTATCAAAACCGGTTCTTTGGTCCATTTTTGCGTATAAAATTCCGCGTCAAAACGGCTATTTATCTTCGGCTATCAGTTGTAAAACACCCAGGAGACCGGCAACGAGCGAACGCCCAATGGTCTAGGCACACAACTATAATTCTATATTTAGTATAGCATAATAGTACATTACAATACGAGGACGAAAATTTTTTTTCTGATAAGTGTGAGTTTGCAGGCCGAGCCGCAGGCGAGGACTGCAATCACACGAGTCAGAAAAACATTTTTCGTCCGCGTGTTGTATAAAATTTTATATTACGGGGTCGGAAATGGGGGTTTTGCGCACGCGAAGCGTGCGTAAAACGTCAATTTACGCACGCCGTGATATAAAGATATTTCTTTGCCATGTCCTTCAGAGGTCTTCCTTGAAACTGTTGATCATAATTTCTAACAGAAATATTTTCTCACACCAACTATAGTAGTCACTACTTTACTCCATAAATAAATATAACATAATATTATTTTAATCTTATAAATAAGTAATTATTATAAAACTGAAGTTATATCAGACTGCATTTATATATTATCATTCATATCATATTAAAGATATTTTATAGGAATATAAAAGCTTTAAGCCTTTTTGTTAAACCGCCTAATTAATACTTATCTTCTATCAATAATGAGCCAGACTAAAACATCATGACTTGCGTATGAAACTGGTTCTTTGGTCCGTTATTGCGTATAAAATTCCGCGTCAAAACGGCTATTTATCTTCGGCTATCAGTTGTAAAACACCCAGGAGACCGGCTACGAACGCCCGATGGTCTAGGCACATAACTATAATTCAAAGGGTATCTATTTGCTGTGTCCTTCAGAGGTCTTTCCTTACTATTTGATGTTTGAACAAAGATTACAAATCTAGTCCAATGTTAATATTCCAGTATTAATAATTAAAAAAGAATTACAGTACTAACACACTATTTTTATACCATTTTATACCAGTTTAGTTTGTTTAATTTTATTCAGTTAAAACAAATATTATTTTATATTTTCAAAGATGTTGAAATGGAGTTTAATCTTAATTTCTAGTAATAGTCATATTATCTCACACCAACTCAGTCAGTACTTCACTCCATAATAAAATAAAAAATAATATAATATTTGTAATTCCAAGTAATTAATTATTATGGAACTTATGTTAGTTTAGGCCTTGCGTATATTATATCTAATCATTTACATTAAAGTCATATTCGCAGCAATTTAATACATTTAAATCGTTTCCCTTAGACCATTTTTTTTTTTGGTTACGAGGGGGAAACCTTCAAAAGGTACCCTGTGCCGTGGGAGCGGCACGGGGTTATGTCCCTTAGACCAACTCATCAATAATTTTAATTAATAAAGATAATTTAATACTTTTAATTAATAAAGATAAATAACGAACCAGACTACAACACTACGAACTGTTAGCACTCATTTACTTTATCTTCGTTGTCCAAGCGCCAGATTAAATTTTCAAAAGTGTAAGGACACAAATTCGGTTAAGTGGCAGCTGCTTCGTATCGCAGCGCTCAAGCTATATCCCGCACGTGTTAGAAACTATAATACTTTCAAACGAGAGAATTAAGTCTCAGTGTAACTTTATTTACTAAACGGTACGTAGTATTTCTGATGGCTTTTAAAAAAATGTAGGAGGAATAAAGCTCCCTAACCTTCATTGCAAAATTTCAGTAATAACACAATATTATGTAGAAGGTGGAGTCCTGGGTGGCTCGTCTCTAAGGCACCACACCACACCTATTTCTGTCTCATAACAGCAGTGTTAAGCGCTGCTGTGTTCTGGCTTGAAGGGTGTGGTAAGTGAGACATACTTTTCCACGGCGTTCCAGCTTAGTTCTCAGGTGTAGCGATTCATCTGTGGCCGACCTCAGGTAGGAATATATAATCCTATCTGGGGTTGATTACAGATGTCCATGGGTGTCAGTACTCACTTACCATCAGGTGGACTGCATGCTCGTCTGCTACTCCTATATTATAAAAAATATGTACAACACCACGTACTGTTAGCACTTATTTACTTAATCTTCGTTGTCCAAGCTCTAGATTATATTTTCAAAAGTGTAAGGACACAGATTCGGTTAAGTGGCAGCTGCTTCGTATCGCAGCGCTCAAGCTATATCCCGCACGTGTTAGAAACTATAATACTTTCAAACGAGAGAATTAAGTCTCAGTCTAACTTTATTTACTAAACGGTTCATAGTATTTCTGATGGCTTTATATTATAAAAATGTATAATACGTGTGGTAGGAGGAATAAAGTTTCTTAAAATTCACTACTAAATTACTACTTATAATGAGAAAATAGTTTGCAAGGTATCAGAGCACTTTATGATTCAATGGAGGGACCACCGCCGGACATATTCCTGTCTAAAATCAGCACTGTTAAACGCTGCTGTGTTCTTTGAAGAAAGTAAGTAAGAAAGTGGTAAGAAAGACATATTTATCTGAAGTGTTGCAAATTAGTCCTCACAGGTAGCCTCGCATATATGGTCGACTTCAAGGAGAAATTACATTGCATCTTATCTGTACTCTTACCATGAGTTTTTACGTTTTGACAAATATACATATTGGCCCATACGATTTCCTAGTTCTGACACAATCCGCTAGGGGCGCTGATTGGAATTTGTATGGGCAAATACGTAAACAAATACCAAAACAGTCATATTTTTTTCGAAACGTGAAAACTCCTGGTAAGGGTACTGGTGTAGATTACAAATGCCTATGAGCGGTAGTAGCCGGTTACAATCAGGTATACTGCACGGTTGTACACTATTTGTATATGACAAAAGCAACTTATGTATCATTTAAAACAATAACAAATAATAATGCTTGAGTTTGAGTTTTGAGCTCACGTGTCCATACTTGAGCGGCTTTGCCAAATAAGCGGCTTATTCCCTGAGCTGGCTCACATGGATACGGCTTTAGAATTTACTACTGGACATATCGGTACACGATATGAATACTCAGAACCCGCTCACAATATGAAGCGCAACTAAAATTTTCTAGTCACAGATTTATTTATCGTATAGAAGTAGAAAACGAACATGTAGTCCAGCTGATGGTAAGTGGCTACTGCTGCCCATAGCATAACGAAATTCAAACTTTCCAATTACGATTTTTTTTATAACGACGAGCTGTAGTGCACCCTATTGTAAGTAGCGTCTGCCGTTCATAGACAACTGTAATAAACCCCGGATAAGAGTAGATACCTACCTGAGGTCAGCCATAGATTCGCCGCTACCCCTGAGAACTAAGCTGGTATGACTCTGAAAAATTTGTCTCCCTTACCCTTCAAACCAGAACACAGCGCTTAACACTGCTGTTATTAGGCAGAAGGTGTACTCTTCAACGAAGAGACGATCGGAGCGCTTCGGAGGAGAGCCAAATGGCGAGCTCTGAGGTGCTGGCGCGAACGGCTTCACGAGCCTAGGAACATACGCCAAAGGGTGGTTGACGCTATCCTACCGAACTTTCGGGCCTGGCTGAAGAGCAGGGGTAGAGTGACCTACCGCCTTACTCAGATACTCACCGGACATGGCTGTTTCGGTGAGTATCTGAAAAGGATACAAAGAGAAGAGACGGCCCGGTGTTACCATTGCGGGCACGACGAGGATTCCGCACAGCACACGCTGCAGTTCTGCCCGGCGTGGGAGTCGCAGCGGCGGATCCTCGTCGAAAAAGTGGGACCGGATCTCTCTCCGTCGGCCATCGTCGGAGCGATGGTTCAGCGCAGCGAAGCCTGGGACGGCATGATCACCTTCTGCGACATGGTCATGTGTGCGAAGGAAGACGCCGAGCGAGCAAGGGAGCGCGCTGAACCCGCTCGGAGGAGAAATCACCGCGGCCGTACTTAGCGGTCCCCGGCGAGGTATCCCTGTAGTTCCGGGACAAGAATAGGGCTACGGTATCCCCTGCCTGTCGTAAGAGGCGACTAAAAGGGGGCTTCTGGGGTCGTGGGTGGCAAGAGTGGGAGCTCGAACCACCCAGCCAACGGCCCGGGGAAGGACGGCGGTATGTGTGGTCGCATACCGTCGTATGCACCAGACGGTGCGGTGAGCGATAAGCTCACCTGGGCGGAGCCCGACGGGGCAATGCGCTAAGAGGACTCCGGTTGCGTTCCTTTGGAGATCCCGGAGTCCTCTACGCAGCGCTGAGGACGGCCACCGGGGGGGTTTTAGTGCGGTAAGAGTCCCACATAACCCTGTGTCGCTCCCAAGGCATCGGGTACCTTTTGAAGGTTTCCCCCTCGTCAACAAAAAAAAAAAAAAAAAAAAAAAAAAAGGCAGAAGGTGTAGCGATGGTGCTGCGTCGAAAGACATTTAGGTCACAGCCACGCAAGGATAAGGATGGTCGCATGCCGTCGTAAACACTAGAAGTGAGGGAGGAGCGTAAAGTGCTCCCCCAGGGCAGAGCCCGACCGGGGTATCGCGTTTGGAGGACTTCGGTTGTGTTCCATTGGAGATCCCGGAGTTCTCCACCAAGCGCTGAGGACGGCCACCGGGGGGGTTTTAGTGCGGTAAAAATCCCACATAACCCGGCGTCGCTCCCACGTCGTCGGGTACCTTTTGAAGGTTTCCCCCTCGAAAACAAAAAAAAAAAAAGGTGTAGCGATGATACGTAACGTATTCTATGGTCGAAGCCGAATTTGTGTCGTAAGCTTTCGACAATTTAATCTCGCGAGCGGTTAGCGACAAAAAGCCCATTATCGGAAAGTCCCCTCTTATCTTGTTAATGGTTACGCTTCCTTTTAACTCTGACTAAATCCGTTTTCGGGCCTTTTTTATTGATAAACGAGGCGTCTTTGAAGAGCCCTGACGCTCAAAAGAACTATCTAAATTATGTATTAAAGTCTACATAAGAAAAGGAGGTAAAATGATAAAAGTTTTTGTAAGTGTTGTAGAGACACCTACAAAAGCTGCTTTTTAAAAATGCTTTTTTGAAAGCTAAGGCTTGGTTTGACTTAGCTGCAACTTTTGTGTAGTCTATCTGGACACAAATCAACAAAGTGGAAGGATAGAATGACTTCCTTGACTTGGCTTCATCTAACAAAATATAAGTAAAAATATAAATACTGACTACCACTTAAAATATAATTCGTTTAAAAAAACGCAAATTAGCAATTTTCAACGCATTCTTTCCAATAGTTTCGGAGCAAATTGGCTGTGACAAACGAATGCAGAGACGCACGAATGATCTTATAATGAATCCGTTTTTGGGATTTCGTACGGAACCCTAAAAGTTACACAAAATAATGTATCCCGATTTTTCCTATATTATCATGGTGCTTTACTATTTATTATCATGATGAGTCCATATCACATCTGTCACTCATACCTGAATATTGTTATTTAAGCAAGTTATTTACCACCGATCCATTTCATCCAAATCCCTAGATTCCAAGATGAAATTGCCAAATCGTTCAACATTTCCCCCGCGAGTTGTACCATTGTGTATGGAGCCACCATTTCGAAAGTATCATTTGGAACATGCTTTGCGTGGGAGGAGGCTTTTACGGAGACAAAGGTGCTCCTACAGCCTTTTGTGCTGCGGAGTAATGGAAGCCTTCTGCGGGTTTCGTACCTTCGTTACATTAACGTTGGCGCGTTACTGATCCAAATTTATACAAATAAATAAAATTATGTCCGTCTGTGTCGAATATACCTTTCGCATACCTTTGAGATTTTTTTATAAATCTCTCAGGTATGCAGGTTTCCTCACGATGTTTTCCTTCACCGTTTAAGCAAATGATAATTAATTTCTAATACGCACATAATTTGAAAAATCAGAGATGCCTGAGATTTCAACCTCGGACTCCTCGATCGCGAGGCCGAGTTTCTTAACCAGGCTATCTGCTGTTTTTAATTACTTAATATAAATTTCTTCCCACAAATGCCGGATGACTAGCGAGGCTGATTAAAACGTAAAACTATTGTAGGGCATCGTCACAATAAATCCGAACCGTTATTAAAATCCTCGAACCAATATCCAACGGACAAGCTGTTAAAATGGGCTACATTTTAATCTTAACCGCCATTTCCAATCTGCATAGCGAACAATCTGTAATCGATAATTCTTTCGCGACCATTCACGAATTCTACAACGGAATAATCACTTGTTATTATGGTTTAAACGGTTTTTGTTTGTGTGTTCTGTGGTGTTGTTTCTTAAATGTTGGATTGAAAAGGGTATCCGCGTAAAACTGCTAGTCCGCTCTGAATATAGAAATGAATCGCGTCGGCAGGGCAAATTGTACTACACCTGCTCGCAACAACTTCAGAGCGGACTAGCAGTTTGGCGCGGAATATACACAACAATAAAACACGAAAGAAGAAAGCCACGGATGCATTACTACTCCTGATAACTGTGGAACGCTTCGGGTAAGTATATCTTTACCGCACCCTTAGCACAGCAGTAATTGATACTGTTGATATAAGGCTGAAATAGGTGTAATGTTGGCGTCTCCGGTAAACCGAATAAAGGGTTCTTCCACCGTTAAAAGCTTACTTAAATGTTTGATCGCGGTGAAACACGAAGTATCAAAGTAGTAAACAACCTTAATATGGTCACTGCCACTTATGGACATCTGTAATTAATATAGAATTTGAATCCTATCTAATGCCAGTCAAAGAAGCGTTGCTATTCTTGACAAATAAGTTCAAAGGCTTTATGTCTTTTAATCCAAAGCACTACAGCGTTTAAAACTGTCATAAGACAGCAAAGGGTGTGGCGGTGATATCTTTCCATTTATTTTCAAACCACTTAGAACCTCGTTACATTATCGTAATCTTTAAGTAACATATTTCATATACTTGACCTTTCCATACTAGTTATGTCGTTCACAATCATAATCGAGATGGATTCCGCCAAGCCAAAGATATACGACATAAGATATCTTTATTTATCCCCTCGTAAATACCGCTACATCTAGGGTTGGCAACTACTTATGTTATATATTGGCCTTAATCACCATAGTTAGAAATTCGCCTTAAACAAAATTATCAAGAACACATCTGATCCTGCACCGCCGCCGTGCCGTGGGAACGCTGACTCCGCACCACCGCTCCGTTTACATCGTATAGTCCCGAACGTGGGAATTCACTCTGGGTGCTAACATTGCCCCAGCAAGTCACTTAGGATAGTTAGTTTTAATTTAGGTTAGATTTAATCCAAAACATGTAATATTCTGTTTTGATTAAATACATATATATAAATAATTCGGTCTTTCTGTATCCTGGCTGCTGCATCCCGACGCATTATATAACTCTTACGAAAATATTGTGTTGAAACATCTTTTTCATGTTTCATTCTATTACACTCATTCTGTCACACTTATGATCACACTCACACACACACACACACACACACACACACACATACGCATACACGTATCACTCGGGCGCACACAGTGTTTTACAGGTTCCACAGAATACCAGCGTTTCAGGTGACTAAGTTTACCTGGAACATTAAAGCTGAGTGGAGACCCTTTCGGTTAGAAAATATTTATATTTTTTTTTTGTTTGCAATTTTCTATTTGTGTTTATTGTATAATTTTTGTCGAATAAATTATTTTCTTTCTTTCTTTCTTCTTTCTTTCTTTTCGCAATTCGTAAATAGATGGCGCCACAAGTATTATGAACTATCGAAGTTTCTTTTTTAAGAATTTAAAAAAAACTTCGATATATACAAGCTCTGAATTGAGAATACAGGGGTACGGCCGCTCCCCGGGCATGATTACCTAGCCTGATGGGAGAACTCCCTTTGCCAAAATGTTGAATCTTCCAACCAAGTGGATTAGAGGGCAAGAGGTGAGGGGTGCTACCTAAGAAAGGACATTGTATTATAATGGACTCTAAAATTAGTTATTATAAGTAATTAAAACAAATAAATTAGATATATTTAAAATAAAAACAACAATAGTTTCATTATTAATGTTTAATCTCTAATTTCGGAGATCTAATATCACTTTCGTAACATATTTTGTTAATAATTGCCTTTTATTTTTAAATTGATATTGACATTGACATTGTCATTCTAATGTATGACATTATTAAAAGTGGATTTATTGTATTGATAGAAGTAGTAAGACAGACACTCAAATTGTTCGAACTTACGACGCATTTGTCACCTTATGATCAGACAGCACTACAACGTTATTCACTTACGACAGATTTTACTGGCAGAGTTGGCAAATCATTTGACACATAATTTTCATAAAAAAAAAACTTTGAAAAATAGCAAAAATAGTGAAGTGACAACCCTAGTTACTCTTACAAGTCAGGTCACGTCACCGCATAACAGCCGTGAAATGGATTCGGACGAACAAAACTGGGATTACATAGCTTGTTCTCGCACTACGTAATGGACAGCCCTGGATACTCCGGGGATATTAAGTTTCTTTCTTATAACGAGTCGAAAAGCCTAAACAAGATCTGAGTCGCAGGTACTAGAGGCGTTGGTAAATAAAATACTAGGTACCTATTATAGTATAGTAATACTCGTTCCAAATACCTGTTTTGTTTCCAATGGCTTATATTATTCATTGTTCATAAATGAATGGACATTTGTAATTAACCCCAGATAGGATTTCGACCTGAGGTCGGCTACAGATGCACCGCTACCCCTGAGGACTAAGCTCGGAATGCCTTGGAAGATTATGTCTCTCTTTCCACACCCTTCAAACCATAACACAGCAGCGCTCAACACTGCCTTTATTAGAAATAGATATGATGGTGCTGCCACCGGAGTTGAACCACAAAAGAGTTCTACCACTTTCGAAACTACTAATTGGTCATGAAACATGAGCGTGAATAAGATTGAAACCCTGGATGAGGTTGACTACATTTTCTACATTAACTACAACCTCAAAGACTAAACTCAGTTTATGCCAGGCTGTGGAGAAGAAAGCCCTGTGCTCACTAGTGAGACCCAAAAAGTGTTACAACAACAAATATTAACGCAAGGCTGATAAACAAAATTATAGAGCCCTTATTTTAAACCAATGAAAATATTAAACAACGTATACTTTATAAAGCAATGTAAAAGGGCTCATGACGTCACTACCCAAAGCCATACATCCGCCATTCAGTACCCCTACCAGGAGTTTTTACGTATCGTCAAAAATGACTGTTTTGGTATTTGTTTACGTATTTGCCCATACAAATTCCAATCAGCGCCCCTAGCGGATTGTTTCCGAAGTATAGTGTCGGAACACGAGTTACAAAAACGGTTTTTTTACAATAATTACGTTACGTTTGAGACATAAACAGCCGTCAAATCGCGATTTGGCATTATGAGTTGCTTATTTGACAATTATCAATCCGTAAAATACGTCATGACATTTACATTAACGGACAACCGAGTTGTCAGTCAGCGGACTTTTCGCCGTGTTTTGTGTTTTGCTCATTTTGTTTGAAAATGTTTGCCGCTAAATACCATTTTGCTGGGAAGATGATTGAGCAGCAGGAGGAAGCAGACCATCGGGCGAGGCAGCGGCTATATTTAAAGAAACGGAGCAACGTATCTCGTGTCTCGGAGAAGAAGTTCATCCAGTTGTACCGGCTCTCAAAGAGGGGGTTTACCTATTTGTGCACAGTATTAAGGGAAAATACTGATTTAAGGAAATCACAAAGGGTGTCGCTGGAGACTAAGGTAAGATTATGTTTTCTATAGATACCTAATAGTTACTTGTCGTACAATACAATGTACAAAATTGTTATATTTCTAGGTTCTTAGCGCTTTACTATTCTACGCCAATGGCGATTACCAGCGTGTCATTGGCGAGGCTAATTACCTGTCGCAAGAGACGATTAGCGGGTACGTGCAAGAGGTCACGGAGGCATTAAATCACCCTCATGTGACAAAAAAAATTATAAAATTTCCATGTTTGCCTGAAGATAGACAGCGTACCACACAAAAGTCAGTATTTAACAATTTATTTATACCATCTACATTTTAGGGATACATGTAATTTTAATTTGAATAACCTTTTGAATTACTTTTAGTTTCTACAACAAGTATGGCTTCCCGGGTGTCTTAGGAAGCATTGATGGCTCCCATTTCAAAATAAAAAAACCCAAAAGGAACGAGGAACACCTTTATTTCTGTAGGTAACATTATCACTCCATTAATGTGCAAGTAGTAAGTATAGGCATTAATATGAAATTTATATAGCAAGTGACTAAATTGAAACATACAAGTTTTTGTTTTGCCAGGTTTCGGATCATGAGGGCAGAATATTATATGTCAATCCCAAATTTGGTGGAGCAAGTCATGATGCCTTCATATGGAATAATAGCACCATTAACACATTTATGCAATCTTTACACCGGAATGGCGAATCGGTTTGGCTTTTAGGTAAAGCGATATATGTTAATAAGTAGGTCAGGTTTCAGTTATTATGCTTATTAATAATTTCGATTCCATTAATTTTTACAGGTGACTCTGCGTACCCTCAAAGACCATGGCTCATGACGCCCTACATAAACCCAACACCACATTCTTCTCAAGAATCATTTAATGCAATACACAGCAAGACAAGAGTCATAGTTGAAAATACATTTGGACGACTCAAAAACAGATGGAGATGTCTGCATAAAGACAGAGTATTGCACTACAAGCCAGACAAATGTGCAAAAATCATTGTTGCATGTTCAGTGTTACATAATATTGCACTAGACTTTAAAGACTTCCTGTCTGATGAAGAAATACTTTGGTAGTTGTTAAATTCCTTGTAATATATATATTTTTTGTATGAAATCAATTTTAATTTTTAAAAGGTACATAATAAAATATTTTTTTTTTCAGAAACTCCAGTCATTGCTGTGCCTTCATTGGATCCACAGCAGGCAGAAGATGACATGCTGTTCCTGGGTCGCCAGATACGCGACAGGCTGGCTACCAGGCTACACGCAGCAACCACATAGTTTTTTTTTTACTTATTCTTCTTTCTCCTACATATAGATAAGATACCTTCCGAAGCAGTGGTAGAATAAAAAAGTATGAACTGCAACCCGGCACTTTCATTTCCAACCTTATCATCATTATTGCTTTGTAAGACATTAGTTTTATACAATAGGTGCTATAATATGTAATAAATACTCATTTTTTAAAAATGCATAGGAATGTAGAATATTAATAAAAATACGGTTCTCTCGTAACTATATATATTTATTAAAGATTTTTTAATTTGAAAAAAACACAATTGTTAAAGTTTTAGCAACATAAACCTTTTAGTCCAAATATTTATTTAAAGTGTTATATTGTTTTTTATATTAAAATATTTGTCGGGGGCAGGTCTAGTCGTTGAAAGCGGATGACGTAATACCAGATGCTGGCGGCACCTGCACCGGACGACATTCCTTATCGCCTTATGACCCATCTACCTGATTACTTTACCTGCTCTTCCTATAAAAAGGGTTGAAGCACTTGATCAGTACGCATTTGGTTTGGATGCGTCTCGGTGCACGGATCGCTGTCTGTTTCAATAGACTGTCCTAGCCCTCGCTATGGTTATTTTGCTATATAGTAGACTTACTGAATATGATAACTATTTTATTAAATTATGCGATTATTAAATTATGCGATGCCATATACTCGACCGACTGACTATGATAACTAATTTTATTATTACTGAATTACTGTTCCCCTTAATGTCCTAATCATCTTTTCCCTACATATTCATTTTTAAATTATTTAAATTTGCAAATGTGTTTTTGTAAATATTTGTTATATAATTAATCAATAATATTTTGGCATAATGTTCATATAATGTGGTACAACATTTGACGCGGTACAAGAAATACTCAAAACATAAAATTAAATGTCTAAATTGACAGAATGGCGCTTTATGTTTTGTCTCACTTTTTTGCGAACATTTGAGGAAGACAAAAAGTTCAAGGTCACTTGAGCACTTACTTTTGTTATGTTTACTCAGTGGTGCGTTTTTGACAAATCATTCTACTGAATCTAACGGAACAGAAGAATGGATTGAGCATACATAACGTAAACATTTGCGTTGTTTTGAAAACTCCTGGTAGGGGTACAGCTCCACTCGATTTGTCCCTTTATCTCGTAACATTGTTCGTAGTTTAGGAGCCCAGTGTAATAATTGGCTGTAATCCGTATATGTCACAGTAATAGGCATGTTTCAGTGCGGATTCATGAAAATATGGATTATTTTCAATCCTTTTAACGTTATATAACCGCCTAGTACTTTAAGCTACGATGGATGGTATAATGGCTGCTGTCCAATTATTATTCGATTCCTTCAGCATAATCAATAATCGGTTTACAGTTTTGGCTTCTCTTGCTTGAAACCTGAAGTTTAATTTTTGGGCAATTACAATTCAATTTGAATTTGAATTTTAATTTGGACATATAAATGGCCACACAGAGGGACAGTCAGGGGCTGACAACCACGGCTGATTGTCGGTCGCTAAGGACAGACGCCGACAGTCTTCTGCTTTCACAATAAAGAAATGCTAGTGAAAGAAAATAAAATCGAAAGTGATTATACTTATAGTATGACTTACGTTCTATAATCACTATTTTTTATAATATTGGACTAAAAGCATGCAGTCCACCTGATGGTAAGTGGCTGCTGTCTCCCATAAACATCTTTAATCAAGCCCAGATAGGACTAGATAATCCTACCCGAGGTCTATGAAGTTGGAACGCCTCGTAAAGTATTTCTCCCTTACCACACCCTTCAAACCAGAACCCAGCAGCGTTTAACACTGCTGTTATGAGGCAGAAATTAGTGTTGCGGTGGTGCTGCCGGAGTGGAACTACAAAGAGTTCTACCACCTTTAAAACCTCTATCTACCTCGTAGATAGTGTGCCTACTATGTATAATGTATTCTATTTCATTCTTTCATATAATAATCTTCAAACATAACACCAAGCTCTCGGCCCACATACGCGGTCAAGCCTCAATGTATCACGTACACTTTTCATAAACCCACCTATTTTCCCTACAAAGGTTCCGGAATCGACAAGGTTTAGATAGGATTCACGACACTACCGCTCAAATTCAAAGGTCTAAGAACGAGGTCGTTCAATCAAAAGACGAAAAGCCAGTCGACGAACTAAAAGATGGTTAAATAAGATATAAGATTACCTAAAAATAAATCTGTTAAAATGTATTTAATTTTGATGACATTCGCAGCGCGAAGGTCAGTAGGCCAGAATCAAACCAGGGTTAAAGTAGAATCTAATATTTCATGAAGGTTAACTTTTAGTTAAATTTCGTCATACAATAATTTTGATAAAAACACTAAAAACCGACTGCTTTTCAATATAGTGACGTCCACAATATGTTAATATCTGCCATTTGTTACTGTCAGTTAAGATTATTTTTTACTTGAATTTCGTCATAGTACAAGTATTTTGATAAAAACACTTAAAACCCGACTGCTTAACAATATAGTGACTCTCACAATTTAAACGAAGCCAACGACACCTTATTATATTAATATCTGTTAAACGATTTGCGCGGCAGGACTTGCCAAAGTGACCTACCGCCTTACTCAGATACTCACCGGACATGGCTGTTTCGGTGAGTATCGGAACAGGATACAGAGGGCGGAGACGGCCCAGTGCCATCATTGCGGGCACGATGAGGATTCCGCACAGCACATGCTGCAGTACTGCCCAGCGTGGGAGTCGCAGCGGCGGATCCACGTCGAAAAATTGGGACCGGATCTCTCTCCGTCGGCCATCGTCGGGCGATGGTTCAGCGAAGCCTGGGACGGCATGATCACCTTCTGCGATGCAGTCATGTCCGCGAAGGAAGACGCCGAACGAGCAAGGGAGCGCGCTGAACCCGCTCGGAGGAGGAGTCGCCGCGGGCGTACGTAAAGGCCCTAGGCGCTGTGTCCCTGTAGTTTCGGGGCCAGAATAGGGCTACGGTATCCCCTGCCTGTCGTAAGAGGCGACTAAAAGGGGGCATCCGGGGTTGCGGGCGGTAAGAGTGGGAGCTCGAACCGCCCGGTAAGCGACCCCGGGAAGGGCGGCGGTGTGTGTGGTCGCATACCGTCGTACGCACCAGATGGTGTGGCGAGCGTCAAGCTCACCTGGGCAGAGCCCGACGGGGCAACGCGCTAAGAGGACTCCGGTTGCGTTCCTTTGGAGGTCCCGGAGCCCTCTACGCAGCACTGAGGACGGCCGGGGGGGGGGGGGGGGGGGTTTAGTGCGGTAAAAATCCCACATAACCCTGCGTCGCTCTCACGGCGCCGGGTACCTTTTGAAGGTACCTCGTGAACAAAAAAAGAAAAATAAAAAAAGGACTTGCCAAAGAAAGAGAAATACATATATTACATACATACGCTCCAATAACATTACCCTCTGCAGTCGGCAAAAAACACTCTAATACTTTAAATACCACATACTCTTACATGATCAATTTGTTTGTTTAAAAAAGTAGGTTTTACAAAATGCCACAGAGCTTCTCCGAGCTTTCAAAGCTCTAAATCACTACTTGGTCATACCCGGAATCCGATCCTATAAGCCGCTAACCCACGCGAGCCCGGATTAGAAAAGCTTCAAGCAATTACATTTCTACATCTAATTCAATGGTTTAGTACGTATTTGTAAAACGATTTTAAATCTGTAGGTACTTTTGGGATTTTTAGAGATCCAAAATTAAATAGCGGGTGTTAATTTCTTTAATTGAAAATAAATCCATGATAATCCATGAAGCTACGTACTACAAGTTAATTTAAATAAGTGTTCAAAAGCACGTTTGTTTGTGACGTCATTTTGTATATCGTTTTTCTAGAAAACCCCTTTATTTGATACTCGTACTAACATCATGATTAATCATCATGAAGTTATCTGTTTGGCCGGGGAACGAACCTGGAACAGAACAGAACAGAAACAGAAACAGAATAAAACTTCATGATGAAATAAAGATGGAGTTTAATCTTTATTTTCTTTTATTATTATTTTTATTATCTTTGTATTTTGTATCTTTATTTTAATTTTATTTTTCTTTATTTAGGTTGGCTGAATTAGGTTTAGCAAAAAAATAATTTGGGTTCAATTTTGATTTTTTTATTACTTTATCCAAAATCAAATTCAAATTTTATTCATATTGATTTTTTTCGAACATCAACAAACTACTACCGCTTTGGAAAGTGGTTCGTTATGGAGAGGAAGCGGCGAAAGAAACCGTATGTGCGCAATTTAAAATCTTTTAAAAGTGTGTATGTTATGAGATGAATTGCTTAATAGTCTGTTAGTATGGGATGATGTGTTCGCCCAGCGAAAAAATCACACTTTAAATTAAAAGTAAATAAATAAATCTTTATTTTCTCTGTTAGCAACACAGACATGTATTTGTTTTGGACACGTCTGTGGTTAGTATATAGTGGACAATCATAGAAACAAATGCGACCGATTTTAGTGGGACACTCATGGAATCATGGAAGATTTATAGGGAGTATCATAGGATGTTTTATTTAGGGAGGATTTGGCGGGATGATAAAGTACGAGAATAAGGAAAGATATACACTTTGTAAAGGAATTCGGAATGGAAACTCATTATATATACGCTTTATATAAATACTTATGTATCATGTATCAAATAATATAAAACACAAAAGTAAGAGCATTTAATATAAAAGCATAAATAAAGGTTGCGCCACACACGCACAAAAAACGGAACAAAAATATTACAAAATGAAACGACACGAAACGGCACGACTCATGACTACACGACATCGTATTATGTGATACAATTCATCATTCCTAAAAACATATTTTTACTTGCAATATTTATAGTGTCGATTTTTCTGACGGTTTTGAAAAAAAAAACATTTTTTAAGCACCCCAAATAAAACTTCTAAAGCTAATTTACAAAATACTTGCAATAACATACACATTTTCAAATACAACACATACTCGAAAAACACACATGACACTATGCAACAAAATGGAATAAAACTAAAAATCTAAGCACATAAAAAATAAGTGTCGGCTCGTTTCCAAAAGCCGTTTGAAACGGTTTAATCGGATTGATTTATAGTTTTTTATCGGGTCACAGAGAGCGTACGTTATGACGAACGAATGCAATTTATTCGAAGCCCTGAGTGGGAATTTCGACGAGCCTTTTGTTCTCTCATGTGTTAACTTTAACAAAACTTTGTTAATCTTTACATTGTGTCGAATTTTGTCGTGTGACTAAGTTTGTGTGAATGCGCTTCAGTCGTTTGTCGCAGTAAGAATGAATCTTAAACTATTTGTCTACCAAGGTTCCAATGTAATTTACAATTATTGTTCGACAATAATTGCCTAGAAAATGACGACCCGCGTGGCGGAGCGGTTACCATGCCGGACTGACGCGCAGAGGGTCCCGGGTTCGATCCCCGGCCAGACAGCTTTCTAAATGATGAATTTAGATTTCTGTTTCTGGGTCTGGGTGTTTGTGTATTTGCCTCCGTGTGTGTCCATAGCACCCACGACACGGAATCCTAGTGTGGGGCTGTGAGTGTAGAAAGCGGTAAAAAGCGGTAAAATGAAATACATTTTCAACAGACATTGAACCTCCATGAGAAATCTTCTTCTAATAATAGATGATAACTTAAAAATACAAGCTTGTAAAATCTTTAGCTACGTACACTACGTAGCTCATACAAATATGTTATTACTAAATTGCGATACCTCAAAGGTCACACGAATGTGAAGAAGTTTTAAAGTTAGGAAGCAGATGAATCACATAATTTATATGACAATTTATATTCATGGAATATCTCTAAACAAAATTGATCACACAAAACAATGACGCGGTAACGATTCCCATGAAATAAACTGTCGGAGTGACCCCAAAATTGTACAATTTGAAGTTTATCCACAACTTCGATGATTTAAACTCTTGATCTATATAACGGGCATCGTGTTTGAGTTCTGAGGGTGACCACTTTCTTTAAATTTCAGGACATTTAATAAATAATTCTCACCACGGAATCCTAAACTATGATTTCAATGTGATATTTCTAGACGATCACCTTAATCGCCCCGAAATAAAATTAAATTTCACTAGCATAGGAAATACGTCTCAGAAAGCATCTAATTGATTGTATTCATAATTGAAAATTAAAAAAAAATAAAAAACATTAAACCTAAATTAGTTAAACAGATACCAGGATAAACATTCTCATTGGAAGACTTAATGTGGACGACAATGGCTACTTAACTAAAGTTTTTTATGAAGTAATTAAAAATATTTGACCCTTTATTTGGATAACAAGTACATCACTAACAAAAGTTTCGTTTTTTTTTATATTTCTGAATACATTCTGGATCGTGAGTTTAAAAAAACATTTGTCCATATTTGTAATACACCTGTCCGTACTTTGGGAAAGATGTGGCGACCCTTCTTTTAACTGTTGTTTGTTTACTGGCCATTTTAACTGAACAGCCAAAACTTTGTTTAATGAGGGTAATGGCGAATCACTGGAGTGATTACAATTTTTGATGGACTTCAGAAACAAACACTGAGGCTTTATCGAGCAAATATTTTTAATTATAACTAGTGGGCCGTTTCGTATTATACAGTAAAAGTTTCTATGGTAAATAATAATAAATTATTATAAGTCGATGTTACATAATTACTTTAGCCCTGAAGACTTTCAACTCCAAGTATGATTCGACCGGAAAGTACATCTATGTCTATCTTGAAGCAGTTTTTGCATTTCGGAAATGTATAGTTGCCGGTTGACTTACTTGTCTGACCTCAAAGCCCTTACCATGAGTTTTTACGTTTTGACAAATATGACTGTTTTCGTATTTGTTTACGTATTTGCCCATACAAATACCTCTAGCGGATTGTATCAGAACTATAGTGTCAATAACATAACATTAAATGTCTAAATTGACAAAATGGCGCTTTATGTTTGCCTCATTGCCTCGTTTTTTTTGCAAACGTATGAGGCAGACAAAAAGACTTGAGCACTTACTTATTGTTACGTTTATTCGGTCTACTGAAGCAAACGGAACAGAATAATGGATTGAGTAAACGTAACGTAAAATTGTGGGATGTTTTGAAAACTCATGGTAAGGGTACAGGAGTGGTCTAGCAACTGTGCTTCAGGTAGAACCAATGTTCTATATGGAGACAAACATTGCCGAGGCGTTCTAGCTTATTCCTCAAGGGTAGCGGTGCATCTGTGACCGACCTTAGGTAGGAATATCTAATACTTTCTGAGGTTGATTACAGATGTCCATGGACGGGAGTAGCCACTTACCATCAGGTGGACTACATGCTCTTCTGCTACTCCTATATTATAAAAAAATATATAACATCAGGTAACCAGTTCAGTTAACCACTTCTTCTTATATAAATGAGAAATAAAGAAAGAATTAATTTGATGTTTTATTTGACAAAATAATTCCAGTGGTCTACCTAATTTACAGTAGTACCAATCCAAACCATAAGACTAAAAGACAACATAAATAACATTAGATTGGTAAAAACGACCAACTATTCTTAGAAAACGTAATCTCATATGTGTGCTTACGTCTTTAACACCTAAGATAGACAAACACGCCAAGATAGGCGCCTAATTCCTAAGCATTAAGATAGACCAGTCTAGGACTGAATAAAGTTATCGTAGAAATTGACCCTAGCTACAACAATATCGTATTGCTCAGGTCAACCATTTACTCTAACTAGATATATTGATACAATAAATAACGGGATTTATTGGAACAATAAGATTGTAAGAATGGACGTAAAAGTTATATAATAGTCACATTTGTTTCTTAAGGGATCTTGAATCGAAGCTAATGGGTAATATATTTTCATATGGACAAAGTTTTATATTGCAAAAGTTGTCAACGAGCATACAGTGTGATGGTAAGTGGCATCGCCGCCTGAAAATCTCTTGGATGAAAGTTCCACTTGATAACTTTGATTTTGATAATTTAATGAAATTATCCTAGTCTACCACGCTGGTCAAGTTTTGTTTTTTATAATATAGGAGTAGCAGACGAGCATGCAGTCCACCTGATGGTAAGTGGCTACTGCCGCCCATGGACATCTGTAATCAACCCCAGATAGGATTAGATATTCCTGAGGTGAGGTCGGCCACAGATGCGCCGCTACCCCTGAGGACTAAGCTGGAACGCCTCGGAAAAGTCTGTCTCCCTTACCACAACCTTCAAACCGGAACACAGCAGCGCCTAACACTGCTGTTATTAGATAGAAATAGGTGTAAGACAGATCAGCAGAACTGATTTCACAACTTTCCAAACTTATGGATGGCATAGAAGACAAATTTCCAAACATTAAGCAGACATACTTTTCCGGGGCATTCCAGTTTAGTTCTTAGGGGTAGCAGCGCATTTATGGCCGACCTCAGACAGGAATACAATTTTATCTGAGGTTCATCACACATGGCCATGGACAGTAGCCACGTACTATGAGGTGGACTACATTCACGTCTGCTACGATGTTATAATTCTTAACAATTTTTTTTTCGCTAATAAAATAAATCAAATTTAATTGGCGATTAGTACCACGGACCCTTAAGGTTGGATATGCAGTTTCCACCTCCTTACTACCACTGTCTACCTTTATGACTTTAAGCAACTATATTTAATACTTTACTTAAGAAAAATCTCTTAACTTCACATTCAAAGTTACGTTCCCTCTAATTTCTCTCAAATTGCAAATGTATGCAAATTAAAATTACTTTTCACTCGGGTGTCCAAATCTCAACAGAAGATTTCTATTTTTAGCGCATTAAGATTCAATTCCAAGCAAAGAGCTTTTCGATGCTAACGTGTGAAATCTCTAAATTATTCACTGAGATGGGATCTTGCTGAACGTTTTAGAAAGTATAGTAGAAAATCAAGAAAACTGTCGGATTTTCTTGTGTTAATCTATTCTAGTTGTACACTGTCCATGTAATATTTATTATTGGAAATAAAGCTTGTAACGAAATGTTCTTTTTGTATCATTATTAACCCATTACTGTCCCACTGCTGGGTACGAATCTCCTCTCTAAATGAGAAGGATTAGGCCATAGTCCACCAAGCTGGCCAATTGCGTAAACTTCACATACCTTTTGATTTTGTTTTAGATTTTACAGGTATGCAGATTTCCTCACGATGTTTTCCTTTACCGTTTAACCAAGGTTAATGAATTTATAATACGCACATAACTTTGAAAAATCAAAGGTAAAGGATTTGAACCTCGGACCCTTTGATTAAGGGACGAGTTTCTTAAACACTGCTATCATTGCTTTTTGCCACTGTTTATATAATATCTGTTCTTGGTAATAAAGCATGTAACGAAATGTCCTTTTTGTGTACCCAAAATAAACGGTAAGCATAGTCGACATTTAAAAATATTTTGTCGGATTTTCTTGTACTAATCCAGGTTGTCCACTGTCAAGATAACATATACTTGGGAGTAAAGCTGGTAACACAATCTCCTTTTAGTTTTCCAAAGTATAATAACATAATACTGGTACTTATGTTTATTTATTTACTCTTTATTGACCGTGTTAAAAACAGTGTGGAACAAAAGGCGGACTTAATGCTATATATCATATTCTCCCAGTCAACCTTAGGGATGTGCAGAAAAATTGAACGCGGTACAACTATACTAAAATAAATGTAAGTACTCATATATTTTTTGCCGATAAATTGTGATAGAAAACTTCACTCTTTGATTCCGGTGGTACCGCAACCACATTTCTGCCTAAAACAGTGTTAAGGGCTGATATTACTTATAATTATACTGGCTCCGTCCCATCTTACGTTATCATCAAGGGCAGCTGGTGTTGTGGCTACCGAGGCTGAGATACGCAAACTGCAATAATATGCAGGTTTTTGATGCAGTATTTTGAAGGTGGTAGAACCGTTTGTGGTTCGACTCCGGCGGTACCACCGCCACACCTATTTCTACCTAATAACAGCAGTGTTAGGCGCTGCTGTGTTCCGGTTTGAAGGGTGTGGTAATGGAGACAGACTTTTCCGACGCGTTCCAGTTTAGTCCTCAGGGGTAGCGGCGCATCTGGGGCCGACCTCAGGTAGGAATATCTTATCTTATCTGGGGTTGATTACAGATGTCCATGGGCGGCAGTACGCACTTACCATCAAGTGGACTGCATGCTCGTCTGCTACTCTTACATTATAAAAAAAAATGCAACTCTCAGTAGAGACTACATATTTTTACCGTTTGGCGTGGAGACAATGGGACCGTGGCGACAGAACCCCCTCGAGATCTTTCTATAAACATCTTTCAATGCACCAATGTCCAAAGGGCTGGCGCTTACCTCGGACAGAGAATTAGCTTAGCTATTCAACGGGGTAATGTCGCCAGTATTTTGGGAACTCTTCCGAAGGACAAAAATGTTGATAAAGCCAATTATATTTAATTATACTATAATCGGACGAGGATTAACTGTGTTGTAATATAGACACACACAAATAAGTTTACTCAAACACACAGACATAGAAAATAAATTGAAATTCATAATTTTCATTTTAATTCAAAACTTCTTAGCCGGGGAACAAACCCGGAACTCTCTATGCGTCAGACCAATCATGTTGACAAGTCACTTCATAATATTCAAAAACTTTACATAAGATCAATTGATCTATTACCAGTAGCATTACCATGAGTTGGCATAGAAACGCCACTATAGAAATGGTAAATAGAAAACTATTGTCATTTTGCTAGTGAATAACATAACTACTATCGTTACGGTATTTTTTGACAACGTCTGTCAAATTAATGACTCATGGGACCGAATTTGTATGGCAATAGATCATAATGACATTCGCTAGCGATTTGATTTCGATAGGTTTTTTACGTATCGAGTTACGTCACTACGGATTTTAGTTCTACGAGTAACCACCAGAGGCGCTGTACAATTTTTCATACATTTATTTTACGCAGTCGCTAGCGAGTAATACTTTTGTAAACTCATGGTAGTCCTACATATAGCATGTAGTATTAGAGTCGGTTTCAAATTGTAATTGCGAACACGTGTCCGCAAACTAATTCCCTTATCAGTGAAACCGACCCAGTGCCCTTACAGATTCCCATCTGACTTTCTTCATAGAACCCTTATCCCCAATTGTAATCAATTTGGATCAGATTAGTTTATAAGACGCTTATGACACTGTGCTATAATTAACGAGTTATATTTATTTGTGTACATAGTTATAGATAGTTGTTAACATTATCCCACTGCTTGGCACCGGTCTCTTCTAAAGTAATGGAAGGATTTAGGTCATTTCGTACATTACAACTTTGAGAACATTTGTTTCTATGTAAATCTCTCAATTATATGGACTTCTTCGCAATATTTCCTTCTTTATTATAGCAAGTGATAATGAATTTTCATTACACAGATAACTTTAAAAAGTCAGAGGGGTCTGAGATAAGGGAGACAGACTTTTCCGAGGCGTTCCAGCTTAGTTCTCAGGGGTAGCGGCGCATCTGTGGCCGACCTCAGGTAGGAATATCTAATCCTATCTGGGGTTGACTACAGATGTCCATGGACGGCAGTAGCCACTTACCATCAGGTGGACTGCGTGCTCGTCTGTTACTCTTATATTATAAAAAAAAATAATTAAACCTCGGACCGATTGGGAGTCCGAGTTTCTACCACTACTCCGTCACTGTCATATGTAGATGTGTTAACAAAAATACTCCTTAGAGGTGCAACAAATTTAAAGGGATTTTATGAAGTACTTTTATATTAAGCTTTTTAATGACATGACCCATTTCACATTTTTAGGGGTCGATTTTATTAAGACACTAACACAAAAGTTTGAAGTTATCAGAACTGTGTTAATTTTATACTTTTAACTTCCAAAAACACCTTCTCAAATCATCCCAAAAACATGCTGTCCTTCAATACTATGACATTTCAATATTCATTTTTTTCGAGGATTAAAACTCCCTTTACGATAATCAAAATCACTTCCATGTTTAAAACACTTTAGCTATTTAGCGGTTTAGCTAAATAACAAACAGACTCCACATTTATAATAATAGTATACAAAAAGTCAACACCCTCATTAGAGCATAAACATTATGTTACGCAACAGTGGCATTTTAGCTCACAGCAGAAAATATTAATGTCCATTCACACGTACCACAATACAACAACAAAGTCGGCAGGCAAAAAGTATGAATCCCGGAGTCCTCTACGCAGCGCCAAGGACGGCCGCTTAGTGCGGTAAGAATCCCACATAACCCCGTGCCGCTCCGGCATAGGGTACCTTTTGAAAGTTTCCCCCTCGTAAACAAAAAAAAAGGTGCAAAGTATAAAATTTAGGTCCAAATCAACAGTTATCAACAACAACATGAACCCTATGTATGCCTCATTCTTTGAACGTCTTATAGCCCAAACAGCTTATGAATTTTAAAATACGAGGTATTGAGGTTGGATTCGTCTGAGTGAGAGCAACATAAACTATATTATACCTTGCCTTTGCAATATATTATTTTGAAACGGTCATATTTTTTTTATTTTCACGTATAAGTAGTTGTGCTCACCACAATACAAAAAAATTAACAGCAATGCTACTCACAAATTAACATTGCTTGCCGACGTTTTCTCGCTACGGTGTGTTTTAGGTACATGTGAATAGGCCCTAAGACATTTTAGTACAAGAGCGGAAGGTCTTTGACCTTAGCACGAAGCCTACGTTTCAAGTTTTCTTTATAACAATGCCTGAACTGTATTCACAAAATGCAAGTTAGAAATATTTTTACAGCTAAACCTCATAGAAATAGAGCCTTATTTCGCATTTTGCCTACACTACCAACTGTTGGGTTTAGATATTTATTTCTCATTAATAATTAATGAGATTCACTTATATGAGAAAGTTTACAAAAATGTACTATTATATTACAATTCATTAGAGAGCGTACAAACACACAAAAGCGGTACCAACAAAGTTTGCACAAGCATAGATGGTAAAGACGGATATACAGGTAAACTTGCCAGTGACTTCGTCCTCTTAAATCATAGCATAATATAAAACAAAATGTAACCCCCTATTTTACCACCTTAGGGTTCATTTTCCAAAAGCAGTGAAATCGGTGTCTTATTATTTCTACACAGAAAACCAAATGCTAGTTTTCATATAACTTGCTTCTATAATGGCGGATATTCATCCAAATTTTCATCCGATAAATAACTCCCCTTAGGAGTGGAATATGAAGAAATCCTAAGTCAATGCCGCGTCATAAAATGGTACCTAATTTCAAACTTCTATGTTCAATAGAAGGTATATATTTATGTCCTGCGGTGATAAATCAATCAATCAGTCACAATACTTTATAATTATATGTTAAAATATTAAATTGTGGCAGGAATTTCCATTTGAACTTTTAGAATAATCTTATTTATAAAATTCTTGTGTCACAATGTTAGTACTCCTCCGAAACGGCTTTACCGATTTTCACCAAATTTTATATGCATATTCAGTAGGTCTAAGAATCGGCTACTATCTATTTTTCATACCCCTAAGTGATAAGGGTTGTTCACCCTTAACATTTTTTATTTATATGGCAACACGTTTGCTGGGTCAGCTAGTAATCAATAAATATAAGCTGCTTTATAGAGATACTATTGTATAGTTACCAGTGAGTTTTAAAGTTTCGTGTTCAATTCCCGACTGAATAAACTTTACAATTTTTGAATTTGGTCTGGATTTTTGAATTAGGGTTTTAGTGTACATATTACCTACTCGGTCATAAAACACAACAAAGAGTAGGTACATATATGAGCGAAAAAGGCTTAAAAATATATTATTTAACCCTTATTTTACATCCCTATACGAAATTTATTTCTAAACTATCAGAAAAACGTCCTCAATTTGTCCTACACAAAAATAGGACGAAAAATTGAACAATTTTCTGACTTTAATGAATCGTAACTTTGTCTTTTGTCAAAGAAAAACTTTTCGATTCAAACTCACCAACATAACAAATTCATGAAAGGGTAAGTTCTCATTTTCGACGAATTGCTAAATGAATCTTTTGAAATTTGTTCGAATGTAGCCAATTGTTACTGAAACGGCTGTCCGAAAAGTAATTTCTTATTAGTGATGCAACCGATACCGATATATCAGAGATATCGTTGGTTTTTGCTACCGAAATCGGCGATATTTGCGAATACGCCGATACGTTTTTATTACACACTCTTACTATTAATATATCCGACCTGTACCTACACTTATTTAAGATAAAAGTAATTTGTTTAATTATTAATCATAATTAAACATTATATTACAATTTTACAGACATATTTTTTATTAAAAAACAATTTCAATTATTTCATACAATTTCGGTAGTGGACATTCAAAATCAATATCATACATATAAATAATATCGTCTACTTCTATATTTTTCTAACCTCACAGGTTTTTACTTTTCATACCTTTTATAGTATCCACATCGATATCGATATCGATACATTGTTATAAATATCGGCATCATATAATAGTATAAAAGTATGTATCGATGCATCCCTATTTCTTATATGAATTCCATTGATGGAAATCCCTCGTTTTACGATACCAGTATCTTGTCTGAGTCAGTAAATTCCCAAGTTATACCGCCATTTTGTTTTATATCATTGGGGCCAATAAAATTATTTATTAGCGCACCAAATTGGATATCGTAAATAAGTAATTTTGATGCAAATGAATAATATTAACGGAATGCTTTTTACCTATACAATACTGGAATTATGGATTTTAATCCACACGTTGATTTTTTATTGGAAAATATATAAATTAACTAGCTGCTATTTAATTGTTTGCCGGGCGTTTGCATTTACATTTATATAAAATAATGTTAAGGGTGAACAACCCTTATCACTTAGGGATATGAAAAATAGACAGTAGCCGATTCTCAGACCTACTGAATATGCATATAAAATTTGGTGAAAATCGGTAAAGCCGTTTCGGAGGAGTATGGTAACTAACATTGTGACGCGAGAATTTTATATATAAGGTAACGCTTTCTACTTTCATATCTGCCTATACTAGTATTTTCCTATGTCGCCATTGTTTATGTCAAGACAACATACTTACATGACATACGAATAAGACCCAGAAGCAGAAAAGAACTATGTCTATGATGTCTGTTTTGCGTTTGTTTGCTTGCTGTTTGTGATGCGTTTGCCTATCACATAAACTTTCCAACATAGGGGCTGCTGGAAGAAATTCCAGGTTGAAATAAGTAGTCCTCTGTACTATATTTCTTTTTAATGCCTTTTCTTTTTATTATGTCACTGTGTACACAAATTTGTAAGTAAAATAAAATAAAAACTTATTTCACCCTTAAGATAACTGTCTGACCGGGAATTGAACCTGGAACCCACTGCCTGTTAGATCGTTATGATGACCACTCCGCCACTCAAATTGCCAAGTTTATTCATTATCATTTGAAAATATAGGGAGGAAACGTATGATATAAAATTTATCTATTCAGTGGGGCGCTGGTGGTGACGTAATACTACGAAAAAAACAATTTGCCGCTCTTGGACACTACGAAATTCGACTTACAACAAAAACAATAAGTTCCATACCCGCCCCGCAATCGCTTCTACCAAGAGGTCTTCCATAATAATGTGGCAACAGAACATTGTTGACCATTCCCCACTTCCCTAATCAGCAGAAAAGAAAGATCGTCGAGCCAAATGGGCTCTTGCCACAATCTTGACATATTTCCGGCGCTTCTACAACATCACACATCACTCCACTTAGTTTACTTTCAAATTTTCAAATACACTATATATCAGTTACAAAAACGATTAAAAGAAAACTACTCGTATATACTATAATATGATGAAGTTAAACTCCGGAGCCACAAATGCCACACCTATTTCTATCTAATAATATAAAAGTTAAACGCTGCTGTGTTCTGGATTGAAGGGTAAGAGAGACCGACTTATTCGAGGCATTCAAACGTAGTTGTGTAGAGATAACAACGCTTCTGTAGCCGACTTCAGATAGAACTCTAATCTTATCCGGGATTGATTATAGGGGTCCATGGACAGCAAAGACCACTTAGTACTAATTAGCTCATGCTCGTGTTCTGCTTCAAACTTACAAAAACACACCATTTATTGGCCCTGAACAAAGCACAAGTTTAAAAACATATAAAAATAAAACAAAACCTGTTTAATTCAAAAACGACGGCACAGCAAGGCTAGATTAATAAAATGTCATTTACACTCAACGGCATTGCATTACCAAGGTTAGTAGTACAATACGAGAGCATTTAATATATTTCAGGCGGAGAAAAACAATACTGTACTCGACAACGTAACAAACACGTAACCTTAACCCAGTTATATCGAACGACGTGACAGCCTTTGTAATTAAACCTAGCGATAAGGTAAACAGAGTACCTGAAAGTCACTGCCGCCCGGTTTGTGACACCGGAGTCGTGTATGCATCGCCGGCTTTGAAGAAGATCTCTTTTGCACCTATGTATTTGATAAAGCCCCATGTCACAACGCTCTGACACTTTTTTATAACAAGAAAGTGGCAAATAAAGCAAAGCGGCCGCTGTCATCCATAGGTCAAACCCAATCCTCCCCCAATCAATCCCAGATTGAATATTGGAATTCTTCTTAAGGTTAGTCACAAATATGTTGCTTCCCCTGAATACCAAGTTGGAAAATCTCGGGTATTTTTCATGAAACTTCAAACCAAAACACAGCCACATTTAACAGCCTCAAATAGTTCTAACATCATATAAACATACCTGGGCATTCTTCATATTGGAATAGTCTTCATATTACAGCGGAAGAAAAGTTTTCATTATAAAAGACCCCAAAGTTGGGTAGGAAGCAAGTTGATGAAGACGAATTTAAGGCTTCACTCGACCTCAAATTAAAACTTTGAGTGCCTCAGATCCCCGGACGGCATTCAAAACTGACTTTGAAAGTCAGAAGACAACCTTGAAAGGAAATATCCCCAGGGACAAAATAATGGAGGGTAAGGAAAAAATTGCGGATTTTAGCGGTAGTTTGTTGGTTTACTAAACTTGTTACAGCAAGCTAGCTATAAAAGAAAAATCAAGATTTCAGTAATGCCTGTTATTTTCTGAGGTTCATTAATATCTGACTTGTAGGTACGATATTTTTTGCATGAGATTGAAGTCACAAACGAGCAGTCAACTGATTGTAAGTGATCGTATATCTATGTCTATCTATATGACTGTTTTAGTATTTGTTTACGTATTTGGCCATACATTTTCAATCAGCGCCCCTAGCGGATTATAGCAGAACTGATTGGAAATATATGGGAAATGCTTAAACAAAGTCATTTTTGTAAAAACATAAAAACTCATACTAAGGGTACTGTAACCAACTTCATATAGAAACTTGTAACTGAAGTTGATCACAGATGCTTTGTTCTTGAAGATTAGGATGGTCGCATATTTGAATCAGCCGGAATCCTTACCATCCCACCAAAACGCAATAACTGCTGAAAATAAATGTGCGATGGTATGGGGGCAAGTTTTTCATACAAAAACTTTCATCCCATTCACATATATGACATTTTAATAAATGTCTGACATATGTAGACCAACTTATTACCGATTGGTGATAAGTTGATAACTCGCGGTTAATACTTTTCCCATATGTTGTCTATTGCTAGTATATACTCGTAGCTAAATATCTTTGGATCTGGCAGTACTCAAACACTACTATAAAGGTTTTTTCGGATATTTACCTTACTCCTTCTATTAAGCGTATCACTTCACCAATAAACCAAAAAACATCTAAAAATTTCCACAACACAAAGTAATATACAGCCTTTAGGATAACCTAGTTTAATGACTTGTTTTTCACTGTCATACTTTAAAAACTTTGTATAGAAACTCTTTGAGAAGAGTTGCGCAAACGAATGAAGTAGCCCTACTTTTGAATGAGAAGTTTATGCTACTGACCCTATTATGGTTGGAATTTTATATTTATAATATTTTAAATAATATAGGAATGTGTATGTTTTATATAAAAAAATCTCAAAGGTAGGTGAAGTCTACCAATACGCACTTTGCCAGCGGTGGACTATGGCCTAATCCTTCTCATTCTGAGAAGAGACCCGTGTCGCAATGGGATAATAATGGGTTGATGATGATGATGATGATGATGATGCTTTATATTAAATGGTGGTAGACCCTCGTGATAAACCTGTTACGGTACCACCGTCATAATCTTTTTGTCTTATATTACCACTTAGTCTGTGTTCTGATATAAAGGGTATGCTAAAATGGAATTGTGGAGACTTCCCGCTACTCGTCAAAAGATGGCGTCACTAGTATTTTGAATCACGCTATCGAAGTTTTCTAAACATCTTGCATGTATACAAGCTCCGAACTGAGACTGTTCAAGCACGGCCGCTCCCCGGGCATGATCATCTAGCCCGGCGAGAGATCTCCCTTTGCCAAAGAATTAGTATATACGGTTGATATAAGAAGTTAGACTACAACTTTATGTATCGATCCTTGTTTCTCTTTAATAGTGTCAGAACAGAATTCTAATGGGTTTGACCCTACCCTTATGGTACCGAAGAGATACTGACATGAGATATTCCGATGTAGCCATCAGCGGCAACAAGAAGTCAGTGGTTATGATAAGCCTATACTCTTCGTTAATAACATATTTTTCCACCCTATTTTAACTTCTAAATTAAAACCGCTCATTTTATTTCATTGTCTCCCTATTTTTAGACCTGAAGAAAATTTCTCATTATTCAGCCCTGAATTGATAAGATTGTGCCCCTATTTTTCGAGTCTAGATTAATGAACATTATATTCCGATTTTGGGCCCCAAAGCGACATTGTCCAAGACAGAGACAAAAGGACGAAAAGATAAGTGGGAGCATTTCCCTGAAAAAGTGGGAAAAGAATTAAAGTTGCAGAGCTTCTTGCATTATACGGGCAATTTGCATGTTATTAGAATTTGCCGGCTGCCTGCTTTTAACTCTTATGTTTAATAATAAAATTTCGTTTAGTGCTTCATGCCATACGCCGCGTACATACAAGATTGTTTTAAACGGAATAATGCGATTCAAAATAGTTGCTAATTTTTGTTTTTATTTCGATTCACACTACAAATACAAACACACATGTACACTTAACAATGGGTTAAAACATATTATGTGCATATAATTATTCATCATTGCTAATGCTTCGAAATATTAATGCTTCGAAAGCAAAAATAATAAATATATACAATAAATAAATTCAATTGCGGTTAGTGCTTACGAGAAAATTTTCAGATTTGATGATAAATGGCGCTACTGTTGCTTTCGAATAATGTGCTACGTACGTAAAGCTACGAATATGCTACGAAATATACCACTATACTTTAAAGTTTTATGTACCTTCATCACCAATAAGCATAAGATTGATATAGATACCAAAAAATCTAAAACCTCCACACCTGATAAACAAATAAATATTTTGGGTATTTTCAAAAACTATTATAATTTAAATGAACATAAAATATATGTATAATACACCTGTTTATGATCCAACGTGATACCATCACCACAATCTACTCGGTATGAAACCAAACAACCATAATGAAACACCACGTCAGCTACGTTAAAATTTTACGGTTTGCTGACGCATGACGTGTGCTACGGTTAGACTAGAATAGAGTGCTACGTCAAGTGCTACGAACGCGCTACGGACTACACCACATAGTTTGCTTTGAAGTTCCGTAAGTATTATTACGTATGCAATATGCTACGAATTCAGATATATTTTGTTGCTTTAAATGCAACCGTTATTAATCAACATTGAGTAAACGTCATAGGAAGCAAAGTGGAAATATTAACACAAAAAAACTCACCTAATTAAACATATAAACAAACGCTTTCTACACTCACAAACCCACATTAGGATTCCCTGTATTGTGGGTGTTATGGACACACAAAAAGACGAGTACACAAACACCCAGACTCGGAACAGATATCTAAATTCATCATTCAATTATCTCCGGCCGGGGATCGAAACCGGGACCCTTTGCGCGTCAGACCGGTATGGTAACCGCACCGCCAGGTAGGTCCTTTGGGGAGTTTATTTGATTTTTCTTTTGCAAAGGTAAATTAATGTTGAAGGTGGTAGAACCCTTAGTGGTTCGACTCCGGCGGCACCACCACCACACCTATTTCTACCTAATAACAGCAGTGTTAGGCGGTGCTGTGTTTCGGTTTGAAGGATGTGGTAAGGGAGACAGACTTTTCCGAGTCGTTCCAGCTTAGTCCTCAGGGGTAGCGGCGCATCTGTGGCCGACCTCAGGTATATCTAATCCTATCTGGAGTTGATTAAAGATGTCCATGGGAGGCAGTAGCCACTTACCATCAGGTTGACTGCATGCTCGTCTGATACTCCTATATTATAAAAAAAATTCAGTAAGAATTACCTTAAACTCGATATATTTCAATAATTTAGGGAGTTGGGAGTTGGAACTGAATTATTTTTGAACAGAACAATTTCTATTTCATGTTGCCAAATTTATAAGTAACTTTGCAAACATGAAATAGAAGGTTTTTCATAACCACGATATCAAATATTGAAATGAAAACAGATTCCGTGGAACAATTAAAAGAGATTCAAATTTTTAATAAAAAATCTCTAGCGTTGACTATATTGCATACCACAGCTTGAATTCTTTTTTATATCCAAAGGCATTCATTGTAAGCCGTTTTATTAAAAACTAACTTCATCTCTGCTAGCATATTTTAAACAATATATATAGATGAATTCGGTAGGGTTTAGTTTCATGGCAAAATTTGATAAACTTTCTTTAAATTGTTTTTATTAGAACCTTTTATTTAATACTGTTTTTGGTTTGAAGACCGTGGTAAGGCAGGTATACTTTTCTGAAGCATTCCAATTTAATCCTCAGGAGTAGCGGCGTACCTGTAGCTGGTCTCAGGTACGAATCTTATTTTATCTGGAGTTGATTACAGATGTCCATGAATGATAATGGCCGCTTATCGTTTTTATTCCGGTGTATGAGACTCAAATCTTAAAATTAAATTTTAACCCAATTAAACCGATTGGACTGAAATTGGGTACATGGCTTAGGTTAGATGACAATGCATGATTAACTAATCACTTAACTAAGTGACGTTCTTCTAAGTCCATTATGGCGGACGCAGTATAATTGTAAGCAATTATTATTTTTTAAACAGTCCTATGATATGGGTGTCGAAAGGGACATTTTATAATCCACTCCACTAAGAAGCTCATTTTTTTAAAATTTTTTTTTTATCTTTTTATTTAACATATATACATAAATTGTTAGAAAACCAAAGCTAGGCATCTTTAAGAACTCTCCTTTAACTGGGACCTTTAAGGACTTTTAGAGACGAGCACGCCTTTTTAACCAAGCTTGAGCGAGGGAAAATTATTACCCATTCACCCGTGGAACCACATAAGAGTTCAATCACCTATAGCAATACGATTGGCTAATAACCCTACACTTTCGTGTGTTTTAATTACCACGTGGTAATTAACGTCGCTTAAAGTATATTAGAAGTTATACGAGTGCTTCTGTTGTTATAGACAATTATAAAAATATACTATTTAAAAGTTTATTTTCCTTCCATGGAGGTATTTACGCTTTATTGAAATAGATGAAATTTTCTTGAGGTACCTCTCTACCAATGAATTTCAGATAAATCTGAGAATTTGTGGCTTTACATAACTTAATAAATATTGTTCTTTAATCTTACACTTACAGGTATACTAATTTAAAAATATATTAGATTTAAAAAATAAGTAGCATGAACCCTAATTATTTTTTTGCAAAAACAACAAACTTGTATACATTGGATAAATATGTACATAGAGACGTATTATTATTTTTTTATTTTTTATTTTATAAATTATTAATTCCCAAATTTGGCTATGTACAACATCTCAATGGATCATAATAAAAAGTAAACTAATTTTTAAGAAAATAATAAATATTTATTTGGACGTAAACCAAATTTATTAACTTTTATGTCTTCTGAAAGTATTACATATACATCCCTATGATTTGAAGCCCGCCATATTTCGAATGACCAAATATTTTTTAACCCTTTTTAACGCTCTAGATATCCAGTTATCACACTTGTTCTAACGGCACAGTTTAGAGGTTAAGAGGTCACAACATATATAACTAAATGTACAAAAAAATTCAAACGCATTCGTAACATGTGGCCTCAAACGTTATCGTCAAAGCATTACTCATAAAACTCACATACTTCCCGCAATAAAAGGAGATAATTTTGTTCACAAATAAACTCGCTCGCCTGGAATGTTACATTTTCGTGTTACACATACGAGCAACAACGAAATAAGCGACCACACGCAGTTGGGTGCGTAATTAGACGTATATTTGGTATGAAAATATAAATGAAATCAACCTAATTGGATTACGTAATTGCCAATTTTATACCGAAGCGTCGGTCTGCGTGTTTTTCGAATTGCCTTTATTATTACCGAATTGTTTGCGCTCCCTGCCTTTCAAAGCCTAACAATAAACAGCCCGGGGTCCCGTTCCTACAGGAATCTATTAACTCTGTTTTCCCAATAATATAACGCACACTTTGCAAAGATTTTTTTCGGATATTTTATAGGCGATTAGCGCGTGAATTTTCTCTTAAGTGATACTATGTTTGTCTATTTGACTTTAGATGAAAGCTAAATTTATAAGCAACAAAGTAAAAAATGTATATACCTGTTCATAAGCGGTATTTATTGGCTCTAAAATTTAAAATATGTTTTGTTACACCCAAAACGCTAAATCTGTTTCGTGTTAAAAATGAGTGTGACGGTGGTTCCTCCCCGGTAACTATACGGGTTCTACCACCTTCCCACTGTATCAATCAAACTAATTAAATATAAATAATATCATCATGTATCGCGGATGACAAGTAGTCGCGCACATACATACACATGTGAAGATAAGTACCCTTAGTATGAGTTTATACGTTTTTACAAAAATTACTGTTTTGGTATTATTAGCGGATTGTATCAGAACTGTGCCCTTACCATGAGTTTTTACGTTTTGACAAATATGACTGTTTTGGTATTTGTTTACGTATTTCCAATCAGCGCCCCCAGCGGATTGTATCAGAACTATGGTGTCTGTAACGTAACATTAAATGTCTAAATTGACAAAATGGCGCTTTACGTTTTGTCTCTTTTTTTTGCGACCATGTGAGGTACACAAAATGACTTGAGCACTTACTTATTGTTACGTTTAATCAGTCTACTGAAGCTAACGGAACAGAATAATGGATTGAGTAAACGTAACGTAAAATTGTGGGATGTTTTGAAAACTCATGGTAAGGGTACTGATTGAAAATATATGGGAAATACGTAAACAAGAACAGTAATTTTGGTCCAAACGTAAAAACTCATACAAAGGGTAAAGTACACAAGGTTTTATTTATTTTTTATAATATAAAAGTAGCAGACGAGCATGCAGTCCACCTGATGGTAAGTGGCTACTGCCGCCCATGGACATCTGTAATCAACCTCAGATAGGTAGACAGTTAGAAGTAACTTCTTACACGTACATAATATGTATATTTATCTATGCATATAGGGAATTATAAGAATTTACTATATTATGACATACCATATTCGATGGAAAGAAATAAACATTGTTTATAACTATGTAGATACCATTCTACATTGCATAGATAATTTTTGTACACGTTTGTACTTTATGTATGTATTTACATAAATTTCGTATAAACATTTAATTGTTAACTAAATTATTTATATACTTAAATAGATAAGTTCACAAATAACTTAGGTATAGACATTCGACAAACGTTTTTTGAGTTCATAATTTTATTCAAAAATCGTTCCGTTAGAGCTGAAATATATAACAAGCATCGAAACGAAACCAGAACGGATTTATTTCACGGTCACATTAGGATTTCAAAACCCCGTACCGCTAAGTTCTGTCGCAACTGAGATCGTATCCGAATCCGAAGCACAGACGTATAATGTTAAATTTCACCTTCAACTTATACCCTGATGATACAGGGGTTCTACCCAAGCCATAGGAGTTAGCCATTTGCTAACATATTCATAATATGGTTGCTGAGTAGAGACATAATATAATGACAAAGACCTTCAACTTCTCTACCCTGAACATACTGACCTAAGCCATAAGTACAAGTTAAGGTTAAGGTTCAAGTTCACTTCTAGTTTTACCTTTACGTAGTTAATAATACAAATATTAATCAATGGTTCAATTATTATCACATTAATATTAAATGTACAAACTATATCTAAATATATACAAAATGCACAAGTTAGAAAAAAGGGAATTAAAATAAAAAAATAAAATAAAGACAAAAATATTCAAAGATAAAACAATGAGTCCAAAACACTGCCGCTTAGTCACATAAGGATTTCAAAACCTCGTCTCGCTGAGTTCTGTCGCCGCTGGGAACGTGTCCGTGGGCTTGTTTGTACGGATCTACATAAGCCAACTCACGTGGACGGACGCTCGTTCAATTTCCTTTGCGTTTTTTGTTGAAAAACATGGACGTTTTTGCTAACAAACATGTGGGCATGAAAATCGTCGCTGACCATTTCACAGGTTCAACTCTTGTGCTACTGTTGTACGTGGGTTCCTTTTCTTTACCACTGTTCTTTCGCATGTTAGTAGAGGAAGTCAGAGTTTTAGCAAAATTGTGACAAAAAATGCGAGAACATTTAATATGTCTTTCAAAGTTATTTGTGTAGGAAGGTTTAGAACTCAAAACACTTTTGTCTTTCAAGGTCAACTAAGAATAGATAACTCCCATAGTATACTATGTATAATATTATATATAAATACTATGTGTAATATTATAATTATTATATATAATAAAAAAAAATTATTTATCGCAGTCACATTAGTATTTGGTGTTTCAAAACCTCGTCTCACTGAGTTCTGTTGCCCCTGGGAACGTGTCCGTGGGCTTGTTTGTACGGTTCTACATAAGCCAACTCACGTGGACGGACGCTCGTTCAATTTCCTTTGCGTTTTTTGCTGAAAAACCTAGACTTAATATTGACGCTGGCCATTTCACAGTTGCAAATCTTATTCCACTACTGGATGTGGATCCTTTCTAGTATTTAGAGAAAGCCTAGATCTACTACACTATTATTTTGCAGATTGGTAGTGGAAGACATGGGTTAGTAATTGTGTCAAAAAATTCGACAAGATTTAATAACTTGTAATTTAAAAAAAAAATGCGCTGGATAGTTCCGATGGTACGAAACGAATACAGAAATATGTATGACACAGCCAAAGGTAGTCCCCTCTAACTGCTGACCATCATGTTCGTAACTCTGAAGATTCCAACCAGCGCCCCTAGCGGATTGTGACAGAACTTGGAATTTGTATGGGTCAATACGCAAACAAATACCAAAACATTAATATTTATCAAAACGTAAAAACTCATGGTAAGGGTACAGTTACGATCAACATGAACTAATTTAATACGTCGGAGCATTTTTGTAATTTACACATCTCATATAAGACCTATGTAAAGTCTCCTTCAACGATGTTTGCGTAGGACGATGTAAAGCTCTTTAAAACACTTTTCTCTTTTAAGGTCAACTATGAATAGATGACTCCTTTAATATTATAAATGTCACAAACTTCGGAGTCCACTGACCATGAGTTCACCCATTTGCCTCTTTGCTAAACAAACAACATGCCGATATTTATATACATACTTAAGTATAGGATTCATTTTTCTAGTGCGTAGTTTCACAAATACCTTGTAATAATAAGAATAAGTATATAAATAACACAACAATGGCACAAATAATTTTTAAAACCAGCATTATAAGATTTATCCCAATTCGTACAAAAAATCTTGAATAGCAAATCTATTATCTATTTACGCCAAGCCGCTATAGAAAAATGTATAATCGCCTTTACGAAAAATAGAGTAGAAAATAAAGAAACAAACGAATGGAAAAGGCCGGATCTCGCACTTCAATCACAATAGGATTTAAAAATCCCGTGTCGTCGCGCCGTGCCTAGGGATGTGTCCGAGCGGCGACAACGTAGCAACCTCGTTTGTACGCGGATCTACATAAGCTCACGTGAGCTGTCACCGGTTATCTTTAGGCTGCGGTGTGTGATAGCTTCTATATTACAAACTAGCTCATACATTCACAAAATTAGATCCTTAACGAATATGACAAAGTCCAGTGTTTCGTTTCTTAAAGAAAACACTCGTAAATATTATGCAAAAACAATGTAAGCTGATTTTAATACCTAATATCTACTGATTATACTTGACATAAGTAACTCCCAAAAGTATCTTACCAAATTTGTGAAAGAAATAAGCGGTAAATTTGCACACGAATGGAAGAGGCCCAATGTCGCACTTCAATTACAATAGGATTTAAAAATCCCGTGTCGTCGCGCCGTGCCTAGGGATGTGTCCTAGCGGCGACAACGTAGCAACTTCCTTTGTACGCGGATCTACATAAGCTCACGTGAGCTGTTACTCGTTCTATTTCGTCTATGGTTTATCATAATTTGTATTTTTGAAACTTGTCGATAAATTAACGAAATTAAAAGGTGCATATTTATTTATAAAGAAAACCTATACACCTTCCTCCTTTAAATAAATTTCTTAAACAGCTTTTGAAATGTCTATCGATAATATTTACAAAAGTCTCTTCAATCGTAAATCGAAAAATATCTACAAAATTTGCGACATAAATATTCTATGAATAAAGAATCTCACACATCAATTACAGTAAGATAATCCCGTCTCGTTGCACCTTGCATTAAGAGATGTGCCCGAGCGACTACAAGCTCATTTGTACGTAAATGTGCATAAGCCAACACATATGAACTGTCACGCGTTCTATTTCCTCTGCGCTTTATGTGAACCGTGATCATTAATTTTTCTATACGCTTACTCAAACGTAGTTATAAACGAACATACTTAACACAAAATACCTTATTTATTCAACTCGCTTAGATCGTGAATATGAATACAGCACAAACTTAAGTTTCAAGGCAGGATCTTTGGAACATTTATAAAAGCAGCTTCTATAAACGATGACATTTACAAAAAATTTACGCAGTTTACAAAATCATAATGTCGAGAAATGTAAGCATCAAATTTGCGAAAGAATGGAAAAGACCGTTTCGCGCACTTCAATTACAATAGAATTTTAAATTCCCGTCTCAACGCGTTGTACCTCTACGGATGCGCCCGAACGGCTACAACGCAAGCTACGCCGTAGCTGTCGTAGCCGTAGCTCACACGGATCTACATAAGCCAGCGTACACAGCCGTCCGCTCAATTCCCTCTATATTTATTATGCTTGAACATTGAAATCGATGGTTGCCAATTTATATACATAATTTATTTTTAGATAATAGAGAAATTAATGGAAGCAAACTAAAACAGTATCCTTAACAAAGCTACTGAGACTCTGTATCAAATGGTGCAGAAAATAAAAACAAATACGAATTGCCAGACTTCTATCACATTACAATTTAAAAACTCCACTTCAGTGTCGCCCTTGGGGTCGTTAATTTTCTTTACGTAGTAATTTACAATTGAAAATTCTCACATCGATACAACAATTAGAATCCGATCAAAATGGACTTACGTTTGCATTATTTATTAAGGTACAAGACGAAGCGTACTAAAACAGCATTTTCAACAAAACTATTAATATACTTCATGTAAAATTACCAAAAATAGTGCAGAAAATAAAAAGCAAATTGTGAAGGAATACAAAAGACTGAATTTCTCACACTTCAATCACATTACAATTTAAAAATCCCACTTCAGTGCTGCCCCTGGAGTCGTATCCGAGCTACAACGTAGCTTTGTTTGCTCGCGGATCTACATAAGTCAACTCGCGTGAATTCGCTTATTCAATTTTCGATACGGTATATTTACAATTGAAAAGTTTCTCATCGATTGATCAATTAGAATCCGATTAAAATCAACTAACGTTGTCATTATGATCGTAGGTACAAGGCGAAGCATACTAAAACAGCATTTTCAATAAAGCTACTGATAAACTTCATCTAAAATTAATTGTACCAAAATAGGGCAGAAAATAAAAAGCAAATTGTGAAGGAATACAAAAGACTGATTTCTCACACTTCAATCACACTCTGTATCAATATAGTGTAGAAAACAAAATGCAAATACGAGCGGCCAGATTTTTATAACTTCAATCCTGTGCTTCAATCACATTACGATTTAAAAATCCCACTTCAGTGCCGCCCCTGGGCCGTGTCCGAGCTACAACGTAGCTTTGTTTACTCGCGGATCTACATAAGTCAACTCACGTGAATTGGCTCATTCAATTCCCTTTACGGAATTATTTACAATTGAAAATTCTCACATCGATACAACAATTAGAATCCGATCAAAATTGACTTACGTTTGCATTATTTATTAAGGTACAAGGCGAAGCGTACTAAAACAGCATTTTCAACATAACTATTAATATACTTCATGTAAAATTAACCAAAATAGTGCAGAAAAAAGCAAATTGTGAAGTAATACAAAAGACTGAATTTCTCACACTTCAATCACATTACGATTTAAAAATCCCACTTCAGTGCCGCCCCTGGGCCGTGTCCGAGCTACAGCGTAGCTTTGTTTGCTCGCGGATCTACATAAGTCAACTCACGTGAATTCGCTCATTCAATTTCCGTTACGGAATTATCTACACGCAAGCTTAGACGAACGAATCCCTAACTATATACAAAACTGTTACAGTTTGAAAATACTGGTATTATTTAGAATTTATGGATTTCACGTTGATTTTTGTATATATAATATGGACGTAGCAAGCTAGAATGCAATGCACCTGAAGGTAAATGGTTTTCACACATGGTTACCTTTTATCAACCCCAAATAAAATCGATCAACTAAAATCGATCTCGTTTAAGCATGTTTCCTTTACTAAACCCTCCAAACCGAAACACAGAAGAGCTTAACACAGTTATTGTGCAAAAATTGATATGGCGGTGGTACATTTTAAAGTCGAACCACGAATGCTCCACCTACCTCCAACATTACAAATTACAAATTGTTAAGTATTAATATATTTTTATTTATTAAAAAATAGTGCAATCAATTTTTGAGTATTATTTATAATAGTACAGACATGTAATTATGTACCTTGATATGTGTCACACATTTGTTAATGGAGAAAATACTTCCGTCATTATTATAGCAGTACCTACTTCCCTATCACAAACAGTACCTACCGTTGTAGGTACTACTGATTAAAAAGTTTCTGAATGATCTCCTTTATGTAAACATATTTCGAATTCTAATTTATATTATGTCAAGTATTACACATCTTGTTGTAATACGTTAACGACAAAATCAACAATACTGAGAATTTGCTGTCTCATTACTCGAAGTTTACCGAAACTTGGTTTTCCTGAATGTTTACCTAAACTAATGAATTATGGCATCTTATAGGGTGCGATTATAGACACGCTGATTTAAAGAACGTTATAAACTAAATTTACATCTGTTTTGCATAGAAGTCATCACACTGACTCTGGTATTGCGAAATGCTTATGGATAGTAAAACTCTGATTCGAATTCAGAGGATCATCTACAATACCTACAACTACATATATACTCCTATGTTGCTTGATTACAGAAGTGTTAATACTGCTCATTTTAATTTCGAAGGGCGTAAGTAAGATATATTTATACAGAGCATTTATTTATTAATTAAATTTATAACTCAGAGCAACGTTATTGTTAATTTCAAGTACGACTTTAGTAAAATGCTAGTTATACTCTAACACTTTGTGTATAAGAAGGTGGTCCGCCTATTTCTGCTTAATAACAGCAGTGTTAAGTTGTTTTCTTGTGGTAAGGGAGACAAGTTTTCCGAGGCGTTCCAACTAAGTCCACAAGGATGGCATTGCCTCCTTGACCGATCCTTTGAAAAAGATCTCATCTCATGAAATGATTACATGTATTGATGTTTTCATGGGCGACAATGATCTCTGACCAAGCGGACCATATGCGTATTTCGTGCATCGCTGTTAAAAAACCCCTTTTAACATGTCACACAGTAGGGATGACGATTCTTTCCGAAAAAGATCGATTCTTGAATCGATTCGAATCAAATTGTAAAAAATTGATTCACAAAAGAATCGAAGCCCAAAGAAACGATTCTCCAAAAAATCGATCTTCGATGTTTTCAGCTGAAAGGGACGAGGATCCACTATCCTCAAAAGGCATTAGGACCAAAGAAGCAGTGAAATACGTATCCGACAGCAAAAAATGTCTATAACACATTCAACCAACTTCGAACGAGATCGACTTTCGATTTTCTAGGATGAATGATCGATTCACTGAATCGATTCATAACTGGAGATCGATTAAAAGAATCAATTTGGCTCCATAAGATCGATTCTTCGATTAATCGATCTCAGATCGCCAACCCTATCACACAGTCATGACCAAAATGTGTGTACACAACCGCATCCACACCAATAATATATCAACACGAGGAATAAACCCATTTCAGAGTTACCTTTGTGCCGGTGCCGCAGGACAACGAGCGCTCATTAAAAAAATATATTTCGCCATCCCAAAGCCTCAATTGGACCTCTCCAGATAATAAAGTTTGAAACGGCCTTTTCAAAGATACAATTATTAAATAAACGCGCCGGAGGTTAGTAATAAAGTTCTTTCGCCACGAACCCTTTTATATCGAAGTAAATGTCAATTTTGTGACGATCTGACGCGTGATGGACTTAAATACATTTGTTCTTTTTAACACGATTTTATTAGCTTGGGTTTTAACTATGTACGTATGTATGTAACGGAACCTTTGAACTCGATTTTTACCCACGTTGAACGATCCGATTAATTTAAAATTTTGAACTATTATCAAGAACCGATGACAACACTCGATTTTAAAAAAATTATCCCATTATCCTCATCAGGATCGTCAGAGATTAACGATTTTCCTTGTGCGATTTTAGCGTGGTTTTTTGTTTTAAAACTATAATTATTTTACTCAGGCTAATGTTGATAGAAAAATGTGTTCGGTTTAAATCATACAGAATATCATGATATAGAAATAGGTAGGGTATTAGTATAATAAATGTGACGTTACGGTTATCAAATTAACCGTAACGGGTGTTAAACTAATGGGCTACGATGACTTTCTGTCGCTCTCTTTCAAACGATTCTGTATGAAACCATGCAGTCAAGTTAAACTAAACAGACATGCAGTACATGTAATGATAATCAGAACATATACACAGTCCCCTTGGTAGCAATCATAATAGCCAATACACACACGTCACCAATTTCAAATAGGATTGAATTTCTCCATCACATTGATAACTAAGATCTATTTTATAATGCCACACATGATTGCCTCTTCCTTACACTTAATAAGTTTCGACTCCGAAAACATCACCGCCACAACCAGTTTGCCTAATAACTCTAGTGTTAAGCACTACTATGTTCTAGTTTGTAGGATGCGGTTATAAGACACTACATGAAGAGTTCCTCATACCTCAAACGTAGGAACGTATCTTCGACCGATCTCAAGTTGGACTCTAATATTGATATTGTTTATGATGTCTAGCAGCAATTGTCACTTACGATCAAAAGAACCGTGTGCTCATTTGCTAAGACATTCTAACCGTTCCAACTTGGTCCTCAATTGTAGCAACGCATCTGTAGCCAATCTCAGTTTGGACTGTAGTCATGTTAAATTGTTTATTAAAGATGTCTATGGATGGCAGTTGCCACTTAGCAATGTTTTTTATGTAATATAGGAGTAGCAGACAAGAATGCAGTCCACCTGATAGTAAGTGGCTACTGCCGCCCATGGACATCTGTAATCAACCCCAGATAGGATTAGATATTCCTACCTGAGGTCGGCCACAGATGCGCCGCTACCCCTGAGGACTAAGCTGGAACGCCTCGGAAAAGTTTGTCTCCCTTACCACAACCTTCAAAACGGAACACAGCAGCATCTAACACTGCTGTTATCAGGGAGAAATAGGTGTGTGTTTGTTTAATATAAAACAAACTTTAATAAACCTTTCATACAAACCCCACAACTTGTAAAACTGACAAACCTGACAATCTGACAGTTCCTAAACAAGCAAATTGCATAAACTTACGAAAACCACGCGCATACATCACGACAACGCGACTACGGCTCACCGCAAGAGTTGCAGATTGTAGCGCGAACATATTTTACGTCAAGACGCGTCATGTTCGTTCCACTTTTTTGAAGAGAAGAGAACTATATCTTGAACCATAAAAGATAAACACTTAAATTGAAATTAGATCCGGTTAGGAAGAGACACAACAGTTCCAAATTACTTTTCAGGGATAGCAAAATATGCGTGGCCAATTTCAAGTAGGACTCCAACATTAATTTTAAATGTCCATTGTCTAATGTCTATAAATAGCTATTGCCGCTTACAATCAGGTATACTGATCTCACTTGCTACTCCAATAATATAAAACAAACTTAATAAATCAACACTATTCTAAAACTGACAAAACTGACAATCTGACAGTTCCTAAACAAGCAAATTGAATAAACTTACGAAAACCACGCGCATACATCACGACAACGCGACTACGGCTCACCGCAAGAGTTGCAGATTGTAGCGCGAACATATTTTACGTCAAGACGCGTCATGTTCGTTCCACTTGGTTGGCAATTAGACATATTACATTGAGGTCGGTGTGCGGTTCAACTTACTCAGTATGGAGTTTAGTTATGCAATAGTAGCAGTGATATAAACCTAGTTTACGTTATATCCGAGAGTCCAAATTACAAGAATTACAATTTGAAATATTTTGCGCTTGCTTAGTTTTTATATTTCATTTTTAGGGTTCCGCACGCCTCGACTCTCTGTAAGTCTGTCATCGGGTTTTCTTGAACAGTAAAAGATAGACACTTAAGTTTTTACAGAGTGTGTATTACTATTCCTGATATGACAACAAATACTAAAACTTCAAAAAAAGTAGAGCCGTAATAAATAATCACTTTCACAATGATTGTACTTCTATAATTGCCACGATGAGAAGTATTATAAATAAATAGCAAATAATTATTAACATATGTAGTTTTAAATATTACATGAAATTACATAACCCTTCGTATGTGAGTTTGACTGGAATTTGCCCAATGTTTGTACATACGCAAATAATCAACCCCAAATAAGATTGAAGTCCTACATGAAACGAGATTGGAGAATTCTAAATTGGAATACCTGAAGAAACCTACATTTCTGAAATTTGACATTAATAAAGATGAATACATAAACAGCCAGACCCATAATAGAAAAAAATCACTTTCAGAATCTTGGCCGGGAATCGAACCCTGTTCCCTTACCAGGAGTTTTTACGTTCCGACAAATATGACTGTTTTGGTATTTGTTTACGTATTTGCCCATACAAATTCCAATCAGCGCCCCTAGCGGATTGTGTCCGAACTAGAAAATCATATGGGCCAATACGTAAACAAATACCAAAACAATCATATTTCTCGAAACGTAAAAACTCTTGGTAAGGGTACTGATCTCTCTACATATTAAAACGGAACCCGCCATGCGAGTCGTAAGGACACATTGTAAATTTTATAACAAGAGCTTTGAGAGAGAGAGAGCTTCTTTCAAAGTACACAAAGCGTACATTATCAGAACAATTTGCGAAATATAATATCATTTTATTCAAATATAATTTGATATGTAATACAGTTACAGATAATGTTTTGGGCAAGTTAATTAGCCTGAAAACAACAAACAGTCCTTAATTGGAATCCTTAAAAAGGACTAATTAACGTTATCATTCAATACTTCGACACATGATACGTTTACAAAAAGATCTCTGCTGTTTTTGAAAAAAATACTCTTAAAATTTAAGAATTTTAGGTAATCGATTTTCATATGTATATTATTAAGCTAGAAAATAAGCTTTTCCACCTGATGTTAAGTAGCCAGTATCATCCATGTACGAGTACAACCGACCCCAGATAACATTAAAGTCCTATCTGAGGTCGGCCGCAGATGCGTTGCTATCCCTTAGGACAAAGTTGAAACACCTTGGATAAATGTGTCCCTTACTAAACCCTTCAAACAAAACATAGAAGCGCTTAACACTGTTATGATCCAGATATATAAATGATAGTTCTGGTGGGTGTGCCTCTGGGGTAACTTCATTTGGAGAAACCCTCTAAAGGTACCCGGTGCCGTGGGAACGACACAGGGTTATGTGGGACTATTACCGCACTAAAACCCCCGCGGTGGCCGTCCTCGGCGTTGCTAAGAGGACTCCGGGATCTCCAACGGAACGCAACCGGATTCCTCAGAACGCGTTGCCTCTTCGGGCTCCGCTCACGTGAGTTCAGGGCTCGACACACCGGGGTCCTTCCCGGGGTCGCTTGCTAGATCTCGTCGCCTCTTACGACAGGCTGGAGATACCGTAGCCCTATTCTGGTCCCGGAGATACAGGGACAGCCTCTGGGGTATTCATGAAAGATTCTACCATGAGGGCTTGATGGGTTAAATTAAACACATGTTCCAAGAACCTCACAAAAATAATTTAAGAAGAAAGTTATAAGCCCCGTATAAGGGGTGCCTAATGGAAGACAGATACATAACGTTATTTTAGAAGATTAATCAGATATGTGTCTGAATAAGACAAATCTCTCCTGTTATTATATTTCTTACTCTGAAAATTATAACTGTAATTGAAATGTACGAATGAAATACTTGGGGTGTTTTATTAAAATAGCTACTTACTTTGTATATAGATTCATATAATTTAAATAATTTTACTTTTATTCCGTTTCAGAAGCATGACCGTCGACCGCGGATAGAACCTGGATGGGTGACCGCTAGTGATAAAACATCATTTCCGTGCCGTGCAGATTTTTATACATAATCTTCACTGTGCTTCATATTTTCACTACCTCAGATTGATTGGCATATATTTTAGAACAACTTATTACCATTTGGTAATAAGTCAAGTATGACACGCTTTTCCCATATCCACTCTAATACTCTATTACTACTATATAGTTCAATACCTTTGCTTTCAACTAATTTTCAATTTCACTTTTAATATTAACATCGAAAAAACTAAACCTGAAAACTACCTATAAACTAACATTATTTACAAACGGAAAACTCAATAATAACTCTCACAAGTGGGTATGTTACCGAGTACTTCATCCACATGTTTTATAGTTGATAAATTATATTATAAGGGACCCGAGCCTGCGGTACGAACGGTGCGATACAAAACATTTCCATTAGTACTTCACAAAAGCTCACAATATATAAAGTTAAGTTTTTTTATTCCATTTCACCCGCGTGAACGTCAGGGGGAGTTGATAGCTGGATGGGTGACCGGTAGTGGCGAAGTATCATCTCCGTGCCGAGATTTTTATGCAAAATCTACCAACCTGCTTCACACTGACGCTACCTTTGATTGTTTGACGTATATTTTAGAATAACTCATTACCAATTAGTAATAACTCCTGTAAGACACGTCCTTCTCACATCCGCTCTATTACTACTATATAGATATACCTTTGCATTCAATTAATTTTCAAATTATATTTTTATATTAACATCGCAAAAACGAAACCTGAAAACTACCTATAAACTAACATTATTTACAAACGGAAAACTCAATAAGAACTCTAAGTACTTCATCCACATGTTTTATAGTTGATAAATTATATTATAAGGGACCCGAGCCTGCGGTACGAACGGTGCGAGACAAAACATTTCCATTAGAACTTCACAAAAGCTCACAATATACAAAGTTATGTGGTAAATAAATCGTACAGTCCCGATGTATGGAACAATGGATAAACAGCCACTCTATTTAATTATTGTTATATTTTATGTTGTACTCTAATATTACTAATGTGTTTCCGCTCAAGGTTCTGGCCACTACCTCCCCTTATTCCGTATAAATTAATTTACTACTCCTACTACTTTCATTTTATTTAACATATCAGTCCTATTTTTACTATTAACTTCAAATATAATTTCAAATTTTTGTGATAGGTGATTTGTGTGATTTTTGTGATAGGTCTGCCACTGTTCACCACGCTGGCCATATTGTTTTTTATAAAATTTAGGTAGCAAACTAGCATGCAGCCTAATGGTAAGTAGCTATTACGGCTCATGAATATCAGTCTGTAATCAATCCCAGACAAGATTAGATTCTACGCCTGTGGATTTAGTTGGAGCACCTTGAATAATTATGTCTGCCATACCCCCCTTATTTAATATTGTCGTTTTAGGTAGAAATACGTGTCGCGCTGATACCTCAAACCATAAAGGGCTCTACCACCTTCCAATTTTAATAAGGTATCATGCTTTGGAGAAAACCCATTTTTTTATTTCCTAAATGTCAAAATTTTATGTCCTAATTGTCAAAGAGCAATTTGAATAAAAAATCCTCTCTTACAATACTATGATTAATAGACTTTCTTGGAACCTAGCGTAGGTGCCTAAAATTTCGTATCTTGCGCTATCTATCTGTCCCATTTTCATCAATTATTAATTAATACATAAAATTATACAATTTCTGCGAAATTCGGTACAAAAACCAAACCAAACCGTGGCAAACAAATAAATATTCTTCAATACAATTTGTAAACGTGTATATATGTATCTACATACCGTAAAACAGCTGGGTAAACAGGGGCCGTGCCTTTCAAAATAAATGAATTTGTCTGCCACGGCCCTTGACTGATACGTTCAATGCCTGTCAGATATAAAAGCGGCCTCATTCAAACGACGCTGATCAACTTTTCCTTGTCATTTCCGACACTTTATCAAAATAAAAAGGTAACAAAAAATAAATTTGATCAAAGTAATTGCAGCGACATGATTTTAATTAGAAAAATTGAAATTCCTTTTACTTAGAGAGCATAATTACCTTTCTGTGAAACGAAGAAAATGACGTCCACGAAAATAAACTCAGTCTCAAAATTAAAATAAAGCAAGTCGACGTATTTCAGTTCAAAATTGTCTATTAACTTTGCAAAATGGGATCACGAACAAATTAATGAAGCACAGCGTTCGATTCGAATGACGTAGATTCAAATTGAGAATCATTCTCGAGTTAATTACGTTACATTATAATCTACATGTAAGGTTCCTCGCTTGTAGGAAGGAAAACATAGAACGTAGGCAGTGGAGGGAGATATTTTCATGGTATGTGAATTTACAAAGCTAATTTAACCAATGAAGGTGGTAGAACCCTTTGTGGTTCGACTCCGGCGGCACCACCGCCACACCTATTTCTAACCAATAAGAGCAGTGTTAGGCGCTGCTGTGTTCCGTTTTGAAGGGTGTGGTAAGGGGTAGCGGCGCATCTGTGGCCGACCTCAGGTAAGAATATCTAATCCTATCTGGGGTTGATTACAGATGTCCATGGGTGGCAGTAGCTACTTACCATCAGGTGGACTACATGCTCGTCTGCTACTCCTATATTATTAAAAAAAATCATTTGAAGCAGTGATAAAGCAAGTTGACGTATTTCTGTTCAAAATTATCAATTCACTTGGCTAAATGAGATCACGAACAAATTAATGGTGCACAACGTTCGATCCGAATGACGTTGATTCAAATTGAGAATAATAATAATATTCTTTATTGTACCCAAAAACAAAATACAAGAATAAAAACATACAAATATTGAACGATACAAAAGGCGGCCTTATCGCTAAGACAGCGATTTCTTCCAGGCAACCTTAGGGTGAGGAGTTAAAGAGTGGATGATTATAAGAATAGGCAGGGTGCAAATAAATAATAGTTAAAAATCTACCTACATAACACATAAAAACAAGCGTAAATTTAAAATATAATTATAAATAAATAAATAATTGACATACTTGATATACATACTTATAATTATAGAGTAACTAATTGTAAATTAAAAATTAAAAACAAAATTAATACTGTTTTAAAAACTTATTGACAGTAAGAGCACACATTTAGAAGGAGCAGAGGAAAGAAAGACAGTTAGAGTTGAAGGTAATGAGATTTGACGAGGTTTTTGAAGGAGTATAAGGATTGAGAGTAACGAATAAATACAGGAAGGGAGTTCCAAAGACGGATAGCGGATACAGTGAAGGATTTTTTGTAAAAGGAAGTTGAGTGAGAGGGAGTATAGAGAGCAAGATTTTCTGAGGAACGAAGGGATCGGTCATGGGACAAGTGGAGAAACTGGAAGCGTTGTTTGAGATAAGGAGGAGCAGTTGGATTAAACAGTAAACAATAGAGAAGAGATAGAATATGAGCATTCCGGCGAAGACGAATTGGGAGCCACTTGAGCTTAGCACGATATTCTGAAACATGGTCATACTTTCTTAAGCCAAATATAAACCGTATACATAAGTTTTGGAGACGCTCAAGTTTATTTAATTGCTCCTCGGTAATGTCAGGATAACACACATCAGCATAGTCAAGTATTGGTAGGAGGAGAGACTGTGCAAGCGTAATTTTAGTTGGAATGGGTAAAACATTTTTTAGCCTTCGTAGCGAGCTCACTGCAGCAAAGAGCTTCCTACTGACCTCTGAAATCTGAGGTATCCATGAAAGGTGCTGGTCCATGTAGATACCCAGATTTTTTACCTTGTTACTAAAAGGAATATGCACATCATTAAGTACAATTGGGGGCAAGTTGTGCCAATCAATCCTAGAGATTAAACGCGAACTCCCTATAATAATTGCCTGGGACTTGGTGGCATTTAATTTTAGACCAAAGGATTTACTCCAAATCGAGATGCAATCCAAATCAGCATTAGTAATCTTGATGGCGTTGGGTAAGTTATTTAGGCAAGCATGGTTGTAGATTTGTAAATCGTCTGCATATAAATGGTAGAGAGAGGTGAGATGAAGACTAATAGAATTTATGAAAATAGTAAATAGGAGAGGAGACAACACGCCACCTTGCGGTACACCGGCAACAGTATTCGACCAGTAGGAAAATTTGTCGTCAATTTGAATCCGCTGCCGGCGGCCATACAAGTAACTATGAAACCAGTCAATAGCCGTCGGAGATATGTAGAGAGAACGCAAGACCCCCAAGAGGATATCGAAATCGACAGCGTTGAACGCGTTGCTGAAATCCAACAGCGTCAACACTGTCAGCTGTTGATTATCCATCCCCATGCGTATGTCGTCAGTGATTTTAAGTAATGCAGTAGCCGTACTAGTGTAATTAACTCGAGAATCATTCTCGAGTTAATTACATTACACGTTAGGTTACTCGCTCCCAGGATGGAAACCATAGAAAACATAGTAAGTGGAAAGAGATATTCTCATGATATGGAAATTTACAAAGGTAATATAACCCGTGGAATCAGTTATAAAGCAAGTTGACGTATTTCAGTTCAAAATTGTCTATTAACTTTGCAAAATGGGATCACGGACAAATTAATGAAGCACAGCGTTCGATTCAAATGACGTAAATTCAAATTGAGAATCATTCTCGAGTTAATTACGTTACATTGTAATCTACATGTAAGGTTACTCGCTTCTAGGAAGGAAACCATAGAAAGTAAGCAGAGAAGAGAGATATTCTCATGCTATTTACAAAGGTAATATAACCCTTTGAAGCAATGATAAAGCAAGTTGATGTATTCCTGTTCAAAATTGACAATTCACTTCGCTAAATGACATCACGAACAAATTAATGAAGCAAGCGTACAATTCGAATGACGTAGATTCAAATTGAGAACCATTCTTGAGTAAATTACATTACATGTTAGGTTACTCGTTTCTAGGAAGGAAACCATAGGAAACGTAGTACTCGTAAGTGGAGAGAGATATTCTCAATCTCATGGTATGTGAATTTACAAAGGTAGTATAACTCTTCGAAGCAGTGATAAAGCAAGTTCGAGTTAATTACGTCACACTGTGATCTACATGTTAAGAATTATTACTTGGTCCTAGTATGGAAACTATTGAAAACCTTTATAGTGGAGAGAAATAGTCATACTAAGTAAATTAGTATGGTATGCTAAGTATCAGTTTTATTTTATAAGTAAATTAGACTTGCTAAATCAATTTAACTTTATTCATTACAAAAGCTGCTGTAATTTTCCTTACGTAATACTGGGGAGTATTACGTAAGGAAAATTATTTTGCAAACAAAAATTATTCATATTTGTCAGTTACAAAATCCATTATTTTCGAAACGGTTCAGGTTCAAATAAATAGAGCACTCAGTCACGGCGATGACGCGGATTGAAAATTTGAAATCCAGTCATTTTTCCATCGAACAATAAATAGTACAGATTATTTTCTGTCAAAAACATCCCAGCATTCATTTTGCGCGAATATCTTGTGACTTTGATGAAGTATGCTTTACCTGCGTTTCGTAGGAAACTTACAACGTAATTTCGTCTTCGAAATATATCGTATTAATGTAGAAATTATAGGAGATAAAATAACATAAGTTGTAATATGAAAAGAGTTGTAAAAAACGAACTGCTTAAAAATATAGTCTATTTCGCTCCCAAAATTTAGATGAATTGTATTTGTTTACGTATTTGCCCATACATTTCCAATCAGCGCCCCTAGCGGACTGTATCAAAACTGATTGGAAATGTATGGAACATACGTAAACAAAAAAAAAGGTCATTTTTGTATAAACGTAAGAACTCATACTAAGGTTACTGTATTATATGACACTCGAATAACTTACGAAATCGCGTTAAAACATACAAAATACATACAAAGAAATATTAATTGTCATTTGTTTCCTTTTTTACTTATTTTCCATTTCATAACATGATCCAAGGGAGAAAACCCCTTTCCCCGGCTTCAACTAATGACTTTTTTATGTAATAAAAGCGGCTGCAACCCTTTTTTGTCCTATTACTGAGTTTGGGAGTCTCCCCATAACTGTCATGGTACCTACTTCATCACGCAGCTATAATGAACTTTATAAGGGTGATAGGGATGTTTTCTATGTAAGGGCGATAAGGTTAAACTGCTGCTATCCAAAGACATATACCAAGCTATTTTATAATATAGGAAAAGCACACGAGCATGCAGTCAACCTGACGATAAGTGGCTACTGCCGCCCATAGACAAACCCAGGTAGTATTACTCTGAGGACTACGCTGGAACGCCTCGGAAAAGTATGTCTCCCTTACCACACCCTTCAAATCAGAACACAGCAGCGTTTAACACTGCTGTTAATAGGCACAAAATAGGCGTGGCGGTATATGTGCCAGAGTCGAACCACAAAGGGTTCTACCACCTTCATGTTGCACACATTATAGACAAGTTACAACTTATATAAGCCGCGGAGTTTTGCGTTCATAAATTCATAATGGACATAATATACAGGTTTCCCTGATTTCCAGTCAGCGGTAACATTTGTCATCAAATCCAAAAATGTCAGAAACTTCCTCAAGTTGTTTAGATATTTATAATGCTACAAAGACTAAAAGTGGATCGCATCACATTGTTTTATATGAAATTATAATAAATATGTAAAGTGAACGTAAATTATATTTTAGCTGTATTTACTTTAATACCTATGCATGCACATCACACACCAATCCTACAAGGGAACGCGGACAGTGTATACACATTTTAAATTAAAATATACACTATCGTACATAGTTCGTATCTGGCTATTGAAAAGTGTTTATCTAAACTTCATAACACGGCATTCCGGATAAAACGCCTGAGAAACACGCCTTGCATGTGGTAAAAGACTCATTGAACCAAATAAAACTCCTGATACTAAAACACTGCGTTACAAGACTCATTAAACCAAAAACAGCAACGCGACACCGGAATAGGAAAGCCACCTTAACGTTATTCAGAATATTTGTTAGTACACGTTGTTATGATTCCCCCACGGTAACGTAAACGTAATGCGAAGGGCACAGGGTGGGCATTCCGTATTTTTGTTATGCCACGCTGAAGCCTGTCTTTATTACTTTTTAGGGTTCCGTATGAAACAGGGAAAAGCGAAACGCTATTTCTAAGGCCCCGCTGTGTGTCCGTCTGTTACAGGGCTCAAACGAACCGTAACAGATTGATGATGTTGATTGATGCACCGTAATAGATAGACACTTGAAATTTTAACAGAGTAACATAACGATGGCCGCTATAACACAAATAAAACAGCTTGAAAATTAATGGGGATCACCATAATAAGTACAATTCTTTAGAGTTTTTCACTTTATACATTGAACCGTAAGAGATAGGCAATTAAAATTTTCACAACACTTTTACTTCTATGGCTACTATGAAAACACATCCAAAAAAATAAAGAAGAGTACAGAACCCTTCGTGTGCGAAACTCGCACTTCGCTATTCACTTTGGCTCGCTACCCAATTTCTGTCACACGTGTTATATTAGAAATTAATACACTTATACAATCGATATTAAGGTATTTCTATTATCACTTTGTTTTACTTTGAAAACATTATCATCATCACAGACCGGTATTTGTTTTATCATCACCTATTCCATCTTATAGTAGTGATGTCGTGTTCTGGCTTGAAATATGTGAGTAATGTATATATTTAGGTATGTATATAAAGGTATGTATTAAAAAGGCGTTCCAATTCCATTTAAGCTCAATTTCTCAAATAAATTTCTATTGAATCGATTCACCTATGATTGATTTCACGCATATTTCTTTGAGGTTGATTACTAATGTCAATCAATTATTTATCGATAAGAACTTACACACAATTTAAACAAGTAAGTTTATTCTTAATAAAAATGTTCTCCATTAATTTTGCAAGTATTTAAAAAGAAATGTAGAAATATAAACCAGACCGAATTCATAATTTATTTTTACTTTTAACGTACATACGGCCTATAAAATATTTAATCAGTCAGATTTAATCAGATTACATTTTTAACGGATTCACTTATTAATGAAAATATTTCTATCTCTGTCAGATATACGTGTATGGAACGTATTTTTCTGAAGCCTTATATATTCGTATGTCACAAGCAATTTACTTGAAGGCACTTAATAGGATAAGGATTAATTAAGAAATAGGTGTCCTTAAAAGGAGCTGTACAATGTTATAAATAAAAAAATGCAGATAAAACCCCATAGAAGTAACAGAGGCGTAAAAAAGTCATAGTAGGACACATGATGCTAAAGTATTGTGCGTGTTTAAGGTGAGCTTAAAAGACTGAACAAAACAAAATTATTTTTTTACTAGAGAAGAACCAAACGAGCATGCAGTCCACCTAACGGTAAGTGGTTTATGCCGTCCATGGAAGTCCATAATCAACCTCAGTTAAGATTAGAGCCCTATCCGAGGTCGGCCACAGATGTGTTGCTACCTAAGCTTGCACACCCTTCAAACCAGAACACAGCAGCGCTTAACATTGCTGTTATTAGACAGAAATAGCTGCGGCGATGGTGCCTACGGAGTTGAACTACAGAGGGTTCTACCACCTTCAAAATGGAAAATTATTATATTTTGTAATTTGTTATTTGTAATTAGATATTTTCAGTAACACCCTACATCTATTAAGTTTGACTAATGTAGAAATATTAAATTTAGTTTTTGTAGTGTCTTAAAAATACTGCAAAATAACAATTTATAATTATTTTTCTCTCTGATCGTTCGTTAAATATGATCATGATTCTATTTTTCAAAACAGTCGCTTACCTACTTTTTATAAAAATGTAAAAATAAAAAAGTTGGTCACAATTATTTACCACAAGTACCAAATAATATATTCCGTATTTTTTACCCGACTGCCAAGGAAGGGTTATGTTTTTCGCGCGTATCTTGTATGTTTGTCTTTCTTTATTTGATCCGATCTAACAAACGGCTGGATGAATTTCAACAGTTAAAATGTCATTATATTTGTCTCAATGACCCGAGTGTCCTTAGATAGGTGTTAGTAAAAAAAAATCAAAATGGCGGATTTTTGGCGCGAAATAGTAACACATTTAAAAAAAAAAGTTAACCGAACCTATCGAGTAGGGTATCAAATGAAAGGAAATTAAACGTAAATTAGAAAAACATATTTGTATATATATAAAACAGTAAGGTGACTGACTGACTGACTAACTAAATGACTTTTTCATTTTTCAGAAATCAACGTACAGCCTAAACCAAGGACTTTACAGTTCTGAAATTTTGCACACAGGTTCTCTATATAGCTTGAATAAGTACTAAGAAAGGCCTTTTGGAAATTCTACCCTTAAGAGGGTAAAATAGGGGAAAACAGTTTTTTTGAAATCCTTTAATTTTGAAGCAACTACTATAAAATTTTGTATTTGGCTCTCTGGATAGGAACAAGGACGCACTTATTTATCCCCCTCCGAAAAATCAACCCCGTAGAGGGTAAAATAAGGGTTAAAAGTTCATTTGAACTATCGTCAATTTTGAAGCAAACACTATGACATTTTGTATCAAGCTTGTTGGATAAAAATAATGAAATGCTACCTCTAACGAGGTAAAATAATGACCGAAACGTTGATTTACTGAAGTTATATATTTTATAGACCGTAAATGGTGAATTTTTTCGCGAAATAGTAACACGTTTTAAAAAAGTTAACCAAACCTATCGAGTAGGGTGTCAAAATAAAGGAAATTAAGAGGAGATTACACATACATTATATAATATATCTTATATATAAAATTCTCGTGTTAGTTACCGTACTCCTCCGAAACGGCTTCACCGATTTTCACCAAATTTTATATACATATTCAGTAGGTCTGAGAATCGGCCACTATCTATTTTTTTACACCTAAGTGATAAGGGTTGTTCATCCTTAACATTTTCTTATTTATATGGCAACACAACGTTTGCCGGGTCAGCTAGTACATATATACTCGTATATACACATCGAGATGACTGTCTGACTAAATGAGAGAGTTGATGTGCCAATCAACGCAAAGGGAAACCGCTGAACTTAAGCGTGCTGGAATTTTACACATAGGTTCTTTATATAGCGTAAATGAACACTAGTACGAGGATAAAATAAAATAGGATAATATTGTTTGAACATTTTTTGTTTTTGAAGCAGACACGTACTATGAAACTTTGTAATTGGCTTTCTGGATAAAAATAATGAAATGCCTATTTCACTGCCTTTGGAAATTCTACTTCAGCCTTTTTGGTGCAGTCGGGTTTTTGATTTTTTAAATTAATTACTTGTCATGTTTTTCTTTTACGATTTCCGAAGGTTATATGTGTATGGTAACCTAATATTCTGTTTGCGTATTAGGGCGATACGTGTCTACCTTCGAGCAAAGGTCTAATAGAATATTAGCAAACAAAACACGTGCCTCCCTTAAAAGTAGTACAAAAACTTACCCTTAGAATAAACAGCTAGACGACAAAAGTTTCACTTAAGACACTTAATTTAAAACTACCTTAACACCTTACAGAATTAAACTTTTTTACACTTATGTATAAATTTGACACTACTTTATTCGATACAATCACATTAAGTGTTTCAAAAGAACACGCACAGTTTTATCGTTAACACAACACAACACTAACACAGTTACGATATTTTCGACAATATTCCGTGAACGAACTAACGCACGTACGTTCTGTCCGCGAGCGCGCGCCACACTGCCTGAAACCACGAAGCTAGCCGACGGAACCCGTCTTCGAGCTGTCTCTTTCGCTTTCACAGCCTTCTTTGTAGCTAGACCTACCCTGCGGTTTCACCTACATTGGACTATACAGACGCTCTTTTATAAGTAACTTTTATAGGTAGCTTTTACCCGCAGCTTCGCTCCCAATCAAACAACGTGTGTACAAAATTTGAATACCATAGTTAAGTAATCAAAGCGTGAAAGTGTAGCAAAGAAACAAACAAACAAATAAACTCACATTTCTATTTATAATATTAGTTAGAATTAGCATCCTCGCGAGTCATTTATCTAGGTAAATCACCGTCTGTGTATTTGCAACACCAAACTTGTCATTGCTTCACAGGTTAGTTTTCGATTTGTTTTTTAAATCCCTGTGACATAGTTTCCCGGAAAAATGGTCGATGAAATTTGTTTTCCATTTTAGTTATTGATTTAAAAGATGTGTCAGTGGGACTGTGCAGACCAGCCACATATAATTTGAATGGAACTTCATCCTTCAACTATATTCAACTTCAACTTCATTTGCGAATGTTGTAGTGGAGAAAACTACTTTCTGGTGTAAAGTAGTTTTCATTCTCACACAGTTCTCTGAAACACTAATCGGTTTAAAGCCAGTTGAATACAGTTATAGGAAATACAGAAACGATGAGGACTTTTGGCTAGGGCTTGAGTTGTGAAGATAAAAGAGAGTGACATGAGGAATTCGGATTTCGGGAATGCTCTTGTACGAGAAATTCTTAAGATGTTGAGATCCGAGACTGTACATCGATTTTTCGAATTTACTGTCTCAAATGATGTAGGACAGCATATGACTTTTTACACTGTACTGGGAATACATCGTAGATAAAAGGAAGTACTTTTAAATAGTGGTGTAGAATAAGAATTTTTGTAGCAAAAGTTAAGGTATTAATTTTATCTTTAAACCTTAACAAATATTACGGAAATCTCTAAAGCATGTAGATTTCCTAATTGTTGTCCTAAAACATAAGCTTTCAAATAATTCCTAATAATTATAACGATGTTACACAGGCTTATGTTCTTCATTGTTCACAAGTGGATCGAACGGGAATTTTACTTTTACTCGTTCCGTGACATGCAAAATGGCAAGCGAAATTACATAGACTTTTTTATATACTTATTGTAAGGCGTTCTAGCTTAGTTCTCAAGGGGAGCGGCAAATCTGTGGCCAACCTCACTCACTTACCATCAGATGGACTGCAAGCTCGTCTGGTACTCCTATAATAATATAGGAGTAATAAGAAAAGTATGTCTCCCTTACCACACACTTCAAACCAGAACGCAGCGCTTAACACTGCTGCTATGAGGCAGAAATAGGTGTGGTGGTGCTGCCGGACTCGAACCACAATAGGTTCTACCACCTTCAAAAGATAGAAGATTTGAGTCGTAGTACCGTATGAAATCGCGATCTATAATACTCTAATTAACCTAATATAGAAAATAGTAGTATGCCCGCAGATGAATGAAAAAGAAAGATAAATGTAACTTGTAAATTATTAGTTTTTACTAAAAAAAATCGTTACATAAGTAGAACTACCAAGTAAACAGTAACTTTTTAGAAGCCACACGAATATTACGAAGACAATTTTAATCACGAAATGTTTCCATATTTTACGTCGGGGTAAAGAGGCCGATTACACTTTATTTTTGGACTCTACATATTAAATGGCACAAAAACGACTCTTTGATACCGTGTTCAGATTGTCGACTCATTTCCAAGTTGTAGATATAAGCGAGGATTCCACGAAATACCTATAGGAAACCCATTACATAAATAATACATTACATAAATTTATATAAGTATTTAGTTATAAGTATATATTAGTATGTATGTTAGTCTGTAAAGTATATGTAATATGGACCTTGTTATCTGAAATAAATGAATAAATAAAATAAAATAAATAAATATTTTTACGTATCATTAACTCTTTTTTGTCTTACGACTGAACTTAGTTGCCACTCAGAGTGACACATTATTAAGCCTTAATGCAATAAAGCGACTATCATAGTATTTCTTTTTTTTTAAATTTATTAGAGAAAACAAACAGTAACAAAATACAAAATTACAGAAATATGATTACATCTAACATTTTATTTAACTTTGCTACCAGCGCGGTTTTCCACGATTTACTGGTTCATATTAGTGGATCTTACAAAAATAAGTTTTTTTTGTTTTTTAAAAGAGTATTTTGTATGTTTAAAAATATACTACATAATTAGATATTTTTACAAAGCAAGATATTCAATTATATTCTATTCTATTAAATCAATGATGATTTTGGAGTGCCAACGTACAAGTGGTCGACATCTCACACAGAATTACAGAATTTAGACATGTACCTACTTAGATGAAGAAGTTGGTATAAAAATATCCTAAGCGAAGCTAAGACATGTACCCAGTTAGGTAGCTTAGAATATTTTTCTTAAATCTTAAAATGTATGATGATTCATATTAATAAATTAATAGATAATCAACGATGAGTTCCTGAGATTTGAACCGCGGACCCATAGCGAAGCAAGGCGGATTATAATATTACAATATATTACAACACGAAAATAATAATTTAATTTGCAGTATTAAGACATTTTTAAAATGCACTTCTGTTACAAGTTCCCAGTACTTTGAGACTGAATGCACATAAGGCTCAACGCTTACTGAACGAATTAAATAAAAACTTAATATTTTTATTTGTAAGACGTTGGTAAATAACATTTAATTGAAATCAGTATTATTCACGTTATAGAAATTAACAAATCTAAAATACCTCTATATTTTTTGTAACCTAATCTTTACCAGCCAACAAGTAACAAAAATAGAAAAATAAAAAACCCACGATTTACATATAAAACCAACGATCCACACGCCAAAAAAACTATGTATTTACTGCAAAAATAAATATAAGAATGCAATAAATAATATAAAATGCTACCACACATTTCATAAGTGCTGGGTTCTATTTCCAGGCTATTATGTCTTTAAAAATGACGTACGTATTAAAAATCAATTATAACGTATTGAATAACGATGGAAACTGTCGCGTAAAACTTATATATGTAAGTTCTCCATAATATTCCTAAACCTACGAGTCTACCGTCAATATTCAATTATTTATAGAATACTCTACGTTTTTAATATAACTAGCTGACCCGGCAAACGTTGTGTTGCCATATAAATAAAAAAAATGTTAAGGGTGAACAACCCTTATCACTTAGGGGTATGAAAAATTGATAGTAGCTGATTCTCAGACCTACTGAATATGCATATAAAATTTGGTGAAAATCGGTAAAGCCGTTTTGGAGGAGTACGGTAACTAATATTGTGTTGTGACACGAGAATGGCATGCAATTCTACCTTTCTGTACACGTGAAGCCGAAACTTCGCGAAGCTTGCTGCGTCATAGCTCGCGTGACTGAGATGCATCTTAAGGATAAGGATAGATGCCGCCTTTGCAAATTACACACATTTTATATGCTTGAAATATACAACGACAAAAAGCGCTAACAGATTTTCACATGAACTGCTATCCAAGACTGCAACACAACTTCTTTTATTATTTTGATTATATAACGGGTACTAACGATATGCGGTTTTTTAATTTCTTTATTGCCGGTATTTATCTTCTTTTTTTTTGTACCCAACTGAGGAAGGTAATGTTTTTCAAACATATTTTATGTTTAATTTGATTCTTTAGCACGCCCTACAGAAACTTAATTTAGCTTGATAGATTTTAATATATGAAGTTTCATTAGATTAATATAAACTGTGGGAATGGCATGGACTAAATTAGTTTCCTATTCCCTTAGTTATTTGTAAGCAGTCAGATTATAATGTTTTACAATCATAACTAGTTAAATTTGTAATATCTGTATTGTGAAGGCTACTGTATCACGTTCGTTTTAGGCTTTAAAACAGCAGATTGAATAAAAATGAGTATTTAAATATAACAACCACTTCCTGTAATAATTCATCTATCTACAGTTACTTTAAATACGGGAAAAAAACTAATATAATACTTTAAAACAAAACAAAACACAGCTATTTATAATACTCGGTATTTCAGTTTAAAAGCTCTCTCAATTTTAACGACATTGTGAACCTAGATGACGCTACTGTGCTCCAACGTTATTAATGTGTTCACACACCCTTTCTTGAATATATGGCCCCTATTACGTATAGAAGAGCCGACTTCATACTTCCGTATTAGGGATGGCGGTTCTTTCCTAAAAAGATCGATTCTTGAATCGGTCCGAATCGGAGTGCAATAAATGGATTCATAAAAAATTGAGGCGCAAAGAATCGATCTTCGATGTATTTAGCTAAAGAAGTCGTATAAAATATAGCGTGAAAAAATGTTTATAACTCGTTCAACAATCGTCGAAAACATCGATTTTTGATTTTCTAGGATGAAAAATCGGTTCAATGAGTCGATCCATGACTGGAGATAGATTGAAATAATCGATTTATTTAGCTTAAAAGATCGATTCTCCGATTAATCGATCTCAGATCTCCAGCCCTATTCCGTATTACTGAGACGCGTTTCTTAGCTTTACGGATTATAAAATTCATATTTCATTTCGCACTTAGTTCGAAAGTGTAGGTTCATGTCTGTGGGGTTATAGCACTACTTTTTAAATTCATCATCTAATAAAACTTTATGAGTGGGATAGATAAACTTAACCTCTTAAACTCGCATACACTTGAAACTTTTATAGCCTGAAATACTGTATCATCGTATCAATCTACTGATACTTACTAAAATATATAATAGGAGATGTATCATCCATCCAAATTTTAACATAGTGGCTTGAAGTGTGGTAGGGCAAGGACTTAGGGCCAATACAATTAAGCTCACGCTTTTATGTGTCGGCCCTTACACGTCGTGTTTCAACTAATACCTCAAAAGGGAAGCATCGTTTTTGTCATTGAAATCAGGAACTGTAATCTGATGACTCTTTAACAGGAAATGCATTACATATGTAAGTCTACAGGTGGTAATGACCACTTACCATCGGGATGACTACAAGCTCATCTACTACTTAAATTTCATCAAATTTGACTAGGTGGCAATTGACTTAATGGTAGTACGAGATTACTGTTATAACTTACGTAACAACAGATTGCCTTGCTGTCGTATTTATAATAAAAGAGTTTATAATATACAATACTGTAGTGTTCTGATCTAACTTCAATTTCTTCAGTAAATTTATCTCACACAAGGCGAACACATAGAGCGATACTCAATCACTCAGACACTATAAGTCTACAAGAAGAATATAACTTATCAAATCATTCTTCTCATAAACAAGAGCAGGCAATCGAGATAAGCACTGATTTGCAAAGTGTTCTCAAAGACTCGAAGGAAGATAGGCGTTTGTGGATTAAATCAGGCATATTGGAGTGACTCGTCGACACCAGACACGAGTGTCGATTGACATCTGACGAGCACACGGTTCGAGACCTCAGATTGGGAAATATCGACGTAAGGATTATTCGGTATATCTGAGCGTAAATTGAGATATGATCGTGCCGTTGAAAATTGGTGCCGAAGTAACACTGTTGTGTATATCGTAGTAACGCTTCTGTTGTTTTTTGTTTTATGAAAATTCGTATATATATATTTTTTAATCTGAAGTTCTTTATTACTTTATAGAGATAACAGATAGATACCACAATTTTTCAAAGTTACGGCCAAAGTAAATGTACATTTAAAAAATTACATACGTGAAAATTTCACATTACGTTTTCAAAGATGTGTGAGAATGAAGTGTAAATCTCAATATATTGAGACAACCTCTTTCCAACAGAAATGGGTTGAAAATAATAAAGTTGTTGGTAACACAACACAACTAAAGTTGCCCAAAATTAATAATTCATTCTTATACTTGTTTCACAATAATACAAAGCTACATTGAACCTAGGTTATAGGCATTACGTTTGGCGCTCACCTTCGTATATTATAGATAAGAACATAAATTGAAGTACGAGGGATAAAATAAAAAATATTCCAATTTCGGCAACAGATTGCCTGGGATGGTATCCCTTATAAATATATTAAAGGAGGAATTATGACTTGCAAGGAAGCCAATATGTTCGCCTCTCGATCTGAAGGATGCCTTTTCAAATTGAGGTCTCGATTAACGCGCCTTTGAGGCTCGGGTCTCAAAGGGTCTTATTGTGAATAATCGTAATATGCAATGTATACCAATGTATGCAGATAAACCCAAAAAGCCTATGGATATTGTTTTCATCAACAAGCTATATTTCCATATAAATAAACTATCTATATATTTCTGTAGTTACATATTGTATAAGAGTAAATTAATAAATAGGTATTATTTAAATACCTCGAACAAAGTTTGTAAAAATATCAAAATATCGTAAAAAATATATAAACTTCTATGAAAAAGTCATTTTGGGCATTGTTGTCCAGATGTTAGTCTTACTGATGTGCGACCGTTGACAAAGTTTGACCTAGTGCCTACGTCACCATTTCTCCATCGCACCATTCGCCGAAAGATAAAGTTCCATCCACACCAACTGGACTCTTGGCGGTACTCCACGGTTCGGTTCTTGCCACGGACGGACGGACGGCAAAATGTGGAATGAACTTCCTTCTGAGGTATTCCCAGAGCGCTATGACATGGGGCTCTTTAAAAAAGGTGTAAAAAGAGCTCTCCTCCAAAGCCGGCGATGCATTGGCGACTCCTTCGGTGTTGCAAATGTCAATAGGCGACGATGACTGCTTTCCATCATGACAGCCCGTCTACCTCATCGTTTAGGTATAATTATATAAAAAGTAAAGTAACTTCTTCCAGAAGTAATTATTCCGGAAAAGTTATGACATGGAGTTATACAAAAATAGTACAAAAAGACCTTTTCTTGATAGCCTGATGACAGACCGGAACCTTAGGGAGTAGAAAATATCCATTCGTCATTTACTTTTCTTTATTTCTGAAGGTGGTAGAACTCTTTGTGGTTCGACTTCAGCAGCACCACCGCCACACATATTTCTGCCTAATAACAGCAGTGTTTGGCGCTGCTGTGTTCCGTTTTGAAGGGTGTGGTGAGGGAGACATACTTTCCCAGACGTTCCAGCTTAGTCCTCAGGGGTAGCGGCGCATCTGTGGCCGACATCAGGTAGGAATATCTAATTCTATCTGGGGTTGATTACAGATATCCATGGGCGGCAGTTGCTACTTACCATCAGGTGGACTGCATGCTCGTCTGCTACTCCTATATTATAAAAAAAATCGGATTAGCAGACGAACATACAGCCCACCTAATGTTAAGTGGTTCCAGCTGCCATTTGTAATGAATCCCAGATAAAATTAGATTCTGATGTGACGTCGGCCGCAGATGCGCTGCTCCCCCTGAAGACTAAATTGGAACGCCTCAGAAAAGTATATCTCCCTACCACACCTTTCAAACCAGAACATAGCAGCACTTAACAACTAAACATTCAATACTCTAGTTATTAGGCAGAAATAGGTGTGAAGGTGCCACCGGATTCGAAACACAGAGGGTTCCTGCAAGTCCTTGCAAAGAGTATTTCATAGAAACTATTTTACAGTAACGCTATATAAAATATAGTTTACAGCAGACCATGACAAAATTTCGTATGTAAAATACCATAAAACCTAACGAGTAACTTTAGTAACTGAAGTGGACATATCTAGGTCCCTGAGCCGATATGCTATAACTATTTAATACAAGTTGAACAATTACAAAACTGAGTTCACATTTACTAGCGCATTGACTAAACTTCGCCCACAGTTCCGTTCACACTAAAGGCCCTCAGAGAACACTTGCTTGCCAATTTAATTTTGTAGCTGAGTTATGGCCGACGATATTGGAACTTGGACCCCAAGATGCGGCTGAATTAATGATGGACTTAGTAATGCATGTGGTTGAGTCATTTGCTGTGTTCTTCCTAACTTCCTCCTTTATTTGTTAAGGAAATGTTAGTAAGTGCTTACACAATTTTTGTATAGATAGTTACACAGGTAGGTATAGGTACTCAGCAGTAGTAGATGTAAGATAGCCAAAAGCAGAAACGGGGTATTCAAAATCGGTAAAAAACCGGTCTGCTAGTCTTTTTCATCCTATGCCAAGGAGGGGTCCAGAATAAGTAGTCTCTGAATTTGGCGATAAACAAAAAAATGCACCGTTTGCCATTATTTACAACAATTCTTGCACAAACATAGTAGGTTCGTTGAATTTTTTGTTTCGAAATTATTTTTTTTAATTTTACATTCTGTGTAGCTCATTAGATAATTCTTCTTTAATTTGTTTTTTGTACGATCTATTTAAAAATATAAAACAAGTTCATAGACATTTTCTGTATTTTATTTAGTACTTATGGCACAGTATTTTTTATCATTCTGCCTTTTTTATTACGCTTTTTTTATTATTTTGCTACGCTTGGCTTCAAACTACCAAACATTGTTTCACCTCTAGGTATATAGTATTGCAAAGTTTTAACTACGAGAATAAAGATTAATAACATAAATAATCATCAACGTAAACTTTCATGCACTAGCAGGATAAATACATTTCCCAATCTGTGGTCATTCAGTCATTTTCGTATTCTAGCGTAAATTGACTTTCGAAGTAAGATTTATTTAGAACAGTTACGAAGTTCGAAGTGGTTATCACGGGTAACGACAACACGTAACTAAGTTTAATAGATTGCGCAAGTTATGAGATTAACGTATTTGAACTTGTTTAACAGTTTAAAATAATATCGGTACTGGAAAAAAAGTTACGCATAACATAGCTGTGTTAATATTTTAATGAGCGTACAGTCCACTTGATGGTAAGTGGCCATTACCCATGGTCATTTGTAATTAACACCAGAAATGATTAAGAGAAATGCTCAATCCAATATACTACTACCATCTAGCGGAATTTAAGGTAAGTAGTTCAACACGAACGGTAGATAGGTAACCTACTGTACACGAAAGTCAATTGCGCTTTGGATAGTTTGGCATTTCTTAAATGTTTTGTGTGAGTAGTTAATTTTGTTTGCACTTACCGCACCAAAATTACCTCAATTAGCGAGTCCAGCAGTTAACTATACACGATTCTCAAATGAAATGAAATATGTTTATTTTTTGTATACGCCAACGACGGCACTTACAAATTGTCAGTTACAATATTTTTCTTAAATTACTACCTCGGAACGCGACCTCTACTGAGAAGATCCGGTAAGAAACCCAGTGGGTTTGTCTTTATTTTATTTTTTTAATAATAATAATATTATTGTCTTTTTTTAAATGCCATCAAAAACGAGACATCAATAAAAAAATAAACAATGGCACAAAAAGTATTCGTAAGTATATGAATTATGAACTTAAAAAATACAAGCTCTTATAAACTTATACGCAGAAACCTACTTCAATATTAATTATTTCTGTAGATGTATGCCCACATAAGCATCGATCTCGACTCAAACTAAGCCATTGATAACTAATTGATGCATGTTGTAGAGGCCTACTCAATTAATACTAAAGAATGCTCACCGGCTCGGGAGGTCTCGAGAGGCTGGAGTGCCCTCCACCCTCTCATGCCGACTCTCATATATCTTGAAAGGTACTGTCATATCAATCAAGTAAATACGGTAAGGGTGGGTTGTTTTTACGAATGTAAAATACTTCTCTAAGATACTTGAACAAATGTGAATAATACAACACTTTGGAAAACGATAAGTCGATGGCGATATCCAAAAGTATAAGGATTAGCGACTGAATGTAATTACAAAGCAGATTTGAGAAAAACAAATAAATACGTACTGCATCATTAAATTTTTTAATAGGCACCATAGATGTAGCTATTAACAAAATATCAATGATAGGTACTTAATCCATTTCCCTAGTCAAGACTCGAAGTAGATTCTTTATTGCGAAAAAGTGTCTTTTAAAGCTTTGGTGTCCAAATAAAATAAAAATCTAGGAGTAAATGATAATATTAGGAACACACTATTTTTAAGGAAAATGCATATCTAATACTAATCCTTTAACCGAATGTTCGATATGATGTGAAAATCTGTACCTAATCTACATCTAAAGCATTGTGTTCCCTACTTCCAGTATTGAGCAACACACTTTATTAATTTAACTTTATAAATATGTTAAACCTACGTAAGAAAAATCGAATACCTTGAACTGATATAAACGACGCATAGCAATGACCTACAAGACTTAGTCTTTTAGACAAAGTATATCTAAAATGGGAAAAACAGAGGAAATAATTTCAAACGAGGCTGCGCCGACACTGCACCGCCTAAGGCGCGGCTTTTAAATGTTCTTCTGACGTTGATATGATGTTGACATAGCGGCAAGGCCTCTGGTTCACTTGAAGTGTTTATAAAAGGAATACAGGATTAGCTGATGCCACAAGCATTGAGGTGATCGAGTAGTCACTAAAACGTTATGAGCTTACCTGTTAAATTTTCTTCGCAATGCCAAAGTTTTAAATCTTGGCAATTGTTTTTAAAAGTTAGACTTCTTCATCATTGTCACACATTTAAATATTGTTCAAAAACTTATAGATACTAAAGTACTGGACTTTAGTACATATTTAAAAGAGTCGTTGGAACTATGATCAAATTTAAATAGTCTACCATATTTCAAGTTACTTATGTATAAGTATTAATCAGGTGAAGCGACACATAGATAACAAGGATTTCATGATTGTAACGTCGGTGCTCGCACTAACTTAGAGCGATTCGTAATCTCTGCTGTGACCTTAATCTTAAACTAAAATAAAATAGTCCTCAACACTACTTTTATAAACCAAAAATATTGCCGCTTCTATCATAATAAATCAGTTTAAACCGAGAGAATATACAATATAAGATAGTAGGTACGGTAAGCCTCTAACAATGATTCAATCAAATTTATCTCAGAACGGGTGCGATGCGGTCTCTTCCACTCGTGTAGAATATAATTGCCCCGAAGGATTGTAGCAACGTAAGCGAAGTTGGAACAATAACCAAGCAATAACGTTAAGCTTAATAGACTTCCCTACAACGTCAGGGGAGTGTAAAACTGAAGGCCTTTATTGAATAAGGATAACCACAGGTAGTGCTGTGCTAGTAGATTTTGCTGCTAATCTGGTCTGAAGGGTAAACATAACTACAGGGTGGCGCAAAATTAATCACCCTATTTTGTTTATGAATTAACTTTTGTACTGAATAAAAAAAAAGTTATTTTGAGTAATAGAAATCTTTACCAGGACCTATGGACTTTCCTTAAAACTTCCGCCGATAACACTTCGCATTCCAGTCGAATATTCTCGAACTGCGTTTTTTTGGCCTTGCTGCTGTTGTTGAGTCATTACATCCGCTTAAAGTCACTGTCTGGTATATATTGATAAGATTTAAAGTATATATTTGATAAGATTTAAAGTTGTGTCCGTATCTTAGCTTGGTTTCTTGCCTTCCAGGGCGGGAGATTCCTAACCGAACCATTTTTAAAAAATATTCGGCAAATTCCGATTGGCGATTGGTCGATAGGACCAAAGAATGACTGAAACAGTGTATACAGGGCCAAAACAATACAGTGTGAAAGGTAAAAAACTGTACATACTGAAAGGCACGTTAGTTTACAGCCTTAAGTAACCATTAAAAACATAATACAAGGAAAATACTAAGAAGCTACATAGTAACCTTAACCAAATTAGCGTTGTGAAAATCTTAAATCATGAACACCTTGCGGGCGCTACCTACCCATCGATAACACCCTCGTCTACCCTCTAGTCATTAATAAAAAGATAATTATTAATAATTACTCGCCACTATGATGAAGACAAGTATTTATTTACAGTGATTTACAAAATTTACTAAATTCAACTGATATTCGCAGAACAATATAACGCAGAGTTTGGCGCGTTTCCGCACATTGTCTTTCACTTGGCACAACACAAACGCATCACGTCGGACCTTATCGATGGCAGTCACAATACACACAGACAGTTTAATTACAACGTGGGATGGGGATATAAAAAAAAAATCCCGGGAAAATGTTGCATACCTACAACTATGGCGAAGCGTGCGCCTTGACTAGCCGCTGGCGCCGCCCTGGCGTGCGCCGGCACATAGCAACTCATTGATGCACCGTCGATGTCTATGCATATAAATCATCAACAACCCATTATTGTCCCACTGCTGGGCACGGATCTCCTCTCGTAATGAGAAGGATTAGGCCTTAGGCCATAGGCCAAGTGCGTATTAGTAGACTTCACATACCATTGAGATTTTTTTTTAAATCTTTCAGGTATGCAGGTTTCCTCACGATGTTTTCCTTCACCGTTTAGCAAGTGATAATTAATTTCTAAGACGCACATAACTTTGAAAAATCAGAGGTGGCCTGGCCTGGGATTTGAACCTCGGACCCCTCGACCGAGAGGAAGAGTTTCTTAACCACTAGGCTATCACTGCTTGTATGACATCGATGTGGGATATCGATGCATATTAATAATTAGGTAAAATTTTAAGTCCCTATTTTATAAATATTCGGTTACATAATCGCGCACCTTATGTTCTCCTTCATTATGTACAGTCTTTTACCAATCATCCTATATACCTCTGATCTCTGCGATATTTTTCAGCTAAAACGACTGCCCTGTTAAAAATTTTGCCGCCCTCTAGATGCTTCCTAAACGTATTGCCAGGACTTAAATAAACTTAAATAAACGCCAGGGAGTCCTGGCAATACGTTGAACTAAATAGTGAAACTAAATAGTTTCAAAGCTGTTTCTACATAAAATGTCCTTATATAATACGAAAAACCTGTTTTATCGTCACTCAAACTGTACTGCATTTAGCCTCCTGAGCACAAACTTGGAATGTTTCTCTCATACCACATCCTTCAATGTGGAACACATTAGCGTTTAACACTGCTCTTATTAGGCAGAAGTAGGTGCAACGGAGTAGAACCACAAAGAATTCTACCACCTTCAAAGAATATAAGTGTACAGTTTATTACTCAGTTAGTTACTTATTAGTTACTCAGATGTGGCGGCACCACTGCTATCTTAAAATAGCATCATTAAATATAGCTTCTTATAAAGTATTGTAAGGCAAAGAAACTTAATCCAGAGTTAAGTTCATGTAGGACCAATTTCAGATAGTCCAATCCTACTTAGAATTGATAACACATGTCTATAGGCAACAAAGACCACTTATCATCATGTCGTCTTGCTCATAAACTTCTAAAATTCAATTTGAAATAAAAATCATTAGTTATTTAACAGTATATTTTATTTACAAAATAGAAAGTGATTTCAGATCAAAGAAAAGCAAACTTAATTCATAGTGCAATGTATCTAACGGGTAAATCCATACTCATATTCCTATGAAATAATCCATTCATACCGCTCTGCGGGGCAAAGTATCTTCTCAGAGCTTCCCTTACTTCCGCTACAGTGATTGCAGGGACTCCCTCATACCCAGCCTTGATATACACCGAGGTACTTAAACATAGAGGATTACAGAAGTACCCTCCTTCGAACTTGCTAAATGGGTCTCCACTTTTCTTCTTACTGTCTTGTCTTATAAGAAATACAGCGTCAACTATTTCTGCAACGGTCTCATAAGCCAGAAAACATAAGACTTCTAATGCTGGCATTGAAATCTTCAGTTCCTTTGATGGGTTAATCCATTTTTCGAGCTTCACGAACCCCTTGCAAAGAGTACTGCCTGCTCGGAAGGAAACACATCTTGCTTTGAAATATGCTTCGTATTTATCAAATGGCATGGATTCTGTTATTTTTGATGCTCGTACCTTCCTCAGGAAATCTATAGAGTCGAATGTTATTTGACTTACTTCATCTGCCTCATCTAGTTCTTGTATGATATCGATGTGGGTTCGCCGTTTCTTAGGCATGTCTTTCTTATCCTCAATTATCCCGTTAATCGGATCTCCTTGTGTAACAACGTTTTTATCGATTTGATCTAACTTTAACTGGTAATCGTACAAACGTTTTAATTTCAGGTTATTTTTTCTCATTAAAAAAATTATGTCGTAATTCGAAATGGACTTCGCGCCACGCATGGCAGAGTATTCTTGAGCTTCCTGAAGCATACTTCTTAATTGTTGTAACACAATATTTTCCACCAACACAACAGTAGCTGCATTTGGATTTGGATTGTCACCGAAACCGTGCATCATTTTCGAAATCTCCTTCTGAAAGTTCGTGGACTCGATCGCGTCATTGCCAAAATACGATACCATTGTAGATCCAAAAGCAGTACAATGTTTACGTACTAATTTTATGAAAAAATGTTTATTTATTTTTGGAAAATCAAATAATAACATAGAGCGCTTGACATTTGTGACAAGTGACATCAGATCAGACATAACAGCTGACTGTTATTATTCTATTAATTAAGAAACGCTCATGATATCTGAATAGTTCAGCCAATAATCTATAATAACTATTTAGTTGACAGTAACTTACTGTTATAATTACTTTAAAATGTTGCTTTGTTATAAATCAATTGTTTATTTATATTTCATAACAAATTAATTTTAACCATACGAATAAATCAACCTTCATGGACTTATGTAAAAATAACATTTACCAGATCTTCTAAAAAATATAATTATCAACGATCAGCTGATTGCCAAAACAAATACGAGTATGACATAAGTGTCAAGTTATAACCTAAAAGGTATAACACAAGACACAAGTTCTAAAAAAAAAAATATATAATGATTAATCAAATATAATTCTCCTGAAAGTGACATTCGAAGCCCACTTGAAACTGAAAATCCCACCTGAAATAAAATTTCATAACCTATAATACGCCTTAGATATCATTGGAAGTTTCAATCTAAAATTATGAGTGTAGGAAGGTTTATTTTGAATTTCGCTTTGAAAAACACTCTGCGGCAGGTCCGTTTCGCTTCCTGTTGGTCTTGTGGCAAGAACAATGACACCCTTGTTGCAAATTTATTCTGTTCTCATTGCAAAATCTTGCAAAAACCTGAGGGAAAAGAAAATTATTTCAAGATAATGGGAGTTGGCGAGTCGTATGACTTAGATGAGACTGACTTAGCAACCAAGTACAAGAATCTTCAAAAGTATCTACATCCAGACAAATATGCAAATAGGTATTGCAAATTTTATTACATCTTGACTAAGGTATAATATTAAGGACTCTGTAATGATCGTCAGGGGATTACTTCCTCTATGATATAATCATAGATTAGTAAAGATACTTCGCCGCCTTGAAATTGAATGAAGCCACAAACGGCTTATTAGTAAGTTTTTTTTTTTTAATTCTTGACAAATAAAATCAATTTAGAGACAATTTACGAATAAATAACTAATACTGCGTAATTTAATAAATAAATAATAATAAATAAATATTAATAAATTTAATAAATTAAATTTAATTTTTTAATAATAATTTTTTAATTTTTAATTTAATTTTTTAATAAATTAAATTTTATTATTTAATAAATAAATAATTATTTCAAATATTTTAGGGACATTTTAGCATGGAGACAACGCAAAACTTTTTTACGCAACTATTTCAATTCTCAAAACTGGGTACATTTTCTTGTTAGGAGTGAGTAATCTTTACTAATCTATGGATTTAATATAACACCAAGTGTGTCATAATTTTCTGGAAAATTTATCTAAACTTTTGGTCAACAAATTTTTATAAAAACTTTATTACATATCAATATATTTTGTGTATTAATTATTGATAAATACTAATCTTTGGCTCTTATCAACTGTTTGACCCTCAAGTAATTCGCGGTGTAAGAGTCAGATGAACGTATGTATAAAAAATAAAAAATTGGTTTCTTTTTCACAAAACGGTCCACAATGTAGTTTTTTATGAAATGGCAAAACGACTTAATGCTATATTCAATATTTTTATTTCAACTACTGTATATTATCTCTATTAATGATCTGGTAAAGTTTGAAGTGGCGAATTTTCACACTATTTTTGCTCTCCTGTAAACTTGACAAAATGTAGATACGTTCATCTGACTCTTACACCGCAAATTGTTTTCATCAAAATTTACACTTTATCTATCAGCATTTGTACTTATTTACTTTGTATTTATGTGATTATGTATGTTTTTAGAGTGAAAGAGGAACAAGAAATATCAGAAAAGTATTCATCTTTAGTCAATGAGGCATATAAAACTCTCCTGGAGCCACTAGCCAGAGGTATTGATTCAGTATCATTTTACTATAATATTATTCTATTATCATTATGTTAGAGTTCAAAATGGGTTGAATTAGACATCATCATCCCCTTACAGTATATTTGTATATACCCTTTACTGTCCCAATGCTGGGCATGGGTCGTCTCTCACAATAAGAAGTATTAGGCCAAGTGCAAATTGGTAGAATTCACATATCTTTGAAAACATTTTTTTTAATGTTAAAATTAGTATTAGAACATAAATGTCTGACTGATAACTGATATAACAATGATATTAATTATCTTATACTTATAAGACAACGGCATGTCACTTAATTATCTTAATAAAAAATATCCAGGCCACGCTTAGTTGTAGAGTTCTTCTCAAATATTGCTCTCAATCAAGCTTTTCAGACAGACATGATGGTTTTGATTGGCTCTGATTTAAACAAAGAACTGTAAAATAATTTTAGAAATAAAAGAGTTTCATTACATATTAATTTAAGTACTCGATTTTTTTACAGGGATTTACATGCTGAAATTGAGGGGCAAAGAATTACCTGAAAGCACAGAAGCAGACCAAGAGTTCCTAATGATGATAATGGAGAAGAATGAAGAGGTTGAGAGCGCTGAAACTGAAGAAGAAATTATGAAACTCAACAAAGAAAATAAGGCTGTGATAAAAGATCTACAAAAACAATTGTCTACTGCCTTTTTTGATGGTGATTTGAAGAAGGTTGTAAAATTACTGACTCGTATGAAGTATTACACTAGTATTGACGCCCAAATACAGGCTTCTATAAGAAATAAAGGAATTATCAGATAAAATCCGCAACATAGCTACCATTTTTGACTTGTAGATGTTTTGTAAATAAGAATATGTATGTAAACCATGAGTTTTACAATGAATAAATTTTAATGTAAATAATAGGTATATTGTTGTTATGAATAAAAATTTGCGAAGCATTCGTTATTTTCTTTTCTATCATTAGTAAAATGTAAAATTTATGATTAGTATGACATTTTTATATCTCTATCTCGATTAGAATTATTGTTAGTCCTATTCCTAGACAAGGGTCTCTTTCAATAATCACAATGCATATGTAAATTAAATTTCACATTCCCTTGAATTAAAGAGCGATCTATTTTCTCATAACGTTTTACTTCACACTGTTAAAGGTGAAATTTCCTCACTCCAACATTATAGTTTGAAAAGAAAGTACCGAAAATCAACCTTGAGAGACCAAATTTTATATCATAGCACAATATTATTATAAATATTAAATATTCGCAAGATATTTAACTCTACTGATTACAAAAACAAATCCCCAATTTCATTAATAAAACGTGACAGTGAAAAGTAAATTTGAATTTTATGTTTCTGGGACCTACGTTAATATTTTACTCCATATTTCGCTTATTTCTTTTATTAAATCAGCTTATTTCACACTCGCTTCTACGCTGTACCCATCGCAAATTAAGTCCGACTCGAAGGACCATATGTCGCAGGACTGAGCCTAATTAAACTAATTACGGGATAATTTGCTGAAATAAAAGGAAATGAACTGGTAAATCATAATTTATGATTATGAAGGTGACAGGGCTTTATTTGTATACATCTATACTGTATACAAATAAATAAAATAGATGTGTCTGTTTGTTACTTCAAAATACCAGCTGTTAACTAGATTTTTAAATTACAAAAAAATAAAAACGTTATTTGCATATGGGTAGTCGTGAACACCAGAACTTTAGAACATCTACGTGTTTATTTTTTTTACAATACAATTACACTACTGAAGCATAAAAAGGTGGATATTTCCAATAAACTATTACTGCTAGTAATGACATGGTATGTAATAGTATACGATACGCTTATTTAAAGTGTTCTCCTAAACAAAAAGTCGAGACAATATGATTAATGGTTCATATTCGATACACTGCGTACTTTTTCATTTAAATAAAGTGTAGCGGGATGGCTTCGTCTTAGTATTTGATCGCTTTTATATTTGAAAAAATGCTGTTGAAAATATGCAATTAGTAGGAACCTATTGAATAACAATCAAGAACTTACTGATTTAACACTTTATTACCTAATTGTAATCTTCTAAATATATATAACTCAAAGGTGACTGACTGACATAGTGATCTATCAACGCACAGCCCAAACCACTGGACGGATCGGGCTGAAATTTGACATGCAGGTAGATATTATGACGTAGGCATCCGCTAAGAAAGGATTTGTTGCTATATTATTAGGACCCAAAAAATATTTTAACAAACCTTCAGCTCCGCAGCTACCTTATCTTTCATTCCTGTGAGTCAATATGTTATACTATTAAATTATTCCTAATAATTTAGCCATAGGGGTCATTAAGAATTAATTCTACACGCGAATAAGAACACATAAATTAAATATCAAAATATATTACTTAATACTTAACGTTATATATCTTATTGTAAACTTCTTTTCAATCTTTTGAAGGTGGTAGAACCCTTTGTGGTTCGACTCCGGCGGCACCACCGCCACACCTATTTCTACCTAATAACAGCAGTGTTAAGCGCTGCTGTGTTCCGGTTTGAAGGGTGTGGTAAGGGAGACAGACTTTTCCGAGGCGTTCCAGCTTAGTCCTCAGGGGTAGCGGCGCATCTGTGGCCGACCTCAGGTAGGAATATCTAATCCTATCTGAGGTTGATTACAGATGTCCATGGGCGGCAGTAGCCACTTACCATCAGGTGGACTGCATGCTCGTCTGCTATTCTTATATTATAAAAAAAAATGTAATAAATATACGTAGACTAAAATATATAAGAAAAATCCGAGCTTTTCCCTGCTCAACGGCGCTTAGTCCAACTATAAAAGCTCCCGTTATAGTTTATGCCTAGCACATGCTGTTATTTAAGAAAGTAATGTAAATACTAGTACAACCATCGATCAGCTTGAAGAGTTCTTGTCAGTAAGTGTCTAGACCGAGTGTGATATACAAGTAACGGATTGAATAACGTAAAATAATAAATGGTCTTGTGAAAATGGCGTGTGTAGCATACGTATTGCGAACCTTTATACTATTTGTATGGGCTGTTCAAGGTAGGAATTTATTTGAATCTATTTGAATTTAAACGAGGATTTGTTAACACATTTATTCAATAGGTACTTTGATATATTTTATATTTAGCCTAAATATGTAATACGATACAAAATATTCTTTATTATTTACTTTATTGCGGCCAGGAAATCACGAAGGAATCTAATCAATCAGTTATTTAAATTTAAATTAGAAACATTTAACTCTTAACACAGTAGGTTTATATTTATAATAATACTGATAATAATTGTCTTTCCTTAATATTTTTTTCTCAGGAGACACCCAGTACCTGATGACGAGAGTACTGGGCGGAGCTCCGACCACCATACAGCAATACCCCATTCTAGCTCAGCTGTTGCTAGACACATGGGGTACTCAACAGTTCACGCAGCACTGCGCAGGCGTCATCCTTACCTCCAGACATGTGATATCTGCCGCACACTGCTTCCAGATGAATAGAAATACTGGTAGAGAGTAAGTGACACTCGCTTAGAAAACAATACCCGTACCATGAGTTTTTACGTTTTGACAAATATGACTGTTTTGGTATTTGTTTACGTATTTGCCCATACAATTTCTAATCAGCGCCCCTAGCGCATTGTGTCAGAACTTGGAAATTGTATAGGCCAATACGTAAACAAATACCAAAACAGTCATATTTGTCAAAACGTAAAAACTCATGGTAAGGGTACAGATCTAGAACAAAATAATATACCTGTAAACAATAAAAACGTTCGAAGGTGGTTCAACTCCGGCCGCACCCCAGTCGCCCCTATTTCAGCTTAGAATTCCCTGTGTTTTGGATACCATGAACACATACAAAGACAAATACACAAAGGCCCAGACCCAGAAAAGATATCTAAATTTACCATTTAGTTATCGTTCTGGCCAGGGATCGAACCTGGAACCCTTTGCGCGTCAGACTGGTATGATGACCGCTTCGGAATGCGGGTCAACGAAAAGCTTTTATAATTTCATTATATTGTTTCAGCTATACAATGCCCCAGTACTGGAAAATAAGAGTAGGATCCTCCTTTCGAACAAGGGGAGGAGTTCTGCACAAACTGAAAACCATAATACCACATCAGGCATTCGACAGGAACTACTTCACAAACGATGTGGCGGTGGTGGTTGTAACTCGACGATTTACCCTCGGCAACTTGGTCAGACAGGGCACGATTGTCAAGGCCGGTAAAGAATTAGCACCAGACTCGATTTGCACCTTAGTGGGCTGGGGAGTAACGCAGGTAAATTTTGATTAGCCAAATAAACTAATAATATTAAATCTGGTTTACAAGAGGCTCTTCTTTAAAGACAGCTTACTATGTTAGAATTGATGTGTTCTAGTAAGTCCAGGATAAATTTTAATTGATTGCATACAGCGAAACAAAAGTAAAAAAATACGAATGAATACTGATATTTAGTAGACACCGATTACTCTGCAGTCTTTTAAGCTCTAGTTCTCTTTCTAAAGCTAATAAGCATTAGAAGTCGGACCTACTAGTATCCTACTACTAATATCTATACTAGTATATACTAATATTATAAAGAGATAAGGTTTATATCTTTGTTTGTTTGTTTTTAAGGATTAGTCTTCGGAATTACTTAACAGATTATGAAAATTATTTTACAATCAGAAAGCTACACTAGTCAGGAGTGCTATAGGCTATTTTTATTAAGATTGAACAAAAAGCGGGTGAAGTCGCGGTTATTGCTAGTCTCTAATAAGTTAGCAAGTTAGAGAAACTTTCCTTTTGCTGGTCCAAATAAACTAAATTGAAAAGCCAGCACCGTTCAATGTACAGCTACAGTAGTAATGACATTGCCAGTAAAATATATAAATATAGTAATTTACGATGTTTATTACAGAAAGGCGGACCACAGCCAGAACAGCTACAACACGCAACAATGTACACAGTAGATCAACAAGACTGCAGAATGCGTTACACAACTATTGGGGCCATTATTGCTGACTCCATGATGTGCGCTGGTCGCGTCGATGTCGACGGCGTAGATGGCTGCTATGGTGACTCTGGTGGACCTTTAATTTACAAAGGCGTTGTAGTCGGCTTGGTTTCCTTTGGCTATGATTGCGGCTTGAAATATTACCCAGGAGTGTATACCAAAGTTTCGCATTTCACGGATTGGATTATCAAAACCATTGCTGCTAATAAATGATCTTTATTTTATTAATTTGTACTCATACTTTATAATATGATTTCACGTAAATTTACAAATAAAGCAATCATGTAAAATATGTGTAATTAATTCCTATTATCAACCCGTTATGGTACTGTTTATTAGGTATGATGTTAAAGCAAAAATAAAAAGTCCAATAAAAACTATCTTATAGTTTACTATTAGGTGCTTCACTGCAAAGAGTATAGTAGTCCATATAGATTATATGTATATAGTAACCGTTCACTGCTCCGAATATTATGATATTAAAACCGTATTACCTGCGCTAAATTATAAGATGTTAAGGCATAATGTTTTTCATTTCCATCCAATATGACACACAGATTAGTGCTAAAATTGGCAAACGTCAATGTCAACTGTCAGGACAGTACTGACTACTGTCGTGTCAGTTTGATTTTTTAGAACGTGAAATATCCTGGTGTTTGCGCAAAATTATATTTCCAACAATTATCATCTACCCTATTCTTACTTCCATTACTACTATCCACTTAGTTTTTTGAACATCGTGTAAACTTTAGTATCATGGGCAGTCAAGGTGTTGTCTCATTCCTCAAAGAATTCTATTACGATCCTTTCAAATGGTGAGTGGTCATAACCTCTTAAAAAGGGTTGATTGTGTTCTATTATATTGCCTATTTGTAATATCGGTACTTTAAGGATATTTTTATACGCGTGCGGCATGTATTATTAACATTATTGTCTTAAAAAATAATAGTAATGATTTATTAAGTATGTAAATGTGTAACCCAAGGGAAACTCCGTCAATAATTCCTACTTTTAGTAATTATTTTTATGATTTTTTAAGAAGCGGTAATAGAGCATAATAAAACCGCTTATGTTAAAAAGGCGTGTTAGAAATTCGTATTTATTTACGCGACGCGGTTTAGTTTGATTCTCGCGCAGAATAAGTTTCTTCTGGGTGAACATTACTGATTGATATTATACATTTTCTACTTTATTTTTGACATAATCCTGCTCCAAAAATAAAATATAAACGTGTTAAATTATGCACAATATTCATTTGAAATAGTTACAAAAATATACCTCCACTGATTGTACTAATGGCATCCAAAAAGTGCTTTGCCCTACCCAACACCAGTTTTTATAAGTTAATTAGTGGATAGATTGATTATTAATGACGGGCGCAAGTCAACATTATTCAATATCACCAGATGCTAAATAATTTAATAAAACTACAATAATCAAAATAAACAGCTGTACTTGTACTTTCTTGTTATACAATTTATATATGGGTACCAGGCGTGAATATATTGATACAACCTACTTATACAAATATGTATATATACACTTTTTTTTATTTTTTAATCATTATAAACATTAAGATTGTTTGAATTACTTATATGGTGAGTAAATAGGTAAGTTAACGTGTCAACTTATTCACGCTTGGTACAGATATTATCTTGTTAAAATTAAGTTTGTTTGTTCAAAATTAAGATAAGGGTTTTAGTAGCAAATTAATTACCAACAATAGTGGTACAAATACATACACATCATGTATGTGCTCACACATGTTTATCCTGCTTTCATATCACAAAGATTATCACTGTTTATTTAACCTTAACTATAAACTGAATAAAAAGGCCAAATGTTTATACAATGTGTATAATTATATAAAAATTGAAGTTACTGTATAAGTATAAAAATAAAATCATTAAATTCCCATAAAGTCTGACCAATTACCATGAAACTTGTTATATCTAAATGTATTTTAATTGAAGTTTTAAATTAACTCCACTTAGTCACTGATGGGAGTTTAATAAACATATTTACTGTGCCTGTAAACTATAGGTATAATAATACAAATATATTTTAAATGAGTCATAGCTCTGTGCAGTCTCAATTCAAGTGTTTAGTAAGGCTTGTGTGCATGTTGACTTTGAGAATAAAATTAACTCAAAGTTTCACAAGAATCACAATAAATTACCAACACTTTATAGAGTAATCCTAACAAGACTTCGTCAAAATTTAGTTTTTGTTTTAAATTTCTGATAAAATACAATTTTCTAATCAGTGTATCAGTAATAATACAAGCAAAGTCACGCAATAATATGTATTGAAACAAATATTAAACAACACTTATTATTATTTACATTAAACATTTTTATCTTTCAGGTCAGTCATAAAGAGCATTGGCTTTTTCGCTGTCGGAGTAGTGGTCGCCAGTGAGTGTACCGGTTTGGATGTGATGCCAGCCACACCGCAATAGAGAAATACGTACATTCTTTGTTATTTGTAAGATAAAACTGCAAAGATGTTTATTTTTATGCTTCTAACGTTATTTTTACACTCTGGAATATGTGAGGAGACGAAGAAACCAAACTTTGTCATCATTGTAACGGATGACCAAGATGTGGTTCTTGGTGGAATGGTTAGTAAACATTGTTATTGAGTTAAGCAATAAATAGAATAGTGAAGAGACATGTTGTTTTATTTCGTTTTCAGAACCCAATGAAGAATGTGCAACGTTTTATTGGAAAGGAGGGTGTAACGTTCACAAATTCTGTAAGTTTATCACATCTGCAACTAAGCACACTATTTTGCTTTTGCACAGACATTAATTATATTATGTCAATATAATTTAAATACATATATATGCGTGTAAAACTTACACCCTAACATTTTTTAAATGCATACAATTCGTATAGTCGTAGAATAAAGTTGGATGTAACAAATACCAAACTTTACAGGGCAGCCATTTCAAGTTATTCACAAACGTCATTTACTATGAGGGCTACTGAAATCCGTCGTTACGCCGACTGATTAATTTGAAAACTAAAATACATAGAATTTTTTCTGTAATGCAGTAATAATATTTAAACAATATGTTATCCAAATATGATAAAAAGTGAATTTCGCATTTTTGTTAAATCCATCTTTGTTCTATGGTTATACGACTATGACGAATTCTTATCTACCTCCATGAAGCTTTGTGCTAGTATTTCAGATTAAACAGAAAAATATAATATTGCACCTGCTTCTAAATGTTACTCTGAACTTTAGTCTGCAATAGGTAACCTTAATATGAGTTTTCAATTGAATCAAAAGCTTGACAGCTGAATCGCCCGTGTAAATCTTCAAGCATCGCCTCTGTTGGTCGATTATTTAGGAATTAAAGTTTGAGTTGTAGCACTGTTTCAGTTCCACTCTTGTATAAAAGCACATTAACTACGACAAAACCACTCTGTTTTGTAAGGTCTTTAATATAAAAATGTTTTACACTATGTCTTACACTAGATTTTTTTGTAAAGAACATCAGCAACCATTAACAAATTCCTAAACAAGAAATCTAAATTTAATTTCCCTGCGGACTAAGAAACTCGTATGCATACCAGCCACCTTTAAAGAAAACCCCTCTGTCTTGGAAGATCTTTAATATGTTTCTACACTCGGTCTTACACATGATTTTTAGTAGAGACTCATAGACATTTAACAAATTTCTAAATAAGTAATCTAAATTTAATTAATTATAGGTCGATTACACATACGTTGCTATCCCTGAGGACTAAGATAAAACGCCTCGTTTGCCTAACCACTTGTGTTCAAATCAACAGCGAAATTAATCGTGTTGTCCAATGCTATAAATATGCAGCTATTACATACAGCTAGTAGGTAGGTACTCTTTACGGCTTCACGTCTACACTGAAAAAATAAACCCAATGATGATAATCCTTCGAAGTTTACCACATCACCAATCTGCTGTCCGAGTCGGGCGAGTCTCCTCACGGGTCTGTATGTCCACAACCATAACACGTGGAACAACAGCCTCGCTGGTGGGTGCTACAATCATGAATGGAAGGTTCTCGAAACGAAGACCTTTGCGACGGAGTTGAGCAAAGCGGGGTATAATACGTTCTACGCTGGGAAGTATTTAAATGAGGTGAGATTTAAGGCTCTTTATTGCATCATTTTAATTGATTAAACTGCATTTACCTCTATAAACAGGATTGTAAATTTATATGCGGGTAATCTAAGAGGAAAATGTAGCAAAGATACCTATAGGTAGTAGGTATATACTTATCATTTCCACCATTATTTTCAATATAATTACATAGGCACACAAAGTCTATTTTTATAAAAGTCCCGTTAAATAATCGCCTGCCAATATCCAAGAAAATAGATTAAAAATATAATAATACTGGCATTACTAGCTACAACGCGAATTTGATGGCGAATAGAGATCTTTGCTGCCGTAATAGGCGTAGAAATTTTAAAATAAGGTTTGCAGGAATCTATTTGTTGTAAATTACATATTGCTCTGATACATATTTTTTGGGCTTTGAACACAAGTTCTCTATTGGTAGAGTTTCCTCAAAATATAACTCCGTATCTTGAAGTAGTAGCAACGAACCCACGATATGCAGTCATAGATTACCATGTATGCAGTTAATACAGTTGATTTAAAAGGATTACGATAAAACTAGCTATTCTTAAAGATTAGGTACAATAACTTTTGGTCCCTGGCAGACCATTTTTTGCTGCGGTATTTATGCTGTTCTTACTTAAAACTATATGTTGCAGTATGGTGTAAAATCCGCCGGCGGTCCTGAGGTAGTGCCGCCTGGTTGGTCAGAATGGCACGGTCTTGTCGGAAACTCGGTTTACTACAACTATACCTTGTCAAACAACGGCGTTCCAACACATTCTACTGATTTGTACCTTACTGACATAATTGTGAGTATGGTTTTTCTTTTTGTGTTTTATATGTATTCAATAGCATGCAGTCTACCTTATGGTAATGGTCACCGTCAAATATGTCCCTGTAATCAACGAGAAGTATGATTGAACTCGTACCTGAGGTCACAAATCTGCCTTCTCTCTTCAAACCAGGAAACGCCTACCTCAGGCCACAAATGATTTGCTTATCGCTGAGGACTAAGTTGAAATACTACAAATAAAGCATCTTCTCTCTACGAAGCTGAAAACGATATCTTTTACCTGAGTCACGCGGCTTAACGGTCCCGGATACGACTCTACTAAATCTAAATTATGAATACGAAGCTTGTTCGTTTTGGGTATTGCTTATCATATAATCATAGGTACCTACTAATAAATAAGTATTGACAATACACACAATTTTAATGTACATAGTGTTTAAATTCGAAATACGTATTTTAGTCGTATATACTTATTATTGCTTCAAATTTCTTATTATTTTAGAGAGACTTAAGCATCAGCTACATAGAAAACCAAACGGAATCAGTACCCTTCCTGATGGTACTGGCGCCCCCCGCGCCGCACCAGCCCTTCACCCCCGCGCAGAGGCACAAGGGTGCGTTCAGCAACGTCACTGTGGTGAAACACCCCAATTTTAACTTTGCTGCCACTGTAAGTAACTCAATATAAAATAGTATTAGTGATTACTATACTATTAATAACTAATATATTAGTTTATTATATATTAGTAACTAATTAACTATTATACAGGGTGAATTTTTAAAACGGGCCTTCAGGGCCAAATCCAAAACTATAAGGATTAGCGAAAAATGCTGAAAGGAGTTACGAGGCCGATTTTGATAAAAACTAAAACTGCATCATTAGTTTTTTAAAATATATTTTTCCCTAGCCGGGAATCGAACGAGTTCATTTTGAAAAAAATTACACCCTCTATATTATTCCACCATCTGATAGTGTCGCTTATAAGGATCAAATTCTGGGAAGTAATGTTATGTGACAAATTAAAGGAAAAGGATTTTTTTTTAAGAAAATACATATTTTTTCATACATTGGCATACTAATTTATAAGGATTATACATAATAAATTATTTATGTATAATTCTTTAGAAACATACATAAGTCATACCATTGAAGAACTTGTCGGTTAATCAACTAATTATTCGATGTTATGACAAATAAGTTACCGCCGTTTTTAGGATTTATTTTTTAATAAAAATGGATCACTGATTAAATAGTAGATTCTTATTATTATAGAGATATAATATATATATTAGGGAAAAAGTTATTTTAAAAAGTAATGATGCAGTTTTAGTTTTTATCAAAATCGGCCTCGTAACTCCTTTCAGCATTTTTCGCTAATCCTTATAGTTTCGGATTTGACCCTGAAGGCCCGTTTGAAAAATTCACCCTGTATATTAGTAACTATTAGTTTATATTAGTAACTAATTTCTGAAACGCATGTAATAATAGAAAATGTATACTTGTTATAATTACTTTCAGTCAGTAGTATGTATTATTTAAAAATTATTTATTTAAAAAAATCCTATTACCATCCGATTTTCATTAGGCCAATGAAAGTCGTTCTTAAAATTCTTCTTTTTCAAATTTCATTACTCAGATCTTCAAGCCATAATATTTCACTGGTATATTTTAAAGAGCTTACCTTGCATATTTCTTGCTTAGTTACATTATTTTTAATAAAACACTCTTGCAAGGTGAGAGCTCACTCCAAGGTAAATAATGTTACAATTCGGAACTTGTATTATAATATTATGCAATATGCTTATAAAACTTCGATAGCGTGATTCAGAATATAAGTAGCGCCATCTCTTGGCGAGTTACAGAAAATCGCCACAAAATTTGAAGGTTTTTAACGGTAATTTATGTGAGTTTTGTCAAAGGGAGAAATTGTTTTCAGGACAAACACTGGCTAATGAGGATGCCACCTTCCCCGCTGCCAGAGGAGATGATGCCGCATCTAGACGAAGTGTTCAGGTCTAGATGGGAGACCTTATTGGCAGTCGACGAGATGGTAGCGGACGTGGTCGGCGCGTTGGAGACTAGCTCGCTTTTGGACAACACCTATTTGATATACACTTCGGATAACGGATACCATGTTGGTATGTATTTGAAGTTATTTTTCTCGCGCGCTAAATATAAAATAATCTTAATCTTTTGATGTGTGCTCTGTTGTGTATACCGGATCGAATTTCATTATCTGTATGAATAGTGTTGAATGTGAAGCTTAGCTCCTGTATTACAAATATATTTCTTTGCAATAAAAACCTATTATCATTCACGCTATACACGACATCATGCTACATATACCTGACTTATGTCATCGCTGTTGTATGGTTTAAAGAGAAAGATGAGTTCTACCTTTTTATACAACGATATTTGTATATATTATTCTACTCAACGCATAGTGTTAAAAATATTTGTACATATATGTGTCACATATACTCACCCAAAACCAGTAAAACCAAAAAATCTAGTACACATTTAAGTAAAGCAAAATATATTTGTACAATTGTACAAACAATATCTCAGTATTTGTAAGTGTTTAATGTTTATATTTTACTTCAGGTCAATTCTCACAAGTCTACGACAAGCGACAACCCTACGAAACGGATATCCGAGTTCCTCTCCTGATCCGAGGTCCTGGGATCCCGAAGGACGTGGAAAGCACCCAGCCAGTCCTCAACATAGACTTATCTCCTACAATATTCCACTTGGCCGGAGTCACCCCTGCCAAAATAATGGATGGAAGGCCCATACAACTATTCAAAGAGAATGGTACAGTGGAACGGAATATGCTGATTGAATATTACGGGGAGAGTAGAGATGGAACAGTAGATGTGACGTGTCCTTGGAGCTATGATAGGGATCATTTGGCTGTAAGTATTTAAGTAAAGTATTACCTGTTCGTTATTCGGTCCAGTGTTCTTTTTTATAAATTTTACAAAGAAGTGTGTGTTAAAAAGTGTTCTGTTAGGGTGATAAGAAATAATTGATTGAATTCTGAACATTCTCCCACTAATAGAAAGCTACATAAAATATAATTAAAATATATTTTATTACAGCAATGTTATCCGAAATATGAATGCAAATGTCAAGACGCCAGGAATAATACGTACGCGTGTTTGCGGCACTTGGCTAAGCGAATCAATATGAAATACTGCATATTTGCTGATAAAGACGTAAGTAAACTAGAGTAGTAGATAACATCATGTTTCGATTTCGGAGGCACTACCGCTACGCCTATTTCTGGCACATATCAATAGTACACATAGAAGAGAAACGATAGATAAGAAAAAAATATATAGAGAAACCATATTGTATTCTGATTTGGAGGTTATGATAAGGGAGAACTATACAAGGTATTTTTTAGGTCTCAGTAGTAGCGAAACGTGTATAAACCGATCTTCGGTAGGACTCCAATCCTATCGGTTAGTTACAGATCGACATCATTTTAAACATAGTGGTTATATTCTCTTTGACATTATTGCTCACTTACTAACAGATGGACAAGATGCTAATTTGCAGATTTTTTTTTTAACTTTGAAATAGAAAAAAAAACGTGTAGTCCACCTGATGATAAATGGTAGACCACTGCCGCTTACAGACATTCGTATCCAACTCCATATAGAACAGGAGAATCCTATCACATATCCACACCTAAGGACGCCTCCTAAGAAATTAAAGCACACAATATAATACATTAACTTTCACATTTCAGAGCTTCACAGAAATGTACAATTTGGACGACGACCCTTACGAATTGATGAACATTGTTGATCACGCCCTACCCTCTCTGAAGCACTGGTACAAACTGACCCTCGCTCAGATGTTGTCTTGCAAGGGAGCGGACAACTGTGACAATCCCTTGAAGGAACTTAACTTTTTCAAGTAGTTTTTATTTACTGCTGTTATTATTTAAGTGATTTCGTGTATTTATTAAAAGGTACACACATACCTATAATATATGAACGTGAATAATGCAGCCACTTACTGCATATTTTAGTAAATTACATAATGTAAAACGTTAGTAACATTTTCCAATGTAATTAATATAATAACAAATATAATGTGTATGTTGTAGGTAAGTGTGGACATACCTTAATGTGGATTTAGAATATTTTAGTTAAGAAAATTTAAATGTTCTCGAATGTAGCACAAAAGGCTTTGAAGATGATTAAGATTTGATTTAAAATAAATGAAATGGCATATTATTTATTTTATTAATTGTAAAAGTAAACAGTTACAATTTACCATAGAAGCTTATGGAACAACGCTTTATTTTATTTCGGTTATTTAGGGAAGAAAACAGATTATTTTTTTATAACTTGTTTAATAGAAATAAAATGAACCATAGACTTTAAATTAATACATTACAATATCAAAAATACATCACAATATAATAGGCAGCTTCATTTTTAATACCTGTAACAACATTACACATTTTTAAATAAATAAGCATATACAATAATTTACATAATATTTATATATGGTGGTAGAAACCTGTGGTCAGACTCCGGCGGCACTACCGCCGCATCTATTTCTACCTAATAACAGCAGGGTTAAGCGCTGCTGTGTTCTAGTTTGAAGGTTAATTACAGATGCCCATAGGCGACAGTAGCCACTAACCGAGTAGACTGCGTGCTCGTCTGCTACTCCTGTATTCTAAAAAATATATACGTTATAATATACTACTGCCTACACACTATACTGTCAAATGTTTTTATATCTCTACAACGGCGCCATCTATAGGGTAAATGAAATATGTCCTATCTTTCAAGCTGGAACCAACCTTACAGATTCGAAATTTTATGGAAATGGATTGAGCGGTTTCAGACATTCACAAGTGAAAGATTAGAATTACCTTGTTTTTATTATAATTATAATAAAACAGACTTCATACATTACCTAGTTTCAACTGACAGCAGGTACAGGGTGCCTGCTTTGTACATTGAAGAAATCTGTTAGTTTGCTTTGGCACTGAATATCTTCTTTGTAGACTAGAGGACACGGGAAATATTTCTGAAAACATAACATTCTATTATTAAAACTTAATAATAAAAATAATAAAACTAACATTACAGGTGAATTCGCTTCTTGTGGAGTGTGGAATTTATTTTGAGTTTATTATCTGTCAATCTGTCAAATAGGCTATGTTATGAGATCAATAAAAGTTGTGGATGTGACTTAACATCTATATATGATCTATTTCTACACTAATATTATAAAGAGGAAAACTTTTGTTTCTTTGTTTGGTTGTAATTAATAGGCTCAAAAACTACTGGAACGATTTTAAAAAATCTTTCACCATTCGAAAACTACATTATCCACGAGTAACATAGGCTGTGTTTTATAAGAAATATATTTGATAAATAGATTTTGAGGCGGTACAAAGTTTGCCGGGTCAGCTAGTAACTGATATAATGACAGAAAGTAATGGTTAAAATTGCAGTCTATGTAGTAATTTATCTATTCACCACTGTGAGATTTACATTTTAAGGAAATCACATACGATCACTTAACATAAGATGAAAGTAAATGTGGTTTTGACAAGTTAAGTGCCTGATACTCAAAGTATTAGGACTGACAACGGATCAGTCATAATTTAGACATAATATGTTCAAGGTCTGGGTGTTTTTGTATTGTCAATGACCTCTACAATACAAGAACTCACAACATATATGTATAACATGTATACACTATACAAATAATAGATACCTGAACGGCTTTGACCCCTCCAGAAATATCCACCGTTGGCACAACTTGCTTTGGCTTAAGGAAGTTGACAAATCGAATCATCTCAGAAAAACTGGAATGCTCGCTGTAAGGTATACCTGTAAATAACGTGTGAATGAAATATTGTAGCAATTTTTTGGTACGCTATAATAGATGGCGCCATGAGTCTGAATCACGCTATAGAAGTTTTCTAAGCACCGTGCATAAATAATATGTACGATCATCTTGTCTTAAATCATCTCTTTAAAACGAGCGTTGTACATTGTATAATCAGAAGGTTGTTATCATATTTATCATGTTATAATATTTATGCATTTTAAATTTTATTTTGAACCGAGGATTTACTTTTCATTTCAATGTCTGATGTAGCAAACGATCATACAATCCAACTTATTGAAAATGGTGATTGCCAACAATGAACATCTGAAATCGTAAATATAATTGAAATTCTGCTTGTAGTGGGGAGCAGCATAATATTATGTTGCTACCTTAAGGACAAGATGGAAGGCCTCTGGTGTTCCGTTCCTAAGTACCCCTAATAATTTTGCCATCACCTCAAAAACTAAATTAGAATGTCTCGTGTCCCGCTCGTCACCCCGAGGACTAAATCGTAACGCCTCATGTACCAAACAGGTACAAATGTCCAAACAACTTACCATGTATAGTAACCATGTCTTTCGTGACTGGCGTGTTCTTCCCGTTCTCCCAACCGCTCGGTTTAAATGCAACCACTTCACTGAAAGCACCCTGTAGACTGTCGAGATAACTGCGTAATTTCTGTAAGGGAGTAAAAAAAAATTGCACACACTTTGGAGGTTCATATAAAAATTATCAGGTATTTAAGTTTATTTACGATGTTTTCTTTCAAATGTACGTATGCGTATGTATGAACACGTGTGAGGGTGTGTGAGTGGCATTTTCAACAACATACAAGTGTAATGTGTTTGTGTCAGCTTATTTATATATGCGTACATATTATACGTGTGTGAACAAGAATGCGTGTGCGGGCCTGCAATGTATTTATATGCGTATTTATATGTATGTGTATGTACATGTGTGGACAAGCGTGCATGTGTTGGGGGTTACGAGCATACGTGTTCTTGAATGTGCTGTATGGTATTACCGTGAACACGCTCGTATTTATGTGTCTGTTCATGTGTGTGTGTGTCAGTGCGCGCGCTTGTGTGTATGTGCGTATGTGCATTCGTTCGTACGTGTCTATGCGCGTGTGCGTATGTGTGTGTGTGTGGGTGTGTTTGTATGTGTGTGTGTGTGTTTGTGCGTGTGTTTGTATGTGTGCGCTCCAGTAAACGTATGTGGCTGTGCGAGTGTGCTTAAGAGTGTATGTCTTTGTGCGTGTGCGCACACGTGTGTAAGTCTCTGTGTGTGTGTCTGTGTGTGTGTGTGTGTGTGTGTGTGTGTGTGTGTGTGTGTGTGTGTGTGTGTGTGTGTGCGCGCGCGCTGACCTCGTGCGTGAGGTCGCGCATGGGCACGACGTGCAGCTGGCAGGCGCGCGGCGCGGCGTGGCTGAAGCTGCGGCCCTCCACCGTCTGCAGCACCTTGTCCTTTTCCGGGCACGCCCACACGTTGCAGCCGACACGTTTCGCCATACCGAGGAAGAACTTTTCTTTGCCTGCAGCGTGGAAAATATATTTTGTGATATGATATGATAAAACCCCAAGGAATATAATTTATATAAGTTTAGGTTTTGGTTTAGTTTACCAAGCCATTCATGAGTAACATATTATTGAATCGCGTTTTTATATTCTTATATACACCGTAAGGAACGCCCAATGTGTATTTTTTTAATTTATCATTACTTACCAGAACTTGATTCAATAGGCGACACTATCCGATAATAATAATAGGGTGCGTTTATTTTTTCAAAATGAACTCATTCGAAACCCGGTTAGAGAAATACATTATTTTCAAATCTTATGATGCAGTTTTAGTTCTTTCCAAAATCGGCCTCGTAACTTCTTCCAGCATTTTTCGCTAATCCATATAGTTTCGGATTTCGCTATGAAGGCCCACAAAAAAAACCTTGTACTTATGTTTTCAGTTATAGTGCCAGAATGACCCTGGAGGTCCATTTGAAAAATTCATTTTATATATTATGAATAAAATTGGTTGCAAAGTTTCATATGCGGCATTTACTACTTAATATCAGATGAAGTTCATGCTTTGCTATTTCTTTAACTTAAAAAAAAATAAGGGAACAATTTAAGGTACATAACTCACCTATAGTGTAGGTGCCACAAACGATGAGCACCGAGCCAAACTTCTTGCCAATCTTTTCTAGGGCCATTTTCTTTTGCCGCAAAACATGGAGCGCCATTTCTAGGCTTTGGTCTTGTGTGGGGAAGTCGTACCGCGGGTTGCAATAACTTAGACATGAACAAGTTATTCACATTTATTGTACAATAAAATAAATATAGAAAAATAACTATTAAAGGTAGATTCTAGAGAATTATTTTAGTGCCTACAGACATAGGCACTAAAATTATTCTATTTTTTTATTAATTATAAGAGCAGTGTTAAGAGGTATGTTTTGGTCTAAATGTCATTTTGATTAAGTATTCGTTGCAATATTAACTTTTACGTTGCAACTACTTTGAAAAAAAAAGCCTTCACAAAGACTGAAAAAAAAACAAAGATTGAAAACAAAATCCAGTAAAGAGTGAACCTCGATTTTATTTTTATTATTTCTGAGAATAGACCCGTACCCAGCAATAGAGCAGTAATGGGTTGATGATAAAAAATATAAATTCAATTCACAATAAGACACTCACGTGGTATCAAGATATATTGTATGTATGTCGTTATTCCAGAATACAGGGTGAGATTCCATCAAGGGCGTGGCTCTGAAGTCGCCTGTGTGCAGAAGCGTCTTGTCGTTCGGTAAAGTGAAGATAAGCATCACAGCGCCGGGACAACTGAAATTATTTTATTATAAGGATATAGACATCAGCCCTTAAAACAATATTAGTATTTGTCATACCTCCCTCAGAAAGAAGGGCTTTAGCGTTGTCACCACGCTAGGATATGTGTATTAAAGGTAGAGCACTCTGTGGTTCGACTTCGGTGACACCACAGCCACACCTATTTCTGCCTCATAACAGCAGCGTTAAACGCTGGCGTCTTCTTATTTGAAGAGTGTTGTAAGGGAGACATATTTATCTGAGGGATTATAGGAGGGATTGAGGACGACCTCAGGTAGAAATTTAATCTTACCTGGGGTTGATTACAGATGTCCATGGGCGGCAGTAGCCGCTTATCACCAGGACTGCATGCTCGTTTGCTACTCTTTTATTATAAACAAAATTGGTGACCACATTAAAGACAATTTCCCTGTCGTACATGTTAACGCACACATGCGCGCCCCACACCTCCTTTTCGAAATTCAAATTTATAAAGTTATGATATTTGGCAACCCTATGTTGAAGTCAAACTTGTTTTCACATATTATTTTAGTTTAGTTATAACTTACTGATTTGCGTCGATGGCTGTCACCTTAACGCCGTCCACTTCCAGAGGCTCATCAACGTTTATTATGCGTATGAATTTCGCATTCACACCCAGCCGCGAAGTACATAAATCAGCTAAAATATCAAATGTACAAATAAAAAATATCTATAGATGATTTCAAAATAACGGCCTATTTAAAGCATTTTTTAAATAAATAAACAGCTACTATATTTGGTAGCCAAAGCATTGGAAACACACGAAGACAAGTACAAAAGCACCCAGCACTCATCATTGCAATTTCTGCCTAACTGGAAAGCAAATATGTATGGAACACTGGCGGAAAGTTATGATGGACGCTAGTCCACTGGAGTCGTGACCATAATTTTTACGTTTCATCCATTTATTATTAAAATTCTTTCGTATAGGCAACAAATTCTGCGTACCATAGGATAGTGGAATTCTGGAGTTTCACATGAACCACACATAGATTAGTAAAGATTACTCACTCCTAACAAGAAAATGTACCCAGTTTTGAGAATTGAAATAGTTGCGTAAAAAAGTTTTGCCACGTCTCCGTGCTAAAATATCCGTGCTTAAAATATTTTATTTGAAATAATTATTTATTTAGTATGTAAAATACGCAGTATTAGTTATTTATTCGTAAATTTTCTCTAAAAATGTTTTTATTTGTCAATAAAAGAACTTACTATAATAAGCCGTTTGTGGCTTCATTCAATTTCAAGGAGGCGAAGTATCTTTACTAATCTATGGAACCACAATTTAAAACATGAACCTTCTTAATAACATCAATAAATTTTAATAAAAATCAATTAAAATTATAAGTACCTGTAATCTGTGAACAAAATAGTATTTTGTTGAAGCTTTTCTTAAGTCCGGAGTAGTGATCGGAATGAAAATGGGTCAAGAAATAGTTTTTAACACCCGGTATTTCACCGTAGCAAAATGCATCCACCGCAAAATGGGTCCCTGAAATGTAAACACAAGTAACAGATAAAATAACTTAAAGCTAAAACGAAGTAAGGAAATAGTTTACCAATGCGAGTTTGCATAAAATTGATATGTAAATAGATGTAACATGCGGCAATAGTGAATTTTATGCTATTTTATGAATGGCATAGCAATCCCCTTAGTATTATAATAATATATACTGCTATTTTGAGACTTTATCATATATACCACTAAGGGATAATAGTAAGAAAATTAGCAAAATCGTATAAAACGTTTCTGGCGATTTTACAAACTTTATTGAAAGCACGCACTTCACCAAAAAGTTAAATAAGTCAGGTGCTAATGAGATATGCAAATGTTTTGTAAGACGTACTTTTCATCTTATATATAAAATTCTCGTGTCACAATATTAGTTACCGTAGTCTTCCGTAACGGCTTTACCGATTTTCACAAAATTTTACATTTTTTTATTTATATGGCAACACAACGTTTGCCGGGTCAGCTAGTATTCTTACAAAATCATCAATTTAATAATTTAGGTACCTACCACGAAAAAAAACAAACTCAAACTCACCAGCAACAATCTTGTAGTGAGGAATGTCTCTTGGAGCAACCGCAGTCTTGTTTGATTTCGTCTTACACGGCAAGTGGAAATGCAACGAATCTAGGTTTCGTCTTGGGGAACAAGAACTCAGGCTCTCGTTTTTGTATCTCGGCGAAAGTGACTTAGGCGCCTCCGAGTTAGAAGTCTTTATATCCTGGCGAATTTGAGACATAGGGTCTCTGTGCGGCATCTTCGACGACCTAGGTAACCCATTTTCCTCCCTGCTAACTCTTCGGGACAGTCGGCCGATACCATCCGATCTAGCGGTATCAGCTCTCACAGTCTTGCTCATGTCATCGTGCCCTAGTACTTCATTATCACAACTTTCAACATTATCACGTAATTCAACACTTTGTTCCTTTTTATTAGCAGTCCCTAATCCACTCGAATCTTTTGTGTACGCAAAATAATTGTCAATTCTATTCTGACTTAGTTTATAACCATGCACTGAAACATTTCCATTCTTATCAGATCCAATCACAGATTTTCTTTTATCGCCGCTCAAAATTTTGCTCTTCCCTTGAATTTTCCGCCTGAACGATTTATAATATGGTGGTTGGACAATAACATGAGATAATTTCTCAATGGCATTTGTGTTTAAAATAAGAACTTTTGACTGATAATCTTCTGAAGTTGACATATTTTTCTTTTTTATTTCTAAGTTGATAGAAACTGCATGTTTTTTAGGTGTCTTTGGTGGGCTTGGTGACAACATGTCGATATCAAACTCTTGCGAATTTTCAACAACTTCGCAATCAACGCTTGTATCATTTTTATTGTGGGAAACTAGCATTTTCTTCATATTAATATTCTTCGTCGTTACATTTACGTTCTTGCAGTCAGTGAGAGAAAATGAGAGTGAAAAATGGGGTTTTTCATAAATAACAGTATCATCCAAAGAGGGATCGCCAATTTCAGTAGCAGATGATAGAGATACTATAGAGTGGTTTTCATTTACAATGACGCAATCAAGATTATCATCTTGTAAAGGACTTAATCGGCCGTCTAGCGTCGGGCTTACTTTTGTCTTACTTTCTTCATTAGAAAAATCAAATTCTGGGCTATCGTAAGCTGTACCTTCTGTAGTATTTACATTAACTATCTCAGAAGCATTTCTAGAAACACTAATTGCCACTTCTTGTAAATCGTTATTAAAAACTACATTATTATTTTCAGTTTTCACTGTTGTTTTAGGAAGATTTTCTTCATTTTTTGTTGGAGGTTGATCCTAAAATTAATATTTCAGTTTTTTATAATCTACACTATACAGTACGAATGAAGGGTTTTTTAATAAAATGGTAAAGATAAAGGAAGTAAATGACTTACAGGGTTAAAATCCTCTTTAATTTTAGATACTTTCTCCTCATTGGTTCTTCTTCTTCTCTTGAGTGACAGTGAAGAAGGATTGAATTTTGGTTTCTGCAACGAAATTCTGATTTTATTATTCATCTGGAATATTCTTTACATCATTTAAAAAGCCTGTATTTATGTGATCACTGCCATCCAGGGATACCTGTACTCAATGCCATATAGAATGGGGTTCTACCTGAAGTACCTACCTACCTAGGTTTAAAGATTCTTTATATTACATAAAACATACTTGGATTTAAATTGTCATTTACAATAAGGGACTATGTTTAATACAGTGTAGTTCTGCGTTTATTCAGTGCGAAATGTAGAGTGGGTTTATTAGAGTGAATTAATGTATGTGTGCACTAGGCAGTGATAGCCTAGTGGTTTAGAAACTCCGCCTCTTGATCGAGGGGTCTGAGGTTCAAATCTCTGGCACGCACATCTGATTTTTATGTGCGTATTAGAATTTAATTATCACTTGCTAAACGGTGAAGGAAAACATCATGAGGAAACCTGCATACCTGAGAGATTTATAAAAAAAATCTTAAAGGCATGTGAAGTCTACCAATACACACTTGGCCAGCGTGGTGGACTATGGGCTAATCCTTCTCATTATGAGAGGAGACCCGTGCCGAGCAGTGGAACAGTAATGGGTTGATGATGATGAATGTATGTGTGCATTTATGCATGTGTCAGCAGGTGTGCATGATTCTTACTCTACCACCTTGCATAATCAATACTTACCATACATAATTCATCTTTATCATCAATAACCTCATCCAAGTTGCTCTTTCTTTTGAGTGACAATGAACGCCTTGGTTTCTGAAAATAAATTTTTCCATTAATAAGTAAATAAAATTCATTATGGACAGCTCAAATTTTATCACAAAACAAATGTTTATAGTGGATATATGCAAATAATGGGAGTATTTGCAATTTTTGGAATTTGTGTTAATAATAAATAAAAATACTATTTTACTATACAGGATACCACTAGGCTATCACTGCCATAAGGCAAACTCTGCCTCTCGAACGAGGGGTCCGAGATTCAAAACCCAAGCACCTCTGATTTTTCAAAGTTATGTGCGTATTAGAAATTAATTATCACTTCCTAAACAGTGAAGGAAAACATTTTGAGGAAACCTGCATACCTATGAGATTTACAAAAAAAAATCTCAAAGGTAGGTGAAGTCTACCAATACGCACATGGCCAGCGCATTGGACTATGGCCTGATCCTTCTCGCTCTGAGAGGAGACCCGTGCCCAGCAGTGGGACAATAATGGGTTGATGATGATGATGATACAGGATACTTTTTACTATACATGATTATATTTCTGGAATGTGATACATAATATACAACTTTATCCGCCTATTCAAATCAGTACAACATAATAAAGAAGGTCACATGATAGCATTTAGGAAATATTACTTTTAAATGTAATACTAAATTATTCATATGAACATAGGATTCAAGTGCATTTAGCTCAGTAAGTTGACGACAGGTAGTATCCATTGAATTATTAAAGAATACTAATTGTTGAGTCCTAAAATAGGCGTATTAGATTCAAATGAGCATATTACAACTTAACAATAACACAAAATATATTTAATATTTATAACACATAAAATTTATAATATCCCAAGGATATACCTAGATTTGTTTATGTTGTAACTATCATGGTAAGAATAAATATATGACACATACAAAGATTATTTATATATCTGACTAACTAGCAATCAAATCCAGTTTTAACATTAATAATGACTAACTATGGTGAATTCTACATACGTATGTTCAGTTACAATAAAAAAATAATAGTTTTCGTCTGGTGGCCATGAGTTGATTATTATTATAGAAAATATGTTTTTATTGATAGAAATCAGCTTAATTGATAAAGTTCATTGAGTGAGGTGCTAATTATATATGGATATTCTTGTAAGATAAATTTAACACAAATAACCCTTTTTTTCAAAGGCTAATCCAATGTTTTGAATACAAAATTTCATGAAATAAGTACAAGTACGTAACAAATTTAAGTGTTACAACATACTTTTTTTTTGCATGTCTCTTTTTTCTCCATTTCCACACTTTAGTCATATACTTAATTAAAGATACGAATTACTTAAGTACTTAATAGTATAATTTAAATCACTGATTTATCATTAAATTGTAAAAACATAATTATTTCACACAAAGTTCACGATTCACTTATTCATAGCAATATCTAACATAGTTTAATACTGGACTTAAATCTAAATTTTCCTCAATTCCTCAATTTCTAAATCTAAATTTTCCTCAATTCCTCAATTCCTCAATTTCCTCAATTCTATCCAATCTATTTCAATATTTCAATATTCATTTCATCATTTGATAATTGACAGTTATTGACATCTACGATCTAATATCTGTTTGACATTTAATTATTATTATTTTCTGTATTGTCTGTGTACTGTGTATAAAAACACAAAAAATTATAAGACTTGTACGGTACCCAAGAGTATTGTAACCTATGTAGGAATACGGTACACTGTAAACAGTTGTAAAAATATATAGTAGTAGTTTTTTCTTTCTTACAAGAATTCTTTATCTGGACTTAATAATAATATTATGAATTATGATTGACTAAAAGACAATAATCAAAATCAATAAAAAAAACCTTCCAAAACACACGTCAGTTAAGATTTGTGTTGCCATGTACTTATTTCCCAAACTAAAATTTGGTAAAAAAGAAGATACAACA